>JAQQAC010020896.1:63876032-64057187 GCA_029783875.1 Phataginus tricuspis
TCCCCAGTCCCTTTCCCTTTGGTAACTATTAGTCCGTTCTTGGGTTCTGTGAATCTGCTACTGTTTTGTTCCTTCAGTTTTTTCCTTTGTTCTTATACTCCACATAGGAGTGAAATCATTTGATAGTTGTCTTTTTCGGCTTGGCTAATTTCACTGAGCATAATACTCTCTAGCTCCATCCATGTTGTTGCAAATGGTAGGATTTGTTTTCTTCTTATGGCTGAATAATATTCCATTCTGTATATGTACCACATCTTCTTGATCCATTCATCTACTGATGGACACTTAGGTTGTTTCCATTTCTTGGCTATTGTAAATAGTGCAATGAACAGAGGGGTGCATATGTCTTTTTCAAACTGGGCTGCTGCATTGTTAGGGTAAATTCCTAGGACTGGAATTCCTGGGTCAAATGGTATTTCTATTTTGAGTTTTTTGAGGAACCTCCATACTGCTTTCCACAATGGTTAAACTAATTTGCATTCCCACCAGCATTGTAGAAGGGTTCCCTTTTCGCCACATCCTCACCAACATTTGGTGTTTGTGTTTTGGATGTTAGCCATCCTTACTGGTGTGAGGTGATATCTCATTGTGGTTTTAATCTGCATTTCTCTGATGATTAGCGATGTGGAGCATTTTTTCATGTGCCTGTTGGCCATCTGAATTTCTTCTTTAGAGAAGTGTCTATTTATGTCCTCTGCCCATTTCTTAATTGGATTATTTGCTTTTTGTTTGTTAAGGTGCGTGAGTTCTTTATATATTTTGGATGTCAACCCCTTATCAGATACGTCATTTATGAATATATTCTCCCATACTGTAGGATGTCTTTTGGTTCTACTGATGGTGTCCTTTGCTGTACAGAAGCTTTTCAGCTTGATATAGTCCCACTTGTTCATTTTTTCTTTTGTTTCCCTTGCCCGGGGTGATATGTTCATGAAGAAGTCGCTCATGTTTATGTCCAAGAGATTTTTGCCTATGTTTTTTTCTAAGAGTTTTATGGTTTCATGACTTACATTCAGGTCTTTGATCCACCTTGAGTTTACCTTTGTGTATGGGGCTAGACAGTAGTCCAGTTTCATTCTCTTACATGTAGCTGTCCAGTTTTTCCAACACCAGCTGCTGAAGAGGCTGTCATCTCCCCATTGTATATCCAAGGCTCCTTTATCTAATATTAATTGACTGTATATGTTTGGGTTAATGTTTGGATTTTCTATTCTGTTCCACTGGTCTGTGGGTCTGTTTTTGTGCCAGTACCATATTGTCTTGATTACTGTGGCTTTGTAGTAGAGCATGAAGTCAGGGAGCATAATTCCCCCTGTTTTAATCCTCCTTCTCAGGATTGCTTGGGCTATTTGGGGTCTTTTGTGGTTCCGTATGAATTTTAGAATAATTTGTTCCAATTCATTGAAGAAAGCTGTTTGTAGTTTGATAGGGATTGCGTTGAATCTGTAGATTACTTTAGGTAGTATGGCCATTTTGACAATATTTATTCTTTCTAGCCAAGAGCATGGGATGCATTTCCATTTGTTAGTGTCCTCTTTAATTTCTCTTAGGAGTGTCTTGTAGTTTTCAGAGTACAGGTCTTTCACTTCCTTCATTAAGTTTATTCTTAGGTATTTTATTCTTTTTGATGCAATTGTGAATGGAGTTGTTTTTCTGATTTCTCTTTCTGTTAGTTCATTGTTAGTGTATAGGAAAGCAACAGATTTCTGTGTGTTAATTTTGTATCCTGCAACTTTGCTGAATTCAGATATTAGTTCTAGTAGTTTTGGAGTGGAGTCTTTAGGGTTTCTTATGTACAGTATCATGTCATCTGCAAATAGTGACAATTCGACTTCTTTAACAGTCTGGATGCCTTTTAGTTCTTTGTTTTGTCTGATTGCCGTGGCTAGGACCTCCAGTACTATGTTGAATAACAATGGAGAGAGTGGGCATCCCTGCCTTGATCCCGATCTTAGATGAAAAGCTTTCAGCTTCTCGCTATTAAGTATGATGTTAGCTGTGGGTTTGTCATATATAGCCTTTATGATGTTAAGGTACTTGCCCTCTATACCCATTTTGTTGAGAGTTTTAATCGTGAGTGGATGCTGAATTTTGTCAAATGCTTTTTCAGCATCTATGGAGATGATCATGTGGTTTTTGTTCTTCTTTTTGTTCATGTGGTGGATGATGTTGATGGATTTTCGAATGTTGTACCATCCTTGCATCCCTGGGATGAATTCCACTTGATCATGGTGTATGATCCTCTTGATGTATTTTTGAATTCGGTTTGCTAATATTTTGTTGAATATTTTTACATCTACGTTCATCAGGGATATAGGTCTTTAATTTTCTTTTTTGGTGAGGTCTTTGCCCAGTTTTGGTATTAGAGTGATGCTGGCTTCATAGAATGAGTTTGGAAGTATTCCCTCCTCTTCTATTTTTTGGAAAACTTTAAGGAGAATGGGTGTTATTTCTTCTCTATATGTCTGGTAGAATTCAGAGTTGAATCCATCGGGTCCGGGGTTTTGTTCTTGGGTAGTTTTTTGATTACCGATTCAGTTTCATTGCTGGTGATTTGTCTGTTTAGTTTTTCTGTTTCTTGCTTGGTCAGTTTTGGAAGGTTGTATTTTTCTAAGAAGTTGTCCATTTCTTCTAGGTTTTCCAGCTTGTTAGCATATAGATTCTCATAATATTCTCTTATAATTCTTTGTATTTCTGTGGGGTCCGTTGTTATTTTTCCTTTCTCATTTCTGATTCTGTTTATGTGTGTAGATTCTCTTTTTCTCTTAATGAGTCTGGCTAGGGGGTTATCTATTTTGTTTATTTTTTCAAAGAACCAACTCTTGGTTTCATTGATTTTTTTTTTATTGCTTTATTCTTCTCAATCTTCTTTATTTCTTCTCTGATATTAATTACATCCCTCCTTCTTGTGACTTTGGGCCTCATTTGTTCTTCTTTTTCCAATTTCAGTAATTGTGTCTTTAGACTATTCATTTGGGAATGTTCTTCCTTCTTCAAATAGGCCTGGATTGCAATATACTTTCCTCTTAGAACTGCCTTTGCTGCGTCCCACAGAATGTTGTCATTAGTCTCCATATATTCTTTGATTTCCATTTAGATTTTGTCGTTAACCCATTGATTAATTAGGAGAATGTTGTTAAGTCTCCATGTATTTGTGAGCCTTTTTGATTTCTTTCTAAAATTTATTTCTAGTTTTATACCTTTGTCATCTGAGAAGTTGGTTGGTAGGATTTCAGTATTTTTTAATTTACTGAGGTTCTTTTTGTGGCCTAGTATGTGGTCTATTCTGGAAAATGTTCCATGTGCACTTGAGAAGAATGTGTATCCTGCTGCTTTTGGGTGCAGAGTTCTGTAGATGTCTGTTAGGTCCATCTGTTCTAATGTGTTGTTCAGTGCCTCTGTGTCTTTACTTATTCTCTGTCTGGTTGATCTGTCCTTTGGAGTGAGTGGTGTGTTAAAGTCTTCTAAAATGAATGCATTGCTGTCTATTTCCTCCTTTAATTCTGTTAGTTTATGTTTCACATATGCTGGCGCTCCTCTGTTGGGTGCATATATATTTATAATGGTTATATTTTCTTGTTGGACTGACCCCTTTATCATTATGTAATGTCCTTCTTTATCTCTTGCTACTTTCTTCATTTTGAAGTCTATTTTGTCTGATACAAGTACTGCAACACCTGCTTTTTTCTCTTTGTTGTTTGCATGAAATATCTGTTTCCATCTTTTCACTTTTAGTCTGTGTATATCTTTGGGTTTGAGGTGAGTCTCTTGTAAGCAGCATTTAGATGTGTCTTGCTTTTTTATCCATTCTGTTACTCTGTGTCTTTTGATTGGTGCATTCAGTCCATTTACATTTAAGGTGATTATTGATAGATATGTACTTGTTGCCATTGCTGGCTTTAGATTAGTGGTTACCAAAGACTCAGTGGTTGCTTCTTTACTATCTAACAATCTAACTTAACTTTCTTCTTAAGTTATTGTAAACACCGTCTGATGTTTCTTTATTTCTCTCCCTTCTTATTCTTCCTCCTCCATTCTTTATATGTTAGGTGTTTTATTCTTTGATTTTATTTTCTCTGGTGAGATATCCTGTAGTGGTGGTTTATGAGAGGCAAACTCTCTCAACTTTCGCTTGTCTGGAAATTGTTTAATCCCTCCGTCATATTTAAATGATAATCGTGCTGGATACAATATTCTTGGTTTGAGGCCCCTCTGTTTCATTACGTTAAATATATCATGCCATTCTCTTCTGGCCTGTAAGGTTTCTGTTGAGAAGTCTGATGATAGTCTGATGGGTTTTCCTTTGTAGGTGATCTTTTTTCTCTCTCTAGCTGCCTTTAATACTCTGTCTTTGTGTTTGATCTTTGCCATTTTAATTATTATGTGTCTTGGTGTTGTCTTCCTTGGGTCCCTTGTGTTGGGAGGTCTGTGGGCTTCCATGGACTGCAACACTATTTCCTTCCCCAGCGTGGGAAAGTTTTCAGCAATTATTTCTTCAAAGACACTTTCTATCCCTTTTTCTCTCTTCTTCCTCTGGTACTCCTATAATGCGAATATTGCTCTGTTTGGATTGATCACACAGTTCTCCTAATATTCTTTCATTCCTAGAGATCCTTTTATCTCTCTGTGCCTCAGCTTCTCTGTATTCCTGTTCTCTGATTTCTATTCCATTAACAGTCTCTTGCACCTCGTCCAGTCTGCTCTTAAGCCCGTTGATAGCTTGTCTGATTTCTGCATTGTCTTTCCTCACTTCCCTCGCTTCCTCCCTCAGCTCTTGCATATTTCTCTGTAGATCCATCAACATGATTATGACTTTTATTCTGAATTCTTTTTCAGGAAGACTGTGCATTTCCATCCCTTCAGGCTCCTATCTGGGGTTGTCTGGTTGATCTTTGGACCATATTCCTCTTTCTTTTCCTGGCTATACAAGTGGTCGCTGGTAGTTGCCATGTATGTCAGCTGGGCTCTTTAAGACTTTTAAAAGAAAAAAGAAAGAGAGAAAGAAAAAAAAGGAAAGAGAAGAAAAAACAAAGCAAAACACACACAAAAAACAAAAATACTCCCACCGGGAGTAGATTCTGTGGGGATAGTGTAGGTGGCACTGTTGCTCCACTATTCCGCAGCCATGGCCAAGCCGCTCTGCAGGGCCCTTTATAGCTCTGGCGGGGGTGGGAATGAATCGGAGGCTGTTGATCTCTGTGGGAAGACTAAGTGCGGCCACCCTTTCTCAGTCGCCAGCTAAGGGGTCCGAAACTCCCCAGGACTCCCAGCCTGCTGGGCTGAGTGTGTCGGGGTGATCTGGCCCCTCTGCTGGGCTCCTGTCTCTTTAAGACCGCTGAAAACAGCGCACACTTTTCTTTTCTTTTTTCCCTTCCCGGGAGCTGGCTGCAAGCACCCTGGCGTCCCTGCTCAGATCCTGCACCCTCTGTCTCTCCAATCCCTGCTACTCCATGCGATGTGTGTCAGCGCTCCCCACGCAGATCACTCGGGCTGGTTATTTCGCGGGGTGTACTTCCACTCCCTCCCGGCTCTGAATCCTCTCCTCCTGCCGGTGTGCTGGGGTGGGTGAGTGCTCGGGTCCTGCCGGGTCACGGTCCTGTGTATTCTGGTCTCTCTTTTAGGAATAGTTGTATTTGCTGTATTTTCATAGATATATATAGTTTTGGAAGGAGATTTCTGCCGCCCTGCTCACGCCGCCATCTTCCCAGAAGTCTTGGATAGGCTTTCTTAAACTCCTTTCACTCTCCTAATTGGAGAGATGAAAAGCCAAAAACCTTATTTCCTGATATCCCTTGCTGGTAGAGTTCTGGATGTAAATTTGGTTCCAGTAGTTAACTACGTTTGCATCACATTTGCCGAGGAACTTGCACCCAAAACAGAAGAAAGAAGGAGTCGCCTGTGAAGTAGGTAGAGTGGGAAACCCTGCAGCTCTGAGATTGTAGGCATTGTGGCAGACAGTGATAATCAGGGATCTCAGGCCTTACTGCCCACTCCTCTACCCTGCTGGCCCTTTGCTGACACACAGAAGTTGAATAACTGTCCTGCAGCAAGGGAGAAGGGCTTTCAAAGTAAATAGGAACTCATGACCAACAGAAACTTTGGAATAATAAGTGTTTGTTGTTTTAAGCCAAAAAAGAAGAGTGTGCTTTGGTTAACAGCTACAGTGGCCTTAAGCCTGTACAGAGTTGTGCTCCAGGCAACTCCCAGCGGATGCTGGACACAGGAGGAGAGCACTTTGGTGCCTGGCAGTTCCCTCCCTATTTACTCCATCAGGAAGGATCCTCAGCCTGCAAACCCTGTTCCGTTGTGCATCCTGGAGGGAGAGCTCTCTGTCCATACCTTCCTGTCCCTTCGTCAACCCAGGGTGAAGCTCACCGTCAAATTCTTGTATGAAGTGAAAAATGAAAATCAAAAAGTAAAGAGTCTGAACGACATATGTGTCCAGATGATTTAAACAGAACTTGGGTGGACACAAACCAAAGGGTTTCACTTGATTGCTTGACAGTAATGTCCTGGCTGTCCCCCTGTTCCTGGGACACTCTGTGTTTTTCCACCTCTCAGATCTTTATTTTTATGGCTCCTTCTCTCCGCCTCAGATACCCACTTTGCAGTTCTGCTGTTCCAAATCCTACCCCTTCACTGTCCATCTGAAGGCCATTTCTCCAGGGAGTGTTTATACAGGGCCTAGGCTAGGGCCTGGCCCTTAGAAGGCAAGCAATGATCATTTGTAGAAAAAGTAATTCCCCAAACACAAGTGGCTTCTCTTTTCCCCCACCCCTCCCTTCCCTTGGGCTTCTGTATGGGCCTTCATACTCCTCTGCTTGTGACTTTGTCTGATCCCCAACCTGCTAGAAACTCCCTGAGGCTCAGGCCTGTCTCTTCTGGCCTAGGCTGTCCTGATCTGCCTAAGGCTGAGGCATTTCTGGGTCTCAGGACTTCCAGTGCAAAAACCAGGGGAGTGCTAGGCAAACTGGATGAGTTGGTCACCTTAGTCTTGCTGGTCTTTTGGTGCTATGGATTATGAAGAGAAACTAGGATGTAGGGTTAGTGTCGTGGCTCAACCATGGCCTCCAAAACACATCTTTTCACATGTCTGCTGCAGGCAGGACCCAGATCCAAGGGTGTGGCTCTTCCAGTGGGGGAAAACTCCATGTGATCTAGGAATAAATTGAGGACTTGAAAATAGAAGATAAATTTCCTATCTGAAAGGGAAGGTAAACTCTGAATTATGGATCTGAAGACCCTGACAGAATCCACACAAGCACCTGTGGGGGAAGAGGGGTGGAGTTCGTTTTTAAATGCACTTCCAACCCTTGTTCTTTCTCCTAAGTGCATGAGTCCATGGGAAAGTAGTATATTCTCTGAGCCTCAGTTTCCATATCTGCAAGGTTGGGGATGAAAATACTCTCTTGGCAGGACTGTTGAGAGAGTTAAATGAGGGAAGGTGTTTGCAGCACTGAGCCCACCCCATATGCACGCCCCCACTCGCCCTGCTTTTCCCCTCACCTCCCACTGGTGGTCTCTTCTTGCCTCCCTCCAAACTTCCTATTTTCCATGTATTTCTCCCTCATCATATCTTTCCTACTTACAGAAAAGGAATTCATAAAATAAGGGCAAATAACAGCACAAAACTTAGGAGAATCACAAAATATTCAACATTTGGTTTGTTCAAGTGCCTTCCACATTTTCCTCGTCTGTATCCTCTGAAGAATCAGGAACTGGGGTTTGCAGAGATGGAGTGGCAGTGGGATGAGGAATGTTCTCCTTAATCTCAGCCTTTGGAGAGAAGAGGCAAAAGGCCTGACATCTTTGCCAAGGTCTGTCTATTTTAAAGGAGCTGATTGTCTCTGGATAAACACCTCAGTTGGCTCCTTTGTGCTTGGACAAGCTGTACTGGCAAGTTACAAACCTCCCTAGGACCCGCTGATTAGATAAGCCAAGGAGAATCATGGAGGACACAGACATTAGATTTAAAAGTATACAATGAATGTTACTTTTACAGTGTCTATGAATAGACAAAGACTTTTTGGTTTTAACATGGTTGGTGAGGGAATAGAGGAAGGGCTATGTTAATAACAAAGGTAGAAAAAAGAAGTGGGTGGGTTCCAAAGGCAAGCCCCCCCCAAAAGGATTGCATTCAAGGGCCCAGGAGCAACAGGCCACTGCACGTCGGTGAGTAGAGTAGATTTTAAATATATGGGGTTATAGTGTGTTTGTAAGATCTGGTGTGGAGGTGCGTGAATGAACTGAGGCGAATAGGCAGGAATTCCCAGCCTACTGAAGCTTAGGTGAGAATTTTATTACTCCTTGCTAAAGACCTGTGCAAGATTTAGAGGGCAAAGATAGGGGACAGTTTGGTGGTTTAATCTGCAACTATTCCAACATAGTGAAGGGCAAGTAAGGTAGTGACCAGGTTGTCCTGCAGTAGTGCTGCTATTCTGTACTCCCGCTCCCATCTCCGGGGAGGGGAGTGTTTATGGGCGTGTGCATCTGTGCAATGTCAGACCTCCAGTGAGGTGCTGAGATCCATAGCTAGTTATATTCTTTGCACAGAGGTCTAACTATCCTTCTTAAATCCATGCTCTTCAGCCATGGAAGTCACAGTGGTTGGTCCTGTGCTCATTTCATGTTTCTTTGAATTCAATAAGGGTTATGTCTAGCATCTTCTTGAAGGCTCCTAAGAGTCCAGGAAACATGGGACTTGTATAAAAATCCACCTCAGCTAAACTTTCTAACCGGAAGGAGGCATCCTTTTACCAAGGATCTGTTTCTTGGGCTCTTCAGGAATGAGAGGGAGGGGATGCCAGAGAAGCCAGGGAGTCAGTCCATCTCTCACTGTCTAGATGTAACACACTTACCAGGACTTCTGGGATCAGTTGGCTTTCCAAAGAAAGGGCCACCCTGCCTTGATGATATTCTGACTTAGGCACCCAGAGCCCTTACCTTTGTGGGCTTCTGTTTTGCCCTTTCTCCAAGCAGACATCTTGGGATTTGGGACTGAGCCATGAGCTCATGAGCTGAGGGAGGTTCTCAGGAGTATGCTGAAGACTCACCAACTACATGCTTCCTCCTCCAGCTTATTTTGGGTGGGCCAGTTTAAGGAGAGCCATATTTCCCCAACCACTGGAGGTGCTCAGTAAGGGGCTTGTTGCTTGACTAAATGTCTGATCATTCTCCCTCCAGTCAAGTTCCCAGAAAGGCAGTTATAATTACTGAAGTTATTATTACTTGGAATTATTAATGGAGAATGCTCAAACATCTTCTCTTGTATCTCCACGCTCTGTGAACAGGGATGGTGGCCATGCCAACAGAGGAGATACTTCATCACAAGTGATACTGTCACAGTAATGGCCACTACAGTGTGTTCTCCAGTGTCCCTATTCCCCAAACCAGAATTAACTGGTCCTCGGTTTCCTTTTCCCAACCTTCATCTGCAGAAAATTTTGCTTCTTGAGCTACTTGAGATATGTTTCCCTGTCTAAAGAATTGGGCTCTGTGCTTATCAGCTGATTTCTTACCTCAGAAGTATGTAATTTGCATATGTGTGATCTTGAGGATAGAAGCCCTTTGAGATTCCTTAATGAAAAATAAATTCAGCTTGGTTCCAGACATCATGGGGCACTACAGTGATGTGAGCTGGGTCTGAGTGTACTCTCCCCTTGTCTTAGTCTTTTTTTCTTTAATGCAGAACAAAAGCAGCCCTAACAGAGAAACAGAAAATAACCATCCATACGTACTTCATCTCTGCCCCTTTTACTCCAAGTCTGGGCAGCTTGCCACATCATTTTATATCAGACTTCCCTGAACACAGGCTCTGTCTTTAGCAAGAGTCAATTCAATTCAACCAGAATTTATTTCTCACCTGCTCTATGCCAAGCACATTGCAAGCACAGTAATGGTGCATGTGTTGTCCCCTATGGGGTAATCTCTCTTGATCAGCAATTCAGTCAGCAGTCATTTCAGTGCCTCCTGTGTCCACACAAGGCACTTTACTGGGCTCTGGGGGCAATATGAGGATAAATAGCACATGGGCTCTGCCCTCAGCTTACAATCTAGTGGGAGATGCAAGATACATGCATGTTAATTAATTGAAGATAATATTGTGTAACTGTTCCATTGAATAAGCATGACTTGTGGGGTGAAATCAGAAACCAACTTAACTTTTACCTCTTCTTGCTCCTTTAATTTTCTCTGTAGGGCTAGATATTGTTCTACACATGGATGCAGTTTAGACAACTCACCTCTCCATCATGGCCACCCTTGGTCTCATCTCACTTCAGTAATTATAATGTGCATTTCAGTAATAGTCCAAACTTCAATCTCAATTTAAAATTGAGGCCTCTTCCCATCCCAGCCTGGTGCTGCTGGAGAAGAGAAGCCTATAGTGGTTGGTGGCCTGCAGAGGGAGTCCTGGTTTCTACTTTTCCTCATTTGTGTAGTTACCAGGGGTCCACAGTGCCTTCAGGGTCATTGCCTGGGGAGGGGGAAGAGGCAAGAGGAGTAGGACAATCTCTCAGCACATCTGTGATCTCCAGCTTCAGCAGGGTGGGGATTTCCCCTGCTTCCGTCTCTGTCCACCATCCTTTCCTTTCGTTTTTCATCCCCATCTTGGATGAAGTTGCCTGCCTTCCCAGTCATGGTTCAGCCTTTCACTTCTGTGCTGTATCATGAATTCCCCAGAAGCCAGTCAGCAGAGCGCGTTCACCTGTCAAAGCATGCTAGAATTTGGAGACCAAGAGTCCTTTTGTGGATAGGACTATTCTTTGCTGTGGCTCATCCAATTCAGCTCCTCATGATTAAGCTGTACATTTAACATGACGACAATCAAAGCAAAAGAGGACTACTTTTATTACTAAAATTATTTGGTTCTTTGGTAAAATATGCATAATATAAAACTGACCATTTTAACCATTTTTGAGTGTACAATTTAATGGCATTAAATACATTCACATTGTACAACTATCACCACCATTGATCTCCAGAACTTTTTCATCATCCTCAACTGATACTCTGTGCCCACTAAACATTAACTTCCCGTTTCCCCTTTCCCCAGCCCCAGGTACCCACTGGTCTTTCTGTCTCTATGAATTTGGCTATTCTAGGGACCCCATGTAAGTGGAATCATATAATTTCTCCTCTTATTTTGGCTTATTTCATTTAGAATAATGTCCTCAAGGTTCATCCATGTTGTAGGTATATCAGAATTTCCTTCCTTTTCAAGGTTGAATAATATTCCATTGTATGGATATGCCATATTTTGCTTATCCATTCATCTGTTGATGAACATTTAGGTTGTTTCCAACTGTTGGTTATTGTGAGTAATGCTGCTACAAACGTTAGCATACAATTCAAGTATCTGTTTGAATCCCTGCTCTCAGTTATTTTGGGCATATACCCAGAAGTGGAACTTAATTGTTTTTAAATAGAGAATACATCCCTTTGGTGGACACTATAAAAGGTACAAGAGGTTATATAGTGACCCCTGAGCCCCTGTCTCCCAGTCCCCCTCCCAGGAATTGTCACCGAAACTGGTTTCTTGTGACTTCTTCCCTGGAGAGACTGTGCACCCACAGGCACCCCCACATGAATGGTAGTAAACAATAAGCACTGTCCTGCACTTCGCTTTCTTTTCCCATTTAACAGTATTTCTAAAAGATCTTTCATAGCACTTTTAAAGAGCATTCTCATTCTATTTAAAATCTTCATGGTTTCCAACATACAACAAAACTTTTTTTAAATCAATCCCCTATTGATGGACATTCAGGTTGTTTCTAGTGTTTCGCTGCCATGAGCAATGCTGTTAACAGTAACAGCCAGAATTTACTGAGCACTTGCTACATGCCAGGCTTTCTCTAATATCCTTTCTGTGTATTATATGCCATGATAACCTCTGAGATATGTGCAGGGTATATCTGCCCCCAAATACACATATGTCTTTGCCCACAGGTGGGAGTATATCTGTAGGTAAACTTATATAGACAAAGAGGTGCTGCTAACCAAAGGTGTGTGTATTTATAAGTTTTATAAATATGCCAAAGTGGCCTCATAGAGTCTGCACCCGTCTGCAATCTCACCAGCCTTATATGGAAGGGGGCCTGTTTCTTTCCACTGTTGCTCTTCTGAAACTGATATTTTCTTATCTAAAAGGTGAAAAATGGCATTTAATTGTGGATCTAATTTTCTGTTTTTTTTAATGAGTTGAGCATCTTTTCAAATGTTTAAAGGCCATTTGTTTTACTAATGGGGTTTAAAAACTTGATAAAGTGATTCCACAGTTGATCTAGAAGGATCTATGGGCAAGGTAGCCTCAATTCCTTTAAATTTCAATATATATATTTTGTATAGGTAATATAGTCACAAGATTCAAATTCAATAAAAGTAAAAGGGTATAGAGCTGCCAGCCTACCTTCCAAGCCTCTCACTAGCTGCCCAGTTCATGTCCCAAAGCGCAGTCAGGGCTTCATTTCTCCTGCTCCCATAGTCTTAACCTGGGCCATGCAGTTACCCTGAGTCGCTCCATGTCTGACATATAAAGTTCAAACATTCCAGTCTGACCCCACCAGTGTCCTCTTAACTCCACACAGCACTGGACCTTCACCTCACTATGACTCTGCTAGTGATGCACCACCTGCCCCTTCCTTTCCCAGCCCGGTGAGATTCTCAGCCCCTGCAGATGCTTCACTTCATTGCTGTCAGCCACCCCTGCCAGGAGATCTTGACTTGCTGTTTCATAGCACCTAGCTCAGAGTCAGCCCACCCACAGGATCACTCTCATTTTAAAATATTAGGGTAACTACATAACTTATTGCCCACACTGGAACCTTTTGAGAAGGAAAGGGGGCACTGTGAACAAGACAACAGGCCAGACAGTGACTGTCCAAGGCAAACTGGGATGCAAGTTCAACCCCAATCTTAAGGAACAATTACATTTGATTTCAAGGTAGAGATAAATGCACCAAGTCCAACAAATGATTAAATTGCTGCCTTTGTCTACTGCCCAAGCTTCTCCTCTAAATTAAAAAAATTTAATAGAACATATCCCTAACATAATTTTCTTTAAGAATCTATCTTTTAGAATAGCAGTTTCAGTCCTAAACTGTAGTGTATAAGAAACATTGTTTTTTCTAAAACTATCCATCTATATATTGAGCCCCCATTTAAAAAAGGTACTGACACTTAAGCCCTTGTCAGTTCTGAGTTTCCATTTTGGGGTTCGAGTGGGGTGGCATGCAGGGTTCTGGACTCGAAGGGACCTGCAAAGGCCCCTATACTTGATGTCGTCTGTCCTTCTTCGTTGGTGCCTGCAGGTCACTGTGCAGCTTACAGTCTCTCTCCAGGTCTTCATGCCACCTTGGAGTGGGGTAGGGACAGCCTTGATTTTTCTCATGACCATCCTCCCCCATACTTCAGTCTAGGTCTAGACCAGGAGTCTTGTCTTTTCGCCTAAGAGGAGAGGCTCCTTTCCCCTTTTCTTTCTGCTGTCACACACCCTCCCTGAAGGCAGAGCATGGAATGGTCTGGCTATTTGAATAGGGGAAAGGAAAGGAGGTAAAGAAAAGAACAGGCTGGGGAGGCATTGGCCAGTATTTCCAAACATTACTGTGCAAGGCATATATAAATGTGCTGCCTGTTTTAACTATTATGATATTAGACTTTTTATGTCCTTCAGGATGGCCTCCCTGCCCTCACTCCCCAGGCCAGCTCAGCCATTTACCAGCTGTGGGACCTTGGGCAGGTTCCTCTGTCCTCTCAGAGCTTCAGCTTTCTTAGCTGTGAATGAGGATCATGGCAGTTCATATTAGTTAAGTGTTTATGCTTGCCACACTCTATTCTAAATGTTCTATGTTTACTAGCTCATTTAGTTCTGGCCATAAACCTATGAGATATGTACTATTGTTCCCATTTTACAGATGAGGAATATGAGCCTCAGGTTGTAAGTAACTTGGCCAAAGTCCTGTGATCTGCTCTTAACCACCTCCTGACCCTTTCTTTTATAAATAATAATGATCTCATAGGGTTGCTGTGAGAGCTGACTGAGATAATGTATGTAAAGCCCTCAGCCCAGATACTGGCACATAGTAAAAGCTCAATAAATTCTAAGCTACTATTTTGATCATGCTTTTTTGGTCATTCTCATCCAAAATGCTACTGGAATTATATTTGAAATGTATATAAATTTCTGAGTATTTAACATACTTGTCCTATTCAGTTTTCACATCCAGGAAGAATATAGGACCTTATGTTATGTTCCTTAGCAAAACTGTATCATACATTCTCATATAAGACATGCACTTCTGGACAGTTTATATCTAGATGTTTTAGGAGTTTTGTCACTATTAAAAATGAAATCTTTTTCCGTTGTATCTTTTGGTCTGACAGTGTTGGTGTCCCCAGGTTCTTTTTTTTTCATTGTATACCTGTTTATTTTCATTAAAATTTTTTATTCATATGAAGGGAGGAAAAAATGTTAATAGTGTTTAGTCTGGTTCCCAAGCTTAACGTTTTTCCTGCATGATTAGAACCTGATACAGTACTCTCCACAAAATAATTATTAGCCTCTACTATTACATGAAGTCGGGCACTATAATAAGATTTAGAGTTAATTAACAAAGTTCTTCAATAAGAAAATGTTCTGAGACTGGCTGGGAATAAAGCCTAGAATATTAGAACTGTTCTTGAGCATCGTTTTTAGATTATGTTCATGAACATACATAATATGTATTTGTTTATTTGTCCCCCAAAATACTTTTCTCTTTAAAATACTTATAAAAAAACTAAGCTCCAATTATGTAGTCTGTTAGAATAAAGTACAGTCCAGGTATCTCCTACTTTTCAAAAGTTCGTGTTACACCACTTAACTTTTACTGAAGATTTACATTAGTACCTGTTTTTGCTAGCCAAATGAAATCCAGAGGATTTTCTCTATTATGAAAAAAGGCAAAAAGTGGAAATAGAATTTAGCTTTTTTTGCACAGGAGTGTCACCACCCAGCTCCTCCCCCAGAAATTACTCAGCATCTCAGAATCAAGCTGCTATAGCCTTGAATTGTGAGCATCTGTGCTTTATCTCAATTTATTTTGTGCCTCTGTAAGCAAGATGTGTCCCTAAGCTATCAGAAAAGTCTAAGAGAGGTTATACTTGGGGTCTGGGAACACTCAAAAGTTTTTGCATATAAACTAACAGCTACATGCCATTTTGGCTTACAAAAGATTTCATAGGAATGCTCTAGATCTGAAACCAGGGAAACCTGTACTACAATATTTTGAACTGCTTATCAAAGTGTAGTCCTTGGATCAGTGAGCATTGGCGTCACCTGGGAACTGATACATTAAAAGACCTCAGGACCCACGCTGGCCCTACTAAATCAATCTGCACTGTAACAACATCCTCCAGGTGATGCAGGTACATGTTAAAGTTTGAGAATAGCTACTTCGTCCTGTAGACAGACGTACATATTTAAAATTACTTTGTTTATAGGGCCAAGTAAGGAAGAAATGTATTGGTTTTCTGCCAGATCAAGAATGGTTCTCAAGACTTTCATATAATTTTGTAACAACTTGAATGGACAACCCAGGTTCTTATTAATCAATTGCCCCCAGTTGTCCCCAGAGGAGTGACTTTCTGAAAACAGCCCTCTCACTTTTGGCTGACAGTATGAAGATAACTTGGCCAACATGGTGACATACACTTTAACAGGAAATGAGGCACAGGGTGAGCAGTGGCTTTTCAGGGTGGCTCAGGTTAGCCACAATAGCCAGATCATTGTCCGCTGGTTCAGGAAGTATAACCTGGGGGAGGGAAGAGATGGGTTTGCTCTGCATCCTTCCTGGGACCTGCCTGAGGTATGAATTCCCAGGTATCTGCAGTTCTTCAGTGGCCTCAATGATTCCTAATTGAATTTGCAAAATTATGGCTCCAGTGGCAGCTTTTTCAAGGGCTAAGCTTGCCACCTTGGGAGTTTGGTTCTCTTAAGTAAAGGGACTGCCATCCAGTAAGGCCTCATTCTTCTCTGGGAAATACATCATCTGTAGTCAAGTATAGTCAGCTTTTGCCTGCCTCCACCCCATGCCTCCAGAGGGCAGCAGAGAGCAGAGGCGGAGTAGAGCCCAGAACCCAGGGCCTGTAGGGGGCTCTTGGTTCCCAGGAGAGTACCAATGACCACTAGGCTAAGGCTGCCAGGAATACTGCTCCCCATCTCCTCAGAACAGATATGTCCTGAGCTTCCTGGGAGTGTAATAGAGTAATATTACTACTTATACTTAATTTCCCGTTGGCCAAACATTGACCTAAGATTTTACATACACTGATTCAGTCAGTTCTCATAACCCTTGAGGTTGATATGATTAATATTCCCATTTTTCAGTTGAGGAAATTGAAGGGAAAAAAAATAGGGAACTTGCCCAAGATCCCACAGTTAGTGAGCTAGGTATGAGCCTCTCTTACAGGTATCAGGGCTACATCAGTGAAAAAGACATATTGTATTAGATTATAGTATATAATATATGGATATAATCTATACATACATCTATATGGTATATAATACATATACATACCGTATATACTGTAATATATATTACAATATATAGTATATAATAAATAGTACTCTATATAGACATATAGATTAGATTAGATTCTCTCCATATTAGATTAACAGACAATAAATGAATAAACAACTGTAAGATGGCTTTGGAAAGAGATGCCACACACACAAATAAAGCAGAGTTAAGGACTAGGGAGGGATATTTTAGATGGGCTGGCCAGGGAGGGCCTTCTTGGGTAGATGGAATTTGACCAGAGAGCTGAATATATAGAAGTAGCAAGTCATGCTGAAGCTTTGGGAAACAGCGAGTACAAAGGTCCTGAAGTGGGAATGCGCTTGGGGTGTCAGAGGAGCAACAGGATGTGCAGTGAGGCTGGTGCAGAATTAACTGAGGTCTCTGCTGTTGCTGACCACATGCCACGGCTGTGGTCAAGGGTAGATGGAGATGGGGAAGGGTGAGGACCCATCTACTACTTAACCTGAGCCTGGCCTCTTTGGGTTCTTCAGCTTCCTTTTAAGATATATCTTTTTTTTTTCACCCTGCTGTACAGTCTTGACACCATCACAGTATGTTCCCTCCTCAACCCTGGATACAGTTCAAAAGCAGCTAAAGTGGACAGGAATCTGGAGCAGCCAGTCTTGTACTAGCTGCCAAAGTTTTACACAAACAATCTGAGAGCCAAAAATTGCATCCACTGGAGTCAGTCTTGCCCAGCTCATGTGGAGCTTTGTGGGGATAAAAGTTCTAGAGACACCTGCTAGGGCCCCCAAATGAATCCTTACTTCCACCAGCACAAGGGTAGGAAGCTCCAGGGAAGAAACTGCTCTCTTTTCATGGAGCTTCATCCTCTCATGCCAGGGCCCTGTCAAAAAACTGCCATATGTTAAACCCAGGTGGGGTTCAGATGGCATTTGGCAAGGAGGTGCAAGTGGCTGCCTCTGAAGTAACCACCCCTGTCTGCCAGGTTTCCAGGAAAATGGAGGTACACAGGTCAAAAGCCACAAATTATTAAGAATTTTGCTCCTCCTCTATCCTTGTAGAGCCCTGGGGAGTGAGGTAGGCCCACATAGAGTACTATTTTGGCCTAGTTTAGAGGCAGCCTGGCATCTAAAACAGAGGGCCCCTGACCAGTCTAACCCAGGATTTCTTGACCTTGGCTAGGTTGACTGTTGGGGCCGGCTAATTGTTGTGGCGCTGTTTTGTGCACTGTAGGATGTTAACAGCATCCCTGGCTTCTACCATTAGAGGCCAGTAGAACTCTCCTCTGGTGTGACAAAAAAAATGTCTCCAGATACTGCCAAATGTCCCCTGAGTTGGGGGGGAATACCTTTGGCTGAAAACCACTGGATCCAATCTCTTCCCTTTCCCCTGAGTCATGGGTCTCAGCTGCTACCACTCTGATGGTGAGGAAAAGACTGCAAGCCCCTAGCATTATCCCAGTGCTTAACCAGTGGGTGACCCAGTCTCCGTGGCAGCAATTTGGAAACAGGCCAGAGCAAAGGGAAAGGAGAGTAAAGAAATGGTCAGATCTTCTTTCCGTGCTATTTCACTCACACAATGAAACCATGAGGAAGGGCAAGGACAAGACGGCCACAGACTTCGCTGGATAAAGTCTCTCGCTCCATCCACGTTGTCTCTCATACACACACACTCACACCCACACACACACACACACCTCTACCACTCTGTGTATTGGCTCTGTTCTCTCCCCCTGAAGACAGGCTTTCTCTGGAGACGGAAGAGACCTTAATGCTGGAGGAAAAGGTTAATGGGTGGGTTGACTTAGACCAAAACATTGGCAGGCCAGGAACATGGGTATCAGTGAGGGAAGGGTGATTCAGGTCCATCATGGAGCCCAGACTGGGACAGGGAGCAAATGAAGCCATGAGGGGGTTGGCAGAGGGGGAGAAGAGGGAGGCATCTGAAGGCCAGAAGTCTTCATCAGGTGGAAGAGCAGGAAGGAAAAAATTGTCTGTTAAGAGTCAACCTTTGGCACAGTCCTATGAATATTTGTTCTGCTCCAGAGACATTGACTCATAGAATCACAGGATATTAGAGTTCAAAGGAAACTCAGAGAACATTTAGTCCAATCAGCTCCATACAGGCTCTTTCATTAATCCGCCAGCATTGGAATTTGGGGATGATACTTGTTCACAATCTTTCCCTCTATGCTTGGAATTCTTCTACACTTGGAATCAAATAAGACCTAAGATACAGAAGTCAAACAACTAGAAGTCAAAATAACTTTATAACAGGTAAAACTGATTGGAAAATTTGGAATTGGAGAGTGTACAACCACAATTACGCTTCCTAATTTTTCCCCCCCACAATCAGATTTGTCTGCTTAGCAATGCAAGACTTCCTATCTGCAGGGCAGGAAACTGCACTGGAAAGTTTACAATGAAGAGAGGAGAGGAGTGAAGCTTGGCCTTCTCTGGGGCAGGCAGTTAGCAGGATCTGAGTCATGACACATGCCCATTTACTCTCCCAAATTTGCCAAGCACATGGGCCACCCATCCTTTGCTAGGTAGGAGTGAGTGAGGAAGTGGAGATTAATTTTATCAAGACTTCAGAAAGTTCAGAAGCTCCTACATTATAGGGAAGGTTAAAGTGCTTAGAGGGACCCTAACAAACTGCCACTTGGTAAGTGCAAACTCTGCTCCAGAAAACTGAAGCCCAGAGAGTGAAATGATTAATTCAAGGTCACACAGCTCTGGGGACTTAAGGTTCTTCAGACTCCTAAGCCAAGGCCTTGCCATTTCACACTTGTAGTCACAGCAGATCAGGTTCATCTAGTGTCATCAGCATAATAATCAGTAATAGAATGTCCTATTCCATCATTCAGGAGGTTTCCTTACCCCTTTCTCCGTCACCACCACTGTCTCCACCATCTCCATCTACACCTCATCACCTTCATCCACACCTCATTATCTCCAGATACACCTCCACAACCTCCACCACACCTCTACCACATCCATTTTTGCCCAACTACCATATTGCCACTTCTACCATTCCACTTTCTCCATTTCCGACATCATTAGTACCATCTCCCTTTTTGTCAGCAGGCAGCCAGCACAGACCAGTTGGGTGGAGAGGCAGATGTGAACTAGATGGCTACTTACATGGCTCTGGCCTCAAGAAATCTTCGAGGTCTCAGATCTCTCCAGCTCGTGATGTCCCCTGATCCCTCCCAAAAAATCATTTTGGAGTTTTATGAAGATTGTGAGAGAGGTACACAAACAAGTACACATATTTATACAAACTCTTTGACCACAAGTGCAAACTCACAATTTCTAAGCCTTGCTCTAATCTGACAAACGGAGTTTTAGGTACCTGCAACGTGATAAGATCCACTATTGGTATCTTGGCAGTCCCCAAAGCTCTTAGGACCTAAAGGCTGAAGATACGCAAGTGATATGCCAGCCAGTGGGGGACACACAGGTGTGTGATACCAAACTCAGGCCTCTGTAGGTTCTTGGAAGTACTGCCACCTTTCTATTAAATGGGCAACCCTGGGGTGGGGCTTGATCATCTCTAAGTCTCTTCCAGCTCTAACATCTCTCCAAGACAGAATTCAAAATGCATCTGGGACAGAAACCATGCAGGGAGAGAAACCAGCATTTCAAAACCAAGGCCGAAACAACAATGCATAAAAAGATTAGCAAGTTAAAATCCAAGAAGAAATTTAGAGCAAAGGTGTCTGCCTATGATCGTGGCCTGCTCTGTTCAGACCCTGCACTATGCTGGTCTCTCAGCCAAGCAGGCATTGGTCCCCTAGCCTGCAGGGGTGTCCCTTCCCCCACTCTGGTCACATGGCTGGCTGCTACTGAGCCCCACAAGTCAATCTCCAATGCCCCAAATACTGTTCAGCCTGGAAATCACAGAGTGTCCTTCTTGCCACCCAACAGCAACAGAGCAAGTGACTGGCTTTCCTGAGATTTGGATCCTGGTTTCCAAGGCTAAGAGCGTGAAGGTGAGTTGGCAGCTTGGATCTTCAGAGATAGTAGACAAGGCTATGTGAATAAGGGAAAATGTGCTTTATAGTCTGAACACAGAATATTTGAGAGTGAGCTTCACACAGTGAGAAGGAGAATACCGTGAAAGCTGGATAAATGCTCTAAGTGAGCATTGGGTATTTACTTCTCCCTAAAAAATAATACTGTATTAGTCACCCTGGTGCCTTGAGTTCATGGGTTTTGGACACAAAGCCCTACTTGAAATTAACAGAAATGACAGGAGACTCACTCTCTCTGACACCCCAAGGTTCTTCTTTGCTGTTGTCTGATGGAACAAAGAATCTAGGCATGTACATTTCTATTGTCTTTGTTAAATTGATGAAACTGGCTCAAATACTTATGAAGTGAGCACAAACCTCGAGACTTGCCTCTTCCCCAGAAAACTGTGGGAAAAGAGGTTACATCTGTTAATGCAACATGTCGGGATAGAAACTAAATAATAGCCTCCTTTCATTACACATTTCTGTTGCTGGGTTTGGGACAAGGTATCCAGTCTTATTACTGTGGTTTGCTTAGGGGTATTTTATTTGCTTGTTTGCTTTTCCTTTCCTGGGGCAGGCATGGGTGGAGTCTGCAGGGCCCAGAGGCAATGGAAAAACCATCATTAGGAGGGTAGTCTTTCTCTAGCTTCTAGGTTAGCTTTTTAAAGCCCAGCATAGCCCCATGTCATTCTTGTCAATTCAGTTCACAAAACAATCCCGAATGAGCCCTCTGGGAGGTCCTTTTCTGAAATAGTATCAGAGGGGTTCACTGGATATTATGATGGGCTGCTCCCGTGTTCTTAGGCACACTAAGGTCACATGGCTTAAAAGTGGTGGGGGTGGGGGATGCTCCCAAAAGGCTGATGAATGGTCGTACATTTTTCTTCTAGTTTTCTCCTAGAGACATGGATATCTAATCTTAAGGATTTATTATCACATTTTGCCCTTCTTCCCTAATAATTAAACCATTTTGTTCTGCTTATTTCCAGTGTCTTGTGCAAATAGGTGGAACAAAGTGGACTGAATTGATACGTCCTTGTAGATGGGGTGTGTGTGTGGGGTAATGACAGGTGATTCAATTACCAGGGTTTTGATGGTCAAAATGTGCTTTACATGCATAAAGCCAGCTGTATCACCACTTCCTTGCTGCTGGGGACCTGCAGGTGGTGGGGGCAGGAGCCCTGAGAGCCTGTTCGCTGGCACAGCACTCTGTTCCTTTGTGTTACAGGCTTAGGATGGCGATTTTTGTCAGCAGGGTTTGAATTCTCAGGAACCCCAGAAGTGATTCTAGGCTGATGGCAGGGGCATAATGTGGAATGGTGCGCCCAAGTGACTCAGGACAGAAAAGGATTTTTTCTGATCCTTCCTGTAAAGCCATGCCCACCACTGGGGTCTCAAGATGGATGGGAGAATAATGAACAAGCTGGGCAGTGGAGGGCTGGTATAGGAAAAACTGCTGTTACAAGATCTTTCATGCCAGGGGTTGAGGTGTTGCTAAAACGATTCCTTTGACAACATAGTGTAGTAGATGTTTGTACTGCTTAGTACTCTTTGTATGCAAGAAACTCAAATCAACTGAAGCTGACTGAAGAGCAAGGGGGTTTATTATAAGGCCACTGGGAGGTCTTGTGGATGGGAATTAAGCTACACCTCAGGAAGGGCCTGGAACCCAGAAGAGGAAGTCTTCTCCCAGACCCCCTGTATCTCATGTCTCCACTTCATCCTCTCTTCCTCCCACCTTCCCTCCCTGTCTTCTTCCTTTTATTCCTTGGGTTGGAGATTCAGAGCGTCCATTTTGAATCTTGGCTCCACCTGCCTGGCTCTGTGACACAGGAAAAACTACTTTATTCTCTGAATCTCCATTTCCTCATCTGTAAAATGGGGGTGAAAATGATGTACCTCACTAAATTTTTGTCAAGATTAAATGAGATTATGAGAGCGAAATATCTGACATTCAATTAATATATATTATATGAAATGGTGGTAATAGAAACTCTGTTTCAAGGGTTAGGTCATGAGTAGGATTTTTTATGATGGCCGTACAGCTGCTGATCAGAGCAGTTGTTAATCTGAACACATCCCACACAGTAAACGCTCTGCTTGCGTTGTTTCAAATGGATGGCTCTGAAGATGACCGAGGCAGGCTGGGTTCCTCCACTTCCGCACCGTCCTGGAGGGGAGCTTCTCTCCAGTTGTGAGGAGGTGAGACCCAGGAGGGGGTGAGGGGGCATGGTCTCGACTAGAGCAGAACCGGGAGGTATGCATCTATCTGAATATGACCTGCATTGCATTGTCATAATTCAGTAGTTCTACAGAGCTTTCCTTTCTTTCTGCAACTGTATTGTCACTTTGTATTCATTTTTGTTTGGTTTCCAATCTGAAAATCCACTGTACTTAAAACATGAAAAAAAAACATGTTTTTAAAACATGCTGAAAAACTCTATTTCTAGACTATTGACTACAAGTGTCAGAAACCCAACTCAAACATGAGGAGAAATAATTTATCAGCTCAACACCACTGAGAAGGCCATTTCAGAATTAAATGACTCTGGGAGGTACGTGTTGTCAGTACTCTGTTCCCGTACTTCTGGATGCTTCCCTCCATGAGGCAGACAAGATAGTAGTCCCCAAGGTTAGCGGCTTCACAAGGCCACAGCCAGAACGGGATGGAGGCAGTGTTTGGGTGGATCAAGGGGGAATGTTCTCGGAAAAATTCTGATTGGCCCAGCTTTGGACACAAGCTCATTCCTGAACCAAACTCTGTGGCTGGGGACTGGGGAGGTTTGATTGGCCAAGCTGGGTCGCATGGGGCTGGGGAAAGGTGGAGTCAGCCCTACTTAAACCATTTGGAGGCCAGTCTATATGGGAGAGGATCTGTCACTCAGCTTCTCTTTACTGCTCATGCCTTGCTGGGGGTAGAAGATATCAACTCTTAAAAATTACCAAGCTATTGGAGCTACCAGTGCTAAGCTTACCACTTTACAACGTCCAGTTTGAATGAAAAGATGTGATATTATGTATGTGAAGCTCACATAAGGCAAACTATTCTTGAGTACAGTGATGAAGAAGATATGAATTGGGAGTTACTTTCTTACAGCATTGGTTCTCAAAGTATGGTCCCCGGATCAGCAGCAGCAGCATCAACTAGAAACTTGGAAATCCAAACCGTCAGGCTCCATCCTGGATCTGCGGGATCAGAGACTAGGGAAGGGGCCAGCAATCTAGGCTTTAACCAGGGCTCTGATGCATGCTTAACTTTGAGAACCACTGTCTTAAAGGTGCTTTGTTTTGTAGTTCTCCTGAATGTTTTAAATATGATTCGCTTTGATCCAAAAGATTTAAACATGGATTTCCAAGGGATACAATTACGGCATAAAGTGGAGCACATGTGCTATATTAAATTATTTGCCTTAAAATGTTAAAAATAAAATATAACCGTAATTAAAAAATCAAGTAGCACATGTAAGAGCTTATAATAAAAAGCAGCAGAACTCCATCTCAGCTTTTTGCACACCCCACAGTTCTGCTTTCCAAATACAATCACTTGGAATTATTTAGTCTTTTCTGTTGGCTACCTATACCTGTCTAACAAATGAATAAATGAAATTATTAATTATATATTAATTTGATTTATATATTATTATATATAAGTATTATTTATAGCTCTATATACCTCCTGTTGTTTATCCAAGTTAACATTAGCCACCTACAGGTGAATTTTTAACTCTTATACCACATCCATTTCCTCTTCTTCATCCTCCCAATGTAGATATATTATCATTGTTTCTTAGTTAATTTAAAAATCACTGTTTATACTCTTATGACTATGTACCATAATTAAATTTTATTTCTTGCAGTTTTAATTTCCCTGGTATTTCTGATTGCCTTTCTTTCTCCTTGCATTTTCTGTCTTTGTCACTCCCTGAAGTTGTTCCAAATTCTCAAGGAGTGTACCAGACCTCTTGCATTTTTATCTTTTCCTTGGTTGGCTCCTTATGAAACGTTATTTTTAGCTTTTGGAGGACTGACCGCTTTCTAGGGCTATAGTGAAGCTATCATCTAAGGGCCCTCCTTTCATTGTTATTCTGCTGGGACACCTCTTTCCTGGTTCTCATCATCTTCCCCTTCTTGTTTAATGGTGGTAACATACTTAAGTACCTTCCCAAGAAGTTATGAGAAAGAAGTAAAATGATTTCTTTCATGCCAGAAAATGTCTTCTATCCCCACTTTTGACTGATATTTTGGCTGAGTAGAGAATGCTAGGTTGGGAATCATTCTCCCTCCGAATTTTAGAGGCATTACTCCATAATCTTGTTATCCAGGTTGCTGATGAGAAGTCTTCCAATAGTCTGAATTTTATTCATTAATAGGTGACCTGTCCCTGCCTCTTTCACTCTAGAAGTTTTTTGTATTTATCTTTTCTTCACATTTAGTGTTCTAAAATTTCATGACATATCAGTGTGAAGACTTTTTTCCCAGCCATTCTTTGTGCAGAGTACTCAGTTGGTCTATTTTATATACTTTATTTATTTTTACCTTATTTTTTTTATTTTGGTATCATTAATCTACAATTATATGAGAAACATTATGTTTACTAGACTCCCCCCATCATCCAGTCCCCCCACAGACCCCATTACACTCACTGTCCATCAGCATAGTACGATGCTATAGAGTCACTACTTGTCTTCTCTGTGTTGTGCAGCCCTCACCGAGCCCCCCCAACATTATGTCGACTAATCGTAATGCCACTTTTTCTCCCCTTATCCCTTCCTTCCCACCCATCTTCCCCAGTCCCTTTCCCTTTGGTAACTATTAGTCCTTTCTTGGGTTCTGTGAGTCTGCTGCTGTTTTGTTCCTTCAGTTTTTTTCTTTGTTCTCATACTCCACACATGAGTAAAAACATTTGATACTTGTCTTTTTCTGCCTGGCTTATTTCACTGAGCATAATACCCCCTAGCTCCATCCATGTTGTTGCAAATGGTAAGATTTGTTTTCTTCTTATGGCTGAATAATATTCCATTGTGTATATGTACCACATCTTATTTATCCATTCATCTACTGATGGACATTTAGGTTGCTTCGATTTCCTGGCTATTGTAAATAGTGCTGCAATAAACATAGGGGTGCATATGTCTTTTTCGAATTCTGTTTGCTAATATTTTGTTGAGTATTTTTGCATCTATGTTCATCAGGGATATTGGTCTGTAATTTTCTTTTTGTGTGGGATCTTTGCCCGGTTTTGGTATTAGAGTGATGCTGGCTTCATAGAATGAATTTGGAAGTATTCCCTCCTCTTGTATTTTTTGGAAAACTTTAAGGAGAATGGGTGTTATTTCTTCTCTATATGTCTGGTAGAATTCAGAGGTGAATCCATCTGGCCCAGGGGTTTGGTTCTTGGGTAGTTTTTTGATTACTGGTTCAATTTCGTTGCTGGTAATTGGTCTGTTTAGATTTTCTGTTTCTTCCTTGGTCAGTCTTGGAAGGTTGTATTTATTTTTCTAGGAAGTTGTCCATTTCTTCTAGGTTATCCAGTTTGTTAGCATATAAATTTTCATAGTATTCTCTAATAATTCTTTATATATCTGTGGGGTCCGTCATGATTTTTCCTTTCTCATTTCTGATTCTGTTTATGTGCGTAGATTCTCTTTTTCTCTTAATAAGTCTGGCTAAGGGTTTATCTATTTCGTTTATTTTCTCAAAGAACCAGCTCTTGGTTTCGTTTATTTTTTCTGTTGTTTTATTCTTCTCAATTTTATTTATTTATTCTCTGGTCTTTATTATGTCCCTCCTTCTGCTGACTTTGGGCCTCATTTGTTCGTCTTTTTACAGTTTCAATAATTGTGACTTTAGACTATTCATTTGGGATTGTTCTTCCTTCTTTAAATAGGCCTGGATTGCAATATACTTTCCTCTTAGAACTGCCTTTGCTGCGTCCCACAGAAGTTGGGGCTTTGTGTGTTGTTGTCATTTGTCTCCATGTATTGCTTGATCTCTGTTTTAATTTGGTCTTTGATCCACTGATTATTTAGGAGCACATTGTTAAGCCTCCATGTATTTGTGAGCCTTTTTGTTTTCTTTGTACAATTTATTTCTAGTTTTATACCTTTGTGATCTGAGAAGTTGGTTGGTAGAATTTCAGTCTTTTTTAATTTACTGAGGTTCTTTTTGTGTCCTAGTATGTGGTCCATTCTGGAAAATGTTCCATGTGCACCTGAAAGAATGTGTATCCTGCTGCTTTTGAGTGTAGCGTTCTGTAGATATCTGTTAGGTCCATCTGTTCTAGTGTGTTGTTCAGTGCCTCTGTGTCCTTACTTATTATCTGTCTGGTTGATCTGTCCTTTGGAGTGAGTGGTGTGTTGAAATCTCCTAGAATGAATGCATTGCATTCTATTTCCTCCTTTATTTCTGTTAGTATTTGTTTCACATATGTTGGTGCTCCTGTGTTGGGTGCATAGATATTTATAATGGTCATATCCTCTTGTTGGACTGACCCTTTATCATTATGTAATATCCTTCTTTATCTCTTGTTATTTCTTTGTTTTGAAGTCTATTTTGTCTTATACAAGTACTACAACACCTGCTTTTTTCTCCCTATTGTTTGCATGAAATATCTTTTTCCATCCCTTCACTTTTAGTCTGTGTATGTCTTTGGGTTTGAGGTGAGTCTATTGTAAGTGGCATATAGATGGGTCCTGCTTTTTTATCCATTTTGTTACTCTGTGTCTTTTGATTGGTGCATTCAGTCCATTTACATTTGGGGTGATTATCTAAAGATATGTACTTATTGCCATTGGAGGCTTTGGATTCGTGGTTACCAAAGGTTCACGGGTAGCTTCTTTACTATCTAACCATCTAACTTAACTCTGTTATTAAGCTATTATAAACACAGTCTGATGATTCTTTATTTCTCTCCCTTCTTATTCTTCCACCTACATTCTTTATATGTTAGGTGTTTTATTCTGTACTCTTTTGTGTTTCCTTTGACTGCTTTTGTGGATAGTTGATTTTATTTTTGCCTTTAGTTAGTATTTAGTTGGTCTGCTTTCTTTGCTGTGTTTTTATTTTCTCTGGTGACATCTACTTAGTGTTAGGAATGCTGCCATCTAGAGCATTCCCTTTAAAATATCCTGTA
Source organism: Phataginus tricuspis (assembly GCA_029783875.1). Classification (NCBI taxonomy): domain Eukaryota; kingdom Metazoa; phylum Chordata; class Mammalia; order Pholidota; family Manidae; genus Phataginus; species Phataginus tricuspis. The sequence continues at coordinate 63,903,703 of JAQQAC010020896.1, forward strand.
GAGGTGGTTTGTGGGAGGCAAAATCTCTCAACTTTTGCTTGTCTGGGTATTGTTTAATCCCTCCTTCAAATTTAAATGATAATTGTGCTGGATACAGTATTCTTGGTTTAAGGGCCTTCTGTTTCATTGCATTAAATATATCATGCCTTTCTCTTCTGGCCTGTAAGGTTTCTGTTGAGAAGTCTGATGATAGCCTGATGGGTTTTCCTTTGTAGGTGATCTTTTCTCTCTCTCTGGGTGCCTTTAATACTCTGTCCTTGTCTTTGATCTTTGCCATTTTAATTATTATATGTCTTGGTGTTGTCTTCCTTCAGTCCCTTGTGTTGGGAGATCTGTGGGCTTCCGTGGACTGCGAGACTATTTCCTTCCCCAGCATGGGAAAGTTTTCAGCAATTATTTCTTCAAAGACACTTTCTATCCCTTTTTCTCTCTTCTTCTTCTTCTGGTACCCCTATAATGCGAATATTATTCTGTTTGGATTAGTCACACATTTCTCTTAATATTCTTTCATTACTTGAGATCCTTTTATCTCTCTCTGCCTCAGCTTCTCTGTATTCCTGTTCTGTGATTTCTATTCCATTAACAGTCTCTTGCACCTCATCCAGTCTGCTCTTAAGACCTTCTATCGATTGTTTCATTTCTGTTATCTCCCTTCAGACTTCATCCCTTAGCACTTGCATATTTCTCTGCAGGTCCATCAGCATGGTTATGACTTTTATTTTGAATTCTTTTTCAGGAAGATTGGTTATATCTATCCCACCAGGCCCTCTCTCTGGGGTTGTCTTAGTGATTTTTGACTGGACCAGATTCTTCTGCCTTCTCATGGAGATAGAAATGGTTGCAGGCAGGTGGCGCATGTGTCAGCTGGGAGAACAATGTCCCTTCCTGCTTGCTGGTTGCCTTGCCCTTCTCCGCTGCCTGTGTCGGTTACCTGCACATCGGGAGCAGTCTCTGGGATAATCCCCTGAGCTGCCGTGGGCGGGGCAGCCCTCGAGATAGCCTGGGGCCCTGAGAGGGGTGGCAGCCATGCCGGGTGTGTTCTCCTGCGAGAACGACGCCCCATCATGCCTTCCAGTTCCTCTGTCTGTACCGGGCAGTTGCGCACTGGCGGCAGCCTCTGGGTCGGTCCCGGTTAGCTGTGAGCTGGGAGGAGACTCTGTGTGGTTGCTGTGGTCAGGGCTGTTCCCCAGCTACTCCGCAGCTGTGGCGGGTCAGTTGATTTGCTTGCAGCACCAGCCAGGGGGAATGAATGGCAGGCTGCTTATTGCCATGAGGTGCTTCGATTTTGTCCAGCTGATAAGCCCTTGTCCCTTTAAGACTTTAAAAAAGTGCCTGCTTTTCTTTTGTCCCTGGGGAGCCAGCTGTGGGGACCTGCTTGCTGTCTCCATCTCAGATTTTACTTTTCCATTTCTCTAATATTCAGTACAACATACAATGTGTGTCTGTGCTCCCAATACAGATTACTAGGGCTCGTTATTTAGCAGTCCTGTGCTTCCACTCCCTCCCCACTCTAATTCTTTTCCTCCCGCCAGTGAGCTGGGGTAGGGGGAGTGCCCAGGTCCCACTGGGTCACAGCTTTGTATCTTACCCTTTTTGTGAGATGCTGAGTTCTTGCAGATGTAGATGCAGCCTGGCTGTTGAACTGTATCTTCTGGTCTCTCTTTTAGGAGTCGTTGTATTTGTTGTATTTTTAAAAATATGTATGGTTTTGAGAGGAGAGTTCCGCCGCCCTACTCACACCGCCATCTTGAGCCCCTCTCTCCAGTCTATTTTATTTGAGGCTATTTGTACTATAGTGGTGGGGAATTCTCTTATTTCTTTAAAAAATCCATTAAAACTTTTTAAATAATAAAATATTTCATACTTGCAGAATGACAACCATTCATATATATCACTGGCCAGAATGAACATATTAACCTTTTATCACACTTGCTTCCTGGCTATCTATCCAAAATATCAAAGATACAGCTGAAACATCACCATTAAACCTTACCTCTCCCCAGCAGTAACCTTAAGTTAGTGTATCTCATTCCTCTGCATGATTTTATAGATGTTGCTTGTAAGTGTAGCAATAAACAATATTGGTAGTGTTTTGAAGTTTTACATAAATAATGTCTTTTTGTGTCTTTTTACAACTTGCTTTTTTTTTACTCATTATGTTGTTGACATGCATACATGTGGATACATAGAGATCTAGTTCATTCATTTGAACTCCCTATAGTATTCCATTATGTATCAGTTAGGAAGGCCCCCAGCTAAAAGTAATATAAAACTTGGTTAGCAGTTTAAATATACAGGGTAGGTTTTTTTCTTTTCATATAACAGGAAGCCCAGAGGTAAACAGTCTGGAGCTCAGTGATATTACCAGGAGCCCAGGTTTGTTCTCACCTTCTGCTTTGTCCTTAGCCTAGGTTTTTGCTCTTCATGCCTGTCACATCATTACTGGAAGTTGCCTGCTTCATCCAAAAGTTTATGTCCCAGGTCTATGCAGCAAAACAAGGAGGGTAAAGGACAAAACATGCAATTCACTGTGTGTGTCTGTCACTTTTTCATAGGAAAATAAAAGCTTTCCTGAAAGCCCTACCAGTGTAAATGGACTTCCATTTAAATCTCACTGACTTGATATGGTCACATGACCACTTCTAAGATCAGTTATTGGCCAAGAGCCATCATCATGAAACGTTTGGACAGATCACAATTCATACCTGGAGTTGGGGAAGGTGTCTATGGCAATCAAGGGCCCAGTGTCTCTAAGTGGTGCTGTAAGTGGGCGAGAAGATGGGTGTTGGGAAATGTAGTGGACACTGCTGGGTGGCCACTTAGTGCCCAGTCTCCTTGTTTTCCTTACCAACAGAATCTAATCTTATTTGCAGAGTAAATATTATCCCAGAGTCTTTCGTCATATGACCCAGGTGTGGTTTTGAGTAACAGAAAAGCTAACTATGGTAGCTAAACAAGAGAGTGGTTTGATCGTTCCTCATAATGAGAAGGCCATACGGGCTGTCCAGTGCTGGTAGGGTGGCTCAGTGAAGACATCAAGGCCCCTTCTTCCCTTGTATCCATAGTTAGTGTGTGGCCTTCATTCCTATGATGGCAAGATGGCTTTTGCACCTCCAGGTATCATGCCTATCCTCAGATTCAGGGACAAGATTCAGGTTTCTCAGTTAATTATGAATTTCAGATGAACAGTGAATACTTTTAAAGTATAAGATGTCCCAAATAGTGCATGGGACATACTTACAATAAAAATTATTAATATGTATATTAAATTCATATTAAACTGGGAAAACAGTATTTTTATTTGCTAATTCTGGTGACCCTGTGTAGTGAGGAAGATGGAAAAATAAAGGGGCTTTCATCTGCAGAGGCTTCCTCTTTCTCTCATATCTCTTTACACAGAGATTGCTGAATGGCATATGGGGAGAGTGATTTTTTTTTAGTTGGCCACATTGCTGCCCTAAACAAAATCAGAGCAGAAAGGGGAATGGACATCAAGAAGGTAGCTAGCAGTGTCCTCCACAGGTGTCTTACAGGCCTCTCCCCACTCCCCCCGCCAACCTTGGCATCTCTTCATCTGCCCCATAGTTACATCCAGTGGGGATATTAAAAATATTTAACAACCAATATGGCACTGAGCCTGACCAATCAGAATGGATACCTGACCACAAAGGATGAACACCAGCCACAAACTATGCATACTAGTGCATACTGGTGGAATACCAACCCTGCTTATAGCACAATTTTTGGTAAAATTAACATTCATTTTTATTTATTTGGGCAATATAACATTGCTCAGAGTTGACTTACATAGTATACAATGATTGCTTTTCCATTCCGTAACTATTCTTGATAGAATCTTGGTATGCTCTCAAACCAGTCAAACACATCCAGGTTTTCCTTGGAGACATCATGTCCAGACACACCATTTGCTCCTGCGCTGCTGCACAGCTCTCCTCCTAAGGCCCACCTGTGCCAAACTTTTGTGGTAAATCCCATTTCCCAGATGCCATATTCCTTTCTTAGATGCCCCTTCATCTTGACGAAATTCTTCCTTCAGTCACCTCCTGAGAAAAAGTGCATAAGAAATAAAATATAATGCCTGAAAATGTTCTTATTCTACTCTCACATTTCATTGACAGCTTGGTTAGGACTGGAATTTTAGGTTGGAAATGAGGTTTCTCAGTTACGGAGGCTTGACTGCCTTGTCTTTTAGTTTCCACTGTGGCTGTTCAGGAATCTGATACCTGTTCTCATGTCTGATTCTTTGTAGGTGACTCATTTTCATCTTCTGGAAGCTTTTAAGGCGTTCTCTTTACATATAATATTTTCACACTTCATCATGATGTGACTTGGAGTGGATTTCTCTTAAATTCATTTTTCTGGACTTCCAGCAGGCTCTTTCAAATGAGAAATTCAAAACTGAAGGTTCTGGTAAATATTCTCATCTCATTTCCTTGATAATTCTCACTACTGTTTTTTCTGATCTCTTTAGAGAACTCCTATTAATTTGATGTTGGACCCCCTAGATTGATCCTCTGGTTTCTTTATTTTTTCCTGCTATTTAAAAATTTTTTTTTGTATTTGTGTCCTATTATCTGACATACTTTAAATTTTATGTTCCAACTCTTTCACTAAATTTTTCTTCTAATCAATCTTTATTTTCCAGGAGTTCTTGTTCTTTAAAAGTTCCAAGCTTTTCTTTTCTTTTCTTTTTTTTATGGATACTATGTCTTTTCTAGTCTACTTGAAGATGTTTAATTATATGTTTTTAAATGGTGCTTTGGCTACCTACATTGCTCCTGTTTCCTTGGACTTTCTCTTCTCCTGTTTGATTTGGTCTCTGCCATTCTGTTGATTCCTACCTGGCCACCACCTTTTACAATGGAGCTGCCAAACAGCTGTTTGACAGGCTGGACTTCAGAATGATAGGCTCATGGTGCATGATTGAGTGGAGTCCTCCCTGTTTTGATGGAGGTCCCCGAAATGTCAGAATCTGTAAGTCCTCTAATCTCCTGCACAGGGCACGTAAACTTCATTAGCATTCTGAGAGTCAAGTAGGTAGAGAGCTAAGCTGCTAACTGCCTTTGCATAATCCTCCCACTTGCAATGAAATGACTCCTTCTTGCCCCTTGCTATCCATGGGACCTTCTAGTTTAACCCTTCCCTCTTCTGGGATTAGTGAGGGGCATTCTAGGAGACTGGAGCCTAGAAGAGAGAGGTTTCAGTGTATAACTTCACCTGAAGATTTTTGATCAACTCTCCTGTTTTCAGCCACACCCTGTATCCTGTGCTTCAGATGTACCTACTGCCTCCAGATTCCTCTTTTTCTACTTTTGAGAACCATTTGGTATAAGTTAGAGACTATCAAATTCTTAAAGTTTCAGTTAAAACATTTAAAAGAATTATCTGCTCCTGATGTTTATTTTTCTTGCCATTTCAGAAAAAAATTCAAACATAACAAAAACAGAAAAAATAATATGATGATCCTTTTGTGCCCCAATCTAGCTTCAATAATTATCAATATATGGTGGGTTGTGATGCCTTTCCCATAACCATTTCCATGAATAGTTATTGCTCAATTTGGACTTTCTAATTCTTTAAAGGTCATTTTTGATCTATAATTTTATTTTTCTAATAAAGTATCTGTTTACTAGACTTGCGGCTAACAGGTATAGTTCCAGAAATAGACTGTCTGGGTTTGAATCTCTGTTCCTCCATTTGGGAAGTTGATTAAGCTTTCTGTGCCTCAGGTGCCTCAGGGTAAGATGGGAATAATAATGTTGCTTATCTCTTAGGGCTGTTGAGAGGATTCAGGTAAGTGATGCAAGAGGACTTAAAATAGTGCCCGGCACATTGCAATGGTACCTATTATTATTATCAAAGTTAAAACGTATTGGCATAAACTTTTTCATAACATACACTTAAATTTTTAATTCTCACTATATTTTTAGTTATGTCTCTTTTTCATTCCTAATGTTTACTTATGAATATTCTCTTTTCTTCTTGCATGGTTTGCTTGTTTTAATAATCTGTTTAAATAATTGCCTTTTAGACACCATCAGTAGAACAAAAAGACATCCTACAGTATGGGAGAATATATTCATAAATGACATATCTGATAAGGGGGTGACATCCAAAATATATAAAGAACTCACGCACCTTAACAAACAAAAAGCAAATAATCCAATTAAGAAATGGGCAGAGGACATGAATAGACACTTCTCTAAAGAAGAAATTCAGATGGCCAACAGGCACATGAAAAAATGCTCCACATTGCTGGTCATCAGAGAAATGCAGATTAAAACCACAATGAGATATCACCTCACAGCAGTGAGGATGGCCAACATCCAAAACACAAACAACAACAAATGTTGGTGAGGATGTGGCGAAAAGGGAACCCTCCTACACTGCTGGTGGGAATGCAAATTAGTTCAACCATTGTGGAAAGCAGTATGGAGGTTCCTCAAAAAACTCAAAATAGAAATACCATTTGACCCAGGAATCCCACTCCTAGGAATTTACTCTAAGAAGGCAGCAGCCCAGTTTCAAAAAGAGAGATGCACCCCTATGTTTATTGCAGCACTATTTACAATAGCCAAGATATGGAAGCAACCTAAGTGTCCATCAGTAGATGAATGGATAAAGAAGATGTGGTACATATACACAATGGAATATTATTCAGCCATAAGAAGAAAACAAATCCTACCATTTACAACAACATGGATGGAGCTAGAGGGTATTATGCTCAGTGAAATAAGCCAAGCTGAAAAAGACAAGTATCAAATGATATCACTCATATGTGGAGTATAAGAACAAAGAAAAAAACTGAAGGAACAAAACAGCAGCAGACTCACAGAACCCAAGAATGGACTAATAGTTACTGAAGGAAAGGGACTGGGGAAGATGGGTGGGAAGGGAGGGATAAGGGGGAAAAAGGGGCACTATGATTAGCAGATGTAATGTTGGGGGGCCACGGGGAGGGCTGTACAACTCAGAGAAGACAAGTAGTGATTCTATAGCATCTCACCAGACTGATGGACAGTGACTGTAATGGGGTTGGTGGGGGGGTCCTGATGAAGGGGGTAGTTTAATAACCATAATATTGCACATATAATTGTAGATTGATGATACCAAAATACATTATAAAATAAAAATAATAATAATAATTGCCTTTTAGATTTATTAACCATTTTTATACTTGATTATTTTCTATTTCATTATTTTTTGCTTTTATCTTTTTTTTATTAAGGTATCACTGATATACACTCTTACGAAGGTTTCACATGAAAAACATTGTGGTTACTACATTCACCCATATTATCAAGCCCCCCCATACCACATTGAGGTCACTGTCCATCAGTGTAGTAAGATGCCACAGAGTCACTACTTGTCTTCTCTGTGCTACACTGTCTTCCCCATGACCCCCCATACACCATATGTATCAATCATAATACCTCTCAATCCCCGTCTCCCTCCCTCCCCACCTACCCTTCCCCGTCCCTCCCCTTTGGTAACTGCTAGTCCCTTCTTGGAGTCTGTGAGTCTGCTGCTGTTTTATTCCTTCAGTTTTGCTGCGTTGTTATACTCCACAAATGAGGGAAATCATTTGGCATTTGTCTTTCTCAGCCTGGCTTATTTCACTGAGCATAATATCCTCCAGCTCCATCCATGTTGTTGCAAATGGTAGGATTTCTTTTCTTCTTATGGCTGAATAATATTCCATTGTGTATATGTACCACATCTTCTTTATCCATTCATCTACAGATGGACACTTAGGTTGCTTCCATATCCTGGCTATTGTAAAAAGTGCTGCAATAAACCTTGTGGTTTCATATTAAACCCATGATTAGAAATTGTTTTTAGTTTCCAAACATATATGTGTAGAACTATGATACACAGATTCTTTGAAATTTACTTAGGCTTTTCTGTGACTTCGTATATGTGCTGTCTTTGTAAATGTTGCATTTATACTTGAAAGAGAGACGTGTTCTCTCTTTGTTGGAGATAGATATTTGAACTTTTTAAGTTTGTTTATACATTCTCAAACCTTAAATTTTTCCATCTGCATTAAGGTCTCCCATTATGAGTGTGGGTTTGACCATTTCTCCTTGACATTCTACCCTTTTGTATTGTGTACATTTTGAGGCTGTGTTCATCTTTTACTTTATAGCTATGAAGGTGAAGGAGAAGACTGGGGCAGGGAAGCTGGACCCCACTAACTACAGGAGGCGATGTCACGATCAGGAAGGTAAGGTCACCTTGATAACTTGATGCAAATTCTAGGAGGGTGTGAAAATTCTTTGAATATTCTTATAACAGCCCTTCTAGCTGGGGAATTTAGAGAGCTGGGTTCTTTCCCTGTCCTACCCACACTTCTTCCTCTAGATCGGGTGGGACTAGCTTTTATTGTGTCTTATAGGACCACGTGGTCATGCTGGAGACAGGAAACTGGCACTTTGTTTCTATGGATTAGAGCATAGCTTCCCCAACACAAAATTAAATCACTTAATTTTATAGTTTCTGCAGACCATACTAAATGCCAAATATCAGCATTTTGTAGATTCTAAAAATGGCTTAAAACCAGTCCAAGAGGGAGTTGAGTGAAGTTATTTCTGTTGCTCCAGAATTGCTGACTCAGAGGCCCTAAGTTCCTACAACCTATAGAGAAGCCACCCTATGGCTTATGAAGACACAACCAGAGAGGCTGCTGCCCTGCCACTTCTCCAATCCCAGCTGAAGGGAAATACTGATCTTCCTGCCCAACTGGATGCTCACTGAGCTATAGGATGTGTAGAGCTACTCTGGGGCTGTAAATAGAGAAGAGTGCAGTGAGGGGTTCCTGGAGAACTTGGCACTGTCCTGACTGAACTGTAAGGTGTTCACATTGAGAAGAGGGGTCCTGCAGAGCAAAGAAGGAAGCTTGGAGGAGGGCTAGCTATTCTCCACAGTACACCTGCTACACAGCCACACTCCCATAATTATAATGGGAGCCAGGAAAAAATTGGGATAAGTTAGATCCAGGGCAGAAAATAAAATATTTCCCTGACAGTCATCTCCTCTGATTTCTTTTTTTTTTTTAAATAGTTTATTTTGGTATCATTAATCTACAATTACATGTGCAATATTATGGTGATTAAACTACCCCATTCCTCAGGTACCCCCCACCAACCCCATTACAGTCACTGTCCATCAGCGTAGTGAGATGCTATAGAATCACTACTTGTCTTCTCTGAGTTGTACAGCCCTCCCCGTGCCCCCGCAACATTACATCTGCTAATTGTAATGCCCCTTTTCCCCCCCTTGTCCCTCCCTTCCCACGCATCCTACCCAGTCCCTTTCCCTTTGGTAACTATTAGTCCATTCTTGGGTTCTGTGAGTCTGCTGCTGTTTTGTTCCTTCAGTTTTTTTCTTTGTTCTTATACTCCACATATGAGTGAAATCATTTGATACTTGTCTTTTTCAGCTTGGCTTATTTCACTGAGCATAATACCCTCTAGCTCCATCCATGTTGTTGCAAATGGTAGGATTTGTTTTCTTCTTATGGCTGAGTAATATTCCATTGTGTATATATACCACATCTTCTTTATCCATTCATCTACTGATGGACACTTCGGTTGCTTCCATTTTTTGGCTATTGTAAATAGTGCTGCAATAAACATAAGGGTGCATCTGTCTTTTTGAAACTGGGCTGCTGCATTCTTAGGGTAAATTCCTAGGAGTGGGATTCCTGGGTCGAAGGATATTTCTAGTTTGAGTTTTTTGAGGAACCTCCATACTGCTTTCCACAATGGTTGAACTAATTTGCATTTCCACCAGCAGTGTAGGAGGGTTCCCTTTTCTCCACATCTTCACCAACATTTGTTGTTGTTTGTGTTTTGAATGTTGGCCATCCTCACTGGTGTGAGATGATATCTCATTGTGGTTTTAATCTGCATTTCTCTGATGATTAGTTATGTGGAGCATCTTTTCATCTGCCTGTTGGTCATCTGAATTTCTTCTTTGGAGAAGTGTCTATTCATGTCCTCTGCCCATTTCTTAATTGGATTATTTACTTTATGTTTGTTGAGGTGCGTGAGTTCTTTATATATTTTGGATGTCAACCCCTTATCGGATACATCATTTATGAATATATTCTCCCATACTGTAGGATGTCGTTTTGTTCTACTGATGGTGTCCTTTGCTCTAGAGAAGCTTTTCAGCTTGATATAGTCCCACTTGTTCATTTTTCCTTTTGTTTCCCTTTCTCGGGGAGATATGTTCATGAAGAAGTCGCTTATGTTTATGTCCAAGAGATTTTTGCCTATGTTTTTTTCTAAGAGTTTTATGGTTTCATGACTTACATTCAGGTCTTAGATCCATTTTGAGTTTACTTTTGTGTATGGGTTTAGACAGTAGTCCAGTTTCATTCTCTTACATGTAGCTGTCCAGTTTTTCCAACACCAGCTGCTGAAGAGGCTGTCATCTCCCCATTGTATGTCCAGGGCTCCTTTATCAAATATTAATTGACTGTAGGTGTTTGGGTTAATGTTTGGATTTTCTATTCTGTTCCACTGGTCTGTGGATCTGTTTTTGTGCCAGTACCAAATTGTTTTGATTACTGTGGCTTTGTAGTAGAGCTTGAAGTCAAGGAGCGTAATCCCCCTGTTTGATTCCTCCTTCTCAGGATTGCTTTGGCTATTCGGGGTCTTTTGTGGTTCCATATGAATTTTAGAATTATTTGTTCAAGTTCATTGAAGAAAGCTCTTGGTATTTTGATAGGGATTGTGTTGAATCTGTATTGCTTTAGGTAGTATAGCCATTTTGACAATATTTATTCTTCCTAGCCAAGAGCATGGGATGCATTTCCATTTGTTAATGTCCTCTTTAATTTCTCTTAGGAGTGTTTTGTACTTTTCAGAGTACAGGTCTTTCACTTCCTTAGTTAGGTTTATTCCTAGGTATTTTATTCTTTTTGATGCAATTTTGAATGGAATTGTTTTTCTGATTTCTCTTTTTGTTAGTTCATCGTTAGTGTATAGGAAAGCAACAGATTTGTGTGTTAATTTTGTATCCTGAAACTTTGCTGAGTTCAGATATTAGTTCTAGAAGTTTTGGAGTGGAGTCTTTAGGGTTTTTTATGTACAATATTATGTCATCTGCAAATAGTGACAATTTGACTTCTTCTTTACCAGTCTGGATGCCTTGTATATCTTTGTTTTGTCTGATTGCTGTGACTAGGACCTCCAGTACTATGTTGAATAACAGTGGAGAGAGTGGGCATCCCTGTCTTTTTCCCGATCTTAGATGAAAAGCTTTCAGCTTCTCGCTGTTAAGTATGGTGTTAGCTGTGGGTTTGTCATATATGGCCTTTATGATGTTGACGTACTTGCCCTCTATACCCATTTTGTTGAGAGTTTTAATCGTGAATGGATGCTGAATTTTGTCAAATGCTTTTTCCGCATCTATGGAGATGATCATGTGGTTTTTGTTCTTCTTTTTGTTGATGTGGTGGATGATGTTGGTGGATTTTTGAATGTTGTACCATCCTTGCATCCCTGGGATGAATCCCACCTGATCATGGTGTATGATCCTCTTGATGTATTTTTGAACTCGGTTTGCTAATATTTTTTTGAGTATTTTTGCATCTACATTCATCAGGGATATATTGGTCTGACATTTTCTTTTTTGGTGAGGTCTTTGCCCAGTTTTGGTATTAGAGTGATGCTGGCTTCATAGAATGAGTTTGGAAGTATTCCCTTCGCTTCTATTTTTTGGAAAACTTTAAGGAGAATGGGTGTTATTTCTTCTCTGTATGTCTGGTAGATTTCAGAGGTGAATCCATCTGGTCTGGGGGTTTTGTTCTTGGGTAGTTTTTGATAACCGCTTCAATTTTGTTGCTGGTGATTGGTCTGTTTAGTTTTTCTGTTTTTTGTTTGGTCAATTTGGGAATGTTGTATTTTTCTAAGTTGTCCATTTCTTCTATGTTTTCCAGCTTGTTAGCATATAGATTCTCATAATATTCTCTTATAATTCTTTGTATTTCTGTAGGGTCTGTCATTAGTTTTCCTTTCTCAATTCTGATTCTGTTTATGTGTGTAGATTCTCTTTTTCTCTTAATAAGTCTGGCTAGGGGTTTATCTATTTTGTTAATTTTTTCAAAGAACCAGCTTTTGGTTATATTGATTTTTTCTATTGTTTTATTCTTCTCAATTTTATTTATTTATTCTCTGATCTTTATTATGTCCCTCCTTCTGGTGACTTTGGGTCTCATTTGTTCTTCTTTTTCCAATTTCAGTAACTGTGTCTTTAGACTATTCATTTGGGAATGTTTTTCCTTCTTTAAATAGGCCTGAATTGCAATATACTTTCCTCTTAAAACTGCCTTTGCTGCGTCCCACAGAAGTTGTGGCTTTGTGTTGTTGTTGTCATTAGTCTCCCTATATTCTTTGATTTGGTCATTAACCCACTGATTAATTAGGAGAATGTTGTTAAGTCTCCATGTATTTGTGAGCCTTTTTGTTTTGTTTCTAGAATTTATTTCTAGTTTTATACCTTTGTGATCTGAGAAGTTGGTTGGTAGGATTTCAATATTTTTGAATTTACTGAGGTTTTTTTTGTGGCCTAGTATGTGGTCTATTCTGGAAAATGTTCCATGTGCGCTTGAGAAGAATGTGTATCCTGCTGCTTTTGGGTGCAGAGTTCTGTAGGTGTCTGTTAGGTCCATCTGTTCTAATGTGTTGTTCAGTGCGTCTGTGTCTTTACTTATTCTCTTCTTGTTGATCTGTCCTTTGGAGTGAGTGGTGTGTTGAAGTCACCTAAAATGAATGCATTGCTGTCTATTTCCTCCTTTAATTCTGTTAGTATTTGTTTTACATATGTCAGCGCTCCCGTGTTGGATGCATATATATTTATAATAGTTACATCCTCTTGTTGGATTGACCCCTTTATCATTATGTAATGTCCTTCTTTATCTCTTGCTACTTTCTTCGTTTTGAAGTCTATTTTGTCTGATACAAGTACTGCAACACCTGCTTTTTTCTCTCTGTTGTTTGCATGAAATATCTTATTCCATCCCTTCACTTTTAGTCTGTGTATATCTTTGGGTTTGAGGTGAGTATCTTGTAAGCAGCATATAGATGGGTCTTGCTTTTTTATCCACTCTGTTACTCTGTGTCTTTTGATTGGTGCATTCAGTCCATTTACATTTAAGGTGATTATCGATTGATATGTACTTATTGCCATTGCTGGCTTTAGATTCGTGGTTACCAAAGGTTCAAGGGTTGCTTCTTTACTATCTAACAATCTAATTTAACTTTCTTGTTAAGTTGTTGTAAACACAGTCTTATGTTTCTTTATTTCTCTCCCTTCTTATTCTTCCTCCTCCATTCTTTATGTACTAGATGTTTTATTCTTTGCCTTTAGTTAGTATTTGGATGGTCTGCTTTCTTTACTATGATTTTATTTTCTCTGGTGACATCTTTTTAGCCTTAGGGGTGCTTCCCTCTAGAGCAGTTCCTTTAAGATGTCCTGTAGAGGTGGTTTATGGGAGGCAAATTCTCTCAGCTTTCGCTTGTCTTAAAATTGTTTAATCCCTCCATCATATTTAAATGATAATTGTGCTAGGTACTATATTCTTGGTTCAAGGCCCTTCTGTTTCATTACATTAAATATATCATGCCATTCTCTTCTGGCCTGTAAGGTTTCTCTTGAGAAGTCTGATGATAGTCTGATGGGTTTTCCTTTGTAGGTGAAAGAAGTCCACCGGGAGTAGATTCTGTAAGGATGCTGTAGGTGGCGCTGTTGCTCCACTATTCCGCAGCCATGGCCATGTTGCTCTCCAGGGCCGTTTGTAGCTCTGGCCTGGGCAGGAACAAATGGGAGACTGTTGTTCTCTGTGTGAAGATTCAGTGCGGCTTCTTTTTCCCAGTCGCCCGCCAAGGGGTCCGAAATTCCCCAGGACTCCCAGCCTGCTGGGCCGAGTGCACTGTGACGACCATCCCCCTCAGCTAGGCCCCCGTCTCCCCAAGACCGCCAAAAAAAAATGCGTGCTTTTCTTTTGTCCTGGAGAGCCAGCTGCGAGTACCCGGGCACATTCCCAGCTCAAAACCTGCACCTTCTGCCTCTCCAGTATCCGATACACCACGTGATGTGTGTCAGTGCTCCCGGCGCAGATCACCAGTGCTGGTTATTTCACGGACCTGTACTTCCACTCCCTCCCGGCTCTGAATCCTCTCCTGCCACCAGTGCGCTGAGGTGGGGGAGTGCTCAGGTCCTGCCAGTATGCGGCTCTGTATCTTATCCGCCTCGCTGGGTGCCGATTCCTCTCAGGTGCAGATGCAGGCTGTGCACTGTCCTGTATCTTCTGGTCTCTCTTTTAGGAATAGTTGTATTTGCTATATTTTCATAGATATATATGGTTTTGGGAGGAGATTTCTGCCGCCCTGCTCACGCCGCCATCTTCCCGGAATCTCAATCCTCTGATTTCTTTAATAAGCATATTCTTCATGTGTATAGCTCCTTACAATTTGAATAATCATGTTCCCATACACCGTCCCATTCTATCTTCTCAAAAACCTTGCCCAGGCAGAAAAGAAAGGACTTTCACCTTTCAGGTGAGTACACTGAGTTCCAGACAGGCAGCTGTCTATGGCCATGGAGCAAGTAAGGACAAGTCAGGGAGCATCTGGACATGGGATTAATATACAAAAGAGAATCACTTTCTGATATACCAGCAATTGGAGTTTAAAACTAAAAACATATTGCTATTTGTGTTAGCACAAAAAAATACTTAGACATAAATATTACAAAATATATAAGGATCTTTATGAATAAAACTAACTATAAAATTGATTAAAGAAATCAAAGATCCAAGTAAATGGAGAGATATTCCATGTTCATGGATAGGAAGGTTCAATACTGTTATGCCAGTTCTCTACAACTTGATCTAAAGATTCGATGCAACCCCAATCAAAATACCTGAAATTATTTTTTTGGTCATTAACAGTTTGATTCTAAAGTTTATATATAAAAGTATAAGACTGAGAATAGCCAGCAAATCTTAAAGAAGAATAAAGTTGGAGGACTGACACTACCTGACTTTAAGACTTATTAAAAGCTACAATAATCAAGACAGCCTGGTACTGGCAAGAGAATGGACAAGTTGATCAATGGAACATATAGAGACTCCAAAATGGACCCATGCAAATATGGTCAATTGATCTTTGACAAAGAAGCACAGGCAATATAATGTAGGAAGTATAGTCTTTTCAACACATTGCTGGAACAACTGAAAGCACATTTGCCAAAAAAGAAAAAAGAAAAAAAGAATCTAGACACAGTCTTACGCCTTCACAAAAATAATTTAATCACAATGGATCTTAAACCTAAATGCAAAATGAAAGTCTATAAAACTTCTAGAGAACAGCATAGGAGAAAATCAAGTTGACCTCACATTTGTTGATGAGTTTTTAGATGCAATACCAAAGACATGATCCATGAAATAAGTGATTGATAAGTTGTATTCTATTAAAATGTAAACTTCTGCTCTGTGAAAGACACTATTAAGACAATGAAAATACAGACCAACAGAGGAGAAGATATTTATAAACAATATATCTGATAAAGAACTTGTATCCAAAAATATACAAAGAGACATTAAAATTCAACAATGAATAACAATTAAAAAGTCAAAAGATCTGATAGACACCTCACCAAAAAAGACATACAGATGGTAAATAAACATATGAAAGGTGCTTGACATCATATGTCATTAGGGAACTGCAAACTAAAACAATGATGAAATCCACTACACACCTATTAGGTTGGCTAAAATCCAAAAAAGCTGACAATGCCAAATGCTGATGATGATTCAGAACAACAGGAACATTCATTCATTGCTGATGGGAATGCAAATGGTATAACCACCTGGAAGACAGTTTGGCAGCTTCTTACAAAGCTAAACATAGTTTTACCATACAACCCAGCAATAATGCTCCTATGCATTTACCCAAGTGGGTTGAAAATTATACCCACATAGAAACTTGTACACAAATGTTTATAGCTGCTTTTTAAATAAATGCCAAAAACTGGAAGCAAACAAGATGCCTTCAGTAGGGGAATGGATAAACAAACCATGATCATCCACAATAGACTGTTATTCAGAGATAAAAATAAATGAGCTTCTGAACCATGAAAAGGGATGGAGGAAACCTAAGTGCATATTGCTATTTAAAAGAGACAATGTGAAAAGTCTACATACTGTACGATTCCAGCTATATGAAATTTTGGAAAAGGCAAAATAAGGATAAACAGGTGAAACACAGGGAATGTTTAGGGTGATGAAACTATTCTGTATGATACAATAATGGTAGATGCATGTCATTATGCATTTGTCAAAACCCATAGAACTGTACAACACTAAGAGTGAACTT
Organism: Phataginus tricuspis; assembly: GCA_029783875.1. NCBI lineage: Eukaryota > Metazoa > Chordata > Mammalia > Pholidota > Manidae > Phataginus > Phataginus tricuspis. The sequence continues at coordinate 63,920,112 of JAQQAC010020896.1, forward strand.
TAAACTATCGACTATAGTTAATAATGAGGTATCAATATTTCATTAATTGTAACAAATGTACAACACTAATGTAAATTGTTATCAATAGGGGAACTATTCATAACAAAATGCCTACATTAAGGAAAAAAGAAAGCATTAAAATAATATAACTACACCTCAAGGAACTAGGAAAGAACCAATTAAGCCCGAAGTTAGTAGAAGGAAAAACAAAGATCAGAAAAGAAATAAATGGAGTAGAGACTATAAAGACAATAGGAAAAATCATTGCAATAAAGAGCTGGGTATTTTTGAAAAGATAGACAAAATGGAGAAAACTTTAACTAGATTTACTGAGAAGAAAAGAGAGAGGGCTCAGATACATACAATTAGAAATGAAAGAAGAGACATTACACAAATACAAAGGATCAAAAAAGTTACTATGAATAATTTTATGCCAACAAACTGGAAAACCTAGATGAAATGGATAAACTCCTAGAAACACACAACCTACCAAGACTGAATTGAGAAGAAACAGAAAATATGAACAGACCAATTACTAGGAAGAAGATTGAATCGGGAATCAGAAACTTCCCAACAAACAACGTGACAGGACTAGATGACTTCACTGGTGAATTCTACCAAATATTTAACAAGAATTAATACAAATCCTTCTCAAACTCTTCCAAAAAATATAGGAGAGATGGGAACAGTTCCAAACTCATTTTATGAGACCAGCATTTCCCTGATATGAAAACCAGATTAGAAAGGACACTGCAAGAAAAAAAAATTACAGGCTAAATCCCTGGTGAACATAGTTACAAAAATCTTCAACAAAATATTAGCAAATCAAGTTCAACAATACATTAAAAAGATCATACACCATGATTGAGTAGGGTTTATTCTTGGAAGGCAAGGGTGGTTCAATATCTGCAAATCAACCAATGTGATATTGACTGAATTAACAAAATGAAGGATAAAAGTCATATTTTTATCTCAATAGATAAAGAAAAAACATTTGACAAAATCCAACATCCATTTCTGATAAAAATTCTCAATAAACTCAGTTTAGAGGGAATGTACCTCACCATAAAGCAGGCCATATATGACAAGCCCACAGCTAACATCATACTCAACAGTAAAAAGCTAAAAGCTTTTCCTCTGAGATAAGGAACAAGGTAAGGTTGCCCATTCTTGCTACTTTTATTCAACATAGTACTAGAAGTCCTCACCAGAGCAATTAGGCAAGGAAAAGAAGTAAGAGGCATCAAATCAGAAGGGTGGAAGTAAAACTGTCTCTATTTGCAGATGACATGATATTATATATAGAAAACCCGAAAGACTCCACCAAAAAGCAGAATTAATAAATTCAGTAAAGTTGCATGATACTAAACCAATATACAAAGATCAGTTGTTTTCTATACACTAATAATGAACTATCAGAAAGTGAAATTAAGAAAATAATTCCATTTACAATTGCAACAAAAGTGACAAAATACCTAGGAATAAATATCCAAGGAAGTGAAATACGTGTACACTAAAAAATATAAGACAGTGAAGGAAATTGAAGAACAAAAAAATGGAAAGATATTCTGTGTTCATGGATTGGAAGAATTAATATTGTTAAAATGTCCATACTACCCAAATCAATCTACAGATTCAAGCAATCTCTGTCAAAATTCCAGTGGCATTTTTCACAGAAACAGAACAAACCATCCTAAAATTTGTGTGGAACCACAGAAGATCCCAAATAGCCAGAGTAATCTTGAGAAAGAAGAATAAATCTAGGGGTATCATGTTACCTGATTTCAAACTCTACTATAAAGTTATAATAATCTAGACAGTATGGTATTAGCATAAAAACACACATAGCTCAATGGAAAAGAATAGAGAGCCCAGAAATAAATGCATGCATCTATGGTCAATTAGCTTCTGACAAAGGATACAAGAATCTGTGATGGAGAAAGGACAGTCTCTTCAATAAATGAAGCTGGGAAAACTGGACAGCTACATACAAAAGAATGGAAGTTGACTACTATCTTATGCCATATACAGAAAAATCAACTCCTAGTGGATAAAAGACTTGAACATAAGACTTGAAACCATAAAACTCATAGAAGAAAACAGGCAGTAAACTCCTTGACATGGGTCTTAGCAATGACTCTTTTGAGTTTGACACCAAAAGTAAAGGTAAACAAAAGCAAAAGTCAATAAGTGGGACTACATCAAACCAAAAAGCTTCTGTACAGCAAAGAAAATTTTCAACAAAATGAAAAGGCAACTTATAGAATGGGAGAAAGTATTTGCAAATCACATTTACAAATAAAAAATGGTTAGAGGAACTGAATAGACATAGACATTCTCCAAAGAAGACACCCAAATGGCCAACAGGTATGTGAAAAGTGCCCAGCATCATTAATCATAAGGGAAATGCAAACCAAAATCACAATGAGATATCGCCTGTTAGAATGGCTATTATCAAAAAGACAAGAAGAAACAAGTGTTGGCAAGGATGTGGAGAAAAGACAACCCTCACGCACTGTTGGTGGGGATGTAAATTGGTACAGCCACTATGGAAAACAGTATGAAAATTCCTCAAAACAATAAAAATAGGAATACTAGATGATTCAGTAATTCCTGTCATTTGTAAAAACATGGTTGGATCTTGGGGCATTATGTTAAGTAAAATAAGTCAGACAGAGAAAGACAAATTTTGTATGATCTCATTTATATGTGGACTCAAGAAAACTAAAATAGAAACAGAGATAGATTAGTGGTTGCCAGAGGTGGGGGTGGGCAAGATGGGTAAAGGTGGTCAAAGGGCAAAATTGCAATTATAAGATAACTAAGTTCTGGGAATGCAAGGTACAGCACGGTGACTATAGTTAACTTTGTATTAAAAATCTGAAAGTTGCTAAGAGAGTAAATCTTAAAAGTTCTGATCACAAGAAAAATTGTTTGTGACCATATGAGGTGATGGATGTTACCTAAATTTACTGTGATAATCATTCTGAAATATATGCATATATCAAATCATTATGTTGTTACACCTGAAACTGATACAATGTTACATGTCAATTATACCTTAATAAAAAAATAGGGGAAACTCTGTGGAGGTAGGGCGGGTATGCTAGGGGTAGGTATATAGAAGTCTATGACCATCTGCTTAGTTCTTCTGTAAATCTAAAACTGTATTTAAAAAAACTGTTAATTATTTTAAAAATTGTTGACCAACTCATGATAACACTGATGAGAAACGTAGCAAAATGTCCTTCCTGAGAGCTGAGAGAATTCCAACTGCCTCTGTGGCCACAGACATAGTGAGGGCTTTACAGTCAGACTTCTTAGTGGAATTCCAATTTCAGGCTTTAGGTAACTCTAGTTCTTAAAAATCCTAGTTTACAAAACCAGCTTTGAGAAATCCTTAGTAACTCACTTTTCTGATAAATACTTTACAAAGTCCTTGGTTGTTAGTAAAAATGGCCCTTGATGGGAATGCATACAGTTTTCCCATAACAACCAAAGAGACAGCTCTGCAGTTTGAACTAAATCTGAGACCCACTGAGGGCCTCTTTCCTGGCCCATGTGTCATAAGCCATATGTGGTTGTCGCTGCTCTGGACAAACAAGAATGGAGAGATGGGAGTTCTGCTCATTCTAACAGAATTCTAACTATAGCATGAAGGGTATCCTTTCCAGCAACAGCTGAGTCTTTCAGAAATGGAATTTGGTCAAGCCCAACACTCAGGCCAATGTCCCTGTCCAGGAATACCATTGTGCTTGGTGCCCCAGCTCTTTGTAACTGGAGAATATTAAGGAGAAATGTCAATTTTCAGTAACTCTTGGCCACCGCTCTCTTGTGTTGTGTCCACAGACTGTCATTCCATCCATATTGGGCTTTCAGTCCCCAGTTACCCTCCGAGGAAAAGAGACCAGCAAGGACACCTTTCCAGATTACAAAAGGTCCAGTGGGGCTTGAGGCCTGACAAGCCCCAGCAGGAGCTGACCCACTCGCGGAGCAGGGCAATCGGCCAGGACAGCAGGGTGGATCTCGTCGGCAGGACCCGTGAGTACTTGAGGGGTGCATTTTGGGATCCAGACACAGCATGGCAGGACTAGAGAACCTGAGTAATGCCCCACATGCCTCAGGCCTCCCAGGCCGCTCTGCTCTGCTGTCATTGCAGCCCAACCTCCCTGATAAGGATGCTGTGAGTCAGACTGAGCCTGTGTTTCTCTCTGTAGACTTTGAGCCCTCTGCTCAGATCCATTCCCTGCCAATTTCATAGCTTACTCTTAGAATTATTTCCCTCATTCCCAAATTCCTAGGCACCCAGTGGCCTTTGCCATAGAACTCATAGCAAATGTGACTATTTGGCACAAGGCACTGTACTCAATAAACTGAAGTCCTTAGTCCATTCCCTCCATCCTCTCTCCTCACCTGAGCTTGAAGGAATACTACAGAATTGTCTAGGCACCCTGAATGGTAGCTTGCAGACCCCTGGGAAGATTTCTCCTGAGGCCTTCCTCTGCTGCTGTAGGGCTCAGTTCTGCTGATTAAAATTCAGTGTTTTGTTCTTTCCTGTGGAAAGAAAAATATCAATCCTAAGAGGAGTGAGAGGACTGGAATCCTGAGAGCACAGCTGTGACATTTTATTCTTTTGAGACTTTACTATTTCTGGTGACAGGATTTCACCCCCAGCATTTCCCAAATCTGCTGAATAAATGGTATTCAATTGGTTTCTATTATATACTTCCACTGTCTTGAGCAAGGGAAATTAGTTATTTTACTGTGGAAACCTTCAAAGGAATGTGAGACAGAGGCAGTGCCAGCCCTTAGCACCCCCGCAGGAGGAGATGTGCTACACGTGCTCCCCAGCGCCGTCTGGACCACCCTCAGTCCTGCAGCTGCCCTGAACAACTGCTCTCCTTGGCACCAAGTCTCCCAAGGTCTGTGGCTTTTCCAGAGTAAATGGCTATGTGGGAGATGGTTTTATGGGGAGTCCTGTGGAAGTCCCCACTGAAAGAGATGAGCTCTGACTAAAACATGTGTGTGCACACATACACACGTGCACATGCTTGAGCACACACGCATGCTCAGGGGTAGGAACGTCAGAGACCCAGGGACAGCAAGCCTCCTGGGAAGACCTTCTGCTTCGTGCAGTGGGATCTGGATGCCTCACACTCCCTTTCTGGGGCGTTCCCTTGTCACTCCCCCACCTCCCCCACCCCCCCCACATTTGACGAGGTCACCCTCTGAAAGTGGAGTCTGCTGGGTCCCTGCTGAGCCAGGACTCAGGAAAGTGATTAGAGTTGGTGCTCTCTGCTCAAAAGGTTTGGGGGAGGCCTAATAAGCCATGTTTATTGATGTGGCATGGTGCATCACAGAAGTGGTCATGAATGGTGGCCTTTACATTGTTTTGGTGGTTTCTGGTTCACTGAAGGCATTTATTTTATAATAATGGAAACCAAAGGGGAGATTGTAGAATCCTTTGGTACATTTGCTCACTCAGTCCCTTCCTTTCTTGGCCTGCTGTCCCCATACCATGAGTGTTCCTGGCTTGTCCCCGGGATGGCTATGGAATGGGGCAGAAAGAATGGGAGCACCGAGGCAGACAGGAAACTTGAGGCTGCATCTTTCAGGGTGGAGTAAAGCAAAAACCCCCTCTAAAGGGAAAATAAATTCTTCAGACCCATGAAAATGCATTTATGCCTTTGTAGAGCCCCTCAACCCCAGTGCATAAAATCCCATATTAAGAAACAGTTATCTTAATTAACTAAGGTTTTATTCCACAGAATGTCTTCCAGTTTTGAATTATAACAACCAACAATTTTGCCCTCATATCTGATAAAATAAGTATTTTTAAGGTTATCATCAAAATGGAAACACAAAATTAAAAAATTCAAATAGAACCCACCTATGCCTATGAATACGTTCCGGACCCCAGCCCCAGACTCACTGATTTGAGGGAGCACAGAGTACAGAGTCAGCAGCCACAGCGACTCTCCTGTAGCCTGTGGGGCTGAGCTTGTTCCTGCCATTCTCCCTGGGGTGGTGGAGGTTCACTCCTCAGCCGCTCACTTCTTCCAAGCCAAATGAGACATCGCATGTGTGATGCAGATATAAACCCTGCCCCACTGCATCACAGGGTCAGTGACAATGACCTGGGTGTGTGTGGGGGGGGAACAAAACAGTGCCAGAATCATTTTACCTGCACCATCTAGATAATTGCCTGAATCTCCCATTTTTGTTTGCTATAGGGCACCTGACCCCATGTGTTTTTCCTCTCTGGGTGTCCCATTCTGTGAATCCATCCAGACAGCCCAGGAAGAGGGTCTGGTTGACTTGGCCACATAGCCCAGGTGGGCACCACCACTACAGAGGAGGGGGACTCTGCAGACTGTGGGGGTCTGGGCTGGGTGAGGGCAGACAGACATGGCTGAGCAGGCCCCTGTAGAGCTGAAGGATTGGCGGGAGACCCCTTCAGTTCCTGCCTCACAACTAATGGTAAGGATGTAGCAAGACAGGGAATTCTGTAGCTGTGAAATGGTAAGTCACTGTAATTTTCTTAACTTAATTAGTATTAATGAAAGGGAGATAGGATTATCCCCATCTTTAGATTGGGAAATCAAGGTTCACAGAGATGCAGTGTGCTGTGGTATAATCAGTGAAGCTGGGATTTGAAAACAGGTGGCTGACCCTAAAGCCTGCACGTGCCCCTCCCACCACACTGCTGTCCTTTGTAAGGCATCATGGGTCAGTCACCATCTTGGACGTGGGCCAAGATGTACATTCTTCCAAGCAGCCAAATGCCTTACAGACAAAGGGAAGGGTAGGAAGGTAATAATGTACCATAGCAGAGGTTTGTTTCTTTTCTCTCTTTACCACCCCTTTACCCAAGAATAGTAAGTCAACCCTTAGCAGACAATCTATTTTGACTCAAGCAGAGATATGGACTCATCAAACTGGGGTGAGAGTCAGCAAGGCCATGCTCAACCTGGGAAGAATGCCTGTGCTGGATCTGAGAATCTCTTGAAAGGCCATTAGGAGCCTGCAGATTAGGAGCACCTTCAGAAATATGGTTGCACTCCCACTTTTCTCAGCTGGCAATAAGAACTGGAGCCAAGATCCAAGAAAAATGAGACAAGACAAGACAAGCCCAGTCTGTGTGTGTAGACCCTGAAATCACAGTAGCCTTCATCTGCAGTGACAGGTTGTTGTAGGGGGACGGACTGCTGCAGTTTCTCTGGAACTGAGAGGTTTCCCAGGACAAAGGGTGCAGGGCTTTCAGGGCTGACACCAGGTCAGTCCAGAGCAAACCGAGATTTTGGTCATGCTAAATTGTTGTGAGTTGCTAAATGCCGTGTAAACAGATATAAAATACTTCACATAGCGCACAGTGCATGGTAGGCACTGAACATCTATCAACTGAAATGCATCAACCCAGTATAAGAGCAAAGAGCCCAAATTGTTTTCCTCTGTAAGTAGCTATTGTTTGGTTTGGCTGCCCTCATTGGTACCAAGGACTTACAAGATCTTTCTCGTGGGAGGGTGTGAAAGATTATTAAGGTCTTCTTATACTTCCCAGGCACTGAACAACTCTGGGATCACTAGAAGGTCAAAAACACCCCAAGATGAGCAATAAAGGAGAGAACGGCTGTTTTCTAGCCAGACATTGGAACTTTATACAGTTCCAAGGCCTTAGGACCAAGGAATATTTCATATGGTCTTTCTTCCCCCATTTCTGATGAGGAAAGAGCAAGGGTTGGGACAGTAGACATATTTATCTCTAAAACCTCTCCACCAGGAAGGAGTTCCTAAGACAAGCCATGTTTCCAACGTTGGAGCAAAGATAGTTGGGTTTCTTTTATAGAGTTTGAAGCTTTGAAATGGGGTGGCTTCCTCTCCTTGTTTACTTTACCAATTTGTGTCTTGGAAGGACATAAGAAAAAAGAAAGGGTGAAGGGAGGAAAGAAAAGGAGAAAGAACGAGAATCATTCTAGAACTTTCATGTCTTCCCCCCCACCTAACTCCGGGGTCAGGGGCAGCAGGGAGGAAAATTAAAACTTCCCAGAGGAAGCCTGTATTTATTCTTCTGTCCTTGCTCTTTAACATCTTAAAACCTGGAACTCCTGGAATTATCAACATATATAGCATTTCTTCCACAGCCGTGAGAGCTATTCTAAAAACAAAACCTATTAGAAGAGAACCCTGAGTTAGTGGTCTTAAAACCTTAAGGGGGGGATTAAGGTTGAGAGTTTGACTTTGCAAGTGAACCAGTGAAAGTCCTAATAAATATGAAGTTTTATAAACCATACATTAGCTGGATTTACCTTATTCCTTGATACTCAAATGGACTCTAGTCTCCTTGCCTACATCCTCAGGGAGGTCCATGCCTTTGCTTACATTTCCATACCATCCCAGAGGCTTCCAATCCCCATGTCACTCTGGCTTCCAGTCCCTCCCCGGGGGGCTTGTGTCTGTCTGTTTCACCTCTTGTGCCGGCTCTGCTTTCTCCTTCAGGCCAGGGCAGGCATGGTTCACCCAGATTGGTCACGTTAGGCATATATGTGAGCAGCAGGCTTTGGTGAAGGTTCAGAAACATGGAGCAGCTTAATGTTGCTGAAATAATACAGTTTTTTAAAAATGAATTACTGGATATCCCTGTTCTTAAAAATCCTCTGGCCACGGGAAATTTCCCATTGGACAATTTTCTCTGCATTTCCATCCTTCTACCATATTTTTGGCAACTTCTGCCCACCTGCACACCCCTCCTGAGTCCCCTGACATCTTGCTTCTCAGTTTTGAGTGCCCCCCTACACACACACACACACATACACACACTCCCCGCCCCCCCTCAGTTTTCGCTCACATCAATTTCCCTCGCATCACCTTGGCTCAGGGCCTATTTTTGCACAACTAAAGATGCATAGCATGTTGAACAAAACACAAAGACGATCTCCTCTAAGTGCAGCCCTTCAGCAGCCTAGAAGACCTGAGAGAAGCCTTGACATTTCCTTCTGCCCCTTCTCTGTCCTGACCGGCCTCTGCAGGAGGAGGGAAGCAGCATCAAGCTTCAATCCTATCAGGCCCCCCACATTCCTCTTGGCTTAGAAGGGAGAAGCAGCAACTATCTGTTTTGGTTTTAAATAACAATTTCTTCACTTTACCGTGTTTATGTTCAGTACAACAGCAATAAGGACCCTGTGCTGATTGAAGACTACCAGTGACATTCCATACATCTTAAATTATGAATAATGGATATGGTACAATCAATTGTCTTTTGCTATTTTGGCTCTGCAGAGATGTCAAAACCTCCTCCAGGGCTCTAGTGAGATGAGCGTCATTGCCCTCTTCTCTCTGTGGGGTCCCCTGCACATGCTCAGTGTCTCTCTGATTCTTCACTGAGGTTAGTGCCCTTCCCAGGGAAGGCTGAGGGGTCTCATATTTGAGATTTTCAGCCAGCTTCGGCTGAGTCTCCCCGTGGCCCAACACACGGAGGTTTCCCTGCAATGGTGCCTTCTCTCTGAGCACTTTTGGGGAGACAGCAATGCACTTGCCGGGCCTGCCGGCCCTCTGCCACACTGCCTCCCTTACCCAGAGCCAGGGCCTGGGCCAGGGTTTCTTTCCCTTGGTCTTCCTTCCTTCCTTTGTTTCAGCCAGTTCCCCTACGCTTTCCTCTCCTCTCTTTCACTAATTCCCTGCTCCTTATTCTAACTATTCCTTCTATAGCAATTCAACATTCTTTTATAACTCTTACACTTGCAGGTTTTTTTTTCATTCCATCATACTTTTTTTTATTAATATACAATTACATGAGCAACATTATGGTTACTACACTCCCCCTATTATCAAGTCACCACCACACACCCCATTGAAGTCACTGTCCATCACCATAGTAGGATGTTATAGAAACACTACTCATCTTCTCTGTGTTATACTGCCTTCCCCGTATCCCCCACCTCACCCCCACCCCTGCTACATTAGGTGTGCTAATTGTAATAGCCCTTTTTCCCCCTTATCCCTCCCTTCCCACCCCTCTTCCCCAGTCCCTTTCCCTTTGGTAACTGTTCGTCCATTCTTGGGTTCTGTGAGTCTGCTGCTGTTCTGTTCCTTCAGTTTTTTTCTTTGTTCTTATACTCCACATATGAGTGAAATCATTTGGCACTTGTCTTTCTCCACCTGGCTTATTTCACTGAGCATAATATCCTCCAGTTCCATCCATGTTGTTGCAAATGGTAGGATTTGTTTTCTTCTTATGGCTGAATATTATTCCATTGTGTATATGTACCACATCTTAATCCATTCATCTACTGATGGACACTTAGGTTGCTTCCATTTCTTGCCTATTGTAAATAGTGCTGCAATAAACATAGGGGTGCTTATATCTTTTTCAAATTGGGCTGCTGCATTCTTAGGGTAAATTCCTAGGAGTGGAATTCCTGGGTCAAATGCTATTTTTCTATTTTGAGTTTTTTGAGGAACCTCATACTGCTTTCCACAATGATTGTACTAATTTGCATTCCCACCAGCAGTGTAGGAGGGTTCCTCTTTCTTCACATCCTTGCCAACATTTGTTTTTGTTTGTGTTTTGGATGTTGGCCATCCTAACTGGTGTGAGGTGATATCTCACTGTGGTTTTAATTTGCATTTCTCTGATGACTAGTGATGTGGAGCATCTTTTCATGTGCCTGTTGGTCATCTGAATTTCTTCTTTGGAGAAGTGTCTGTTCAGTCCTCTGCCCATTTTATAATTGGCTTATTTGCTTTTTGTTTGTTGAGGTGCATGAGCTCTTTATATAATTTGGATGTCAACCCCTTATCGGATATGTCATTTATGAATATATTCTCCCATACTGTAGGATGTCTTGTTGTTCTACTGATGGTATCCTTTGCTGGACAGAAGCTTTTTAGTTTGATATAGTCCCACTTGTTCACTTTTGCTTTTGTTTCCCTTGCCCTGGGAGATATGTTCATGAAGAAGTTGCTCATGTTTATGTCCAAGAGATTTTTGCCTATATTTTTTTCTAAGAGTTTTATGCTTTCATGACTTACATTCAAGTCTTTGATCCATTTTGAGTTTACTTTTGTGAATTAGGTTAGACAGTAATCCAGTTTCATTCTCTTACATGTAGCTGTCCGGTTTTGCCAACACCAGCTGTGAAGAGGCTGTCATTTCCCCATTGTATATCCATGGCTCCTTTATCGTATATTAATTGACCATATATGCTTGGGTTTATATCTGGGCTCTCTATTCTGTTCCACTGATCTACAGGTCTGTTCTTGTGCCAGTACCAAGTTGTCTTGATTACTGTGGCTTTGTAGTAGAGCTTGAAGTCAGGGAGTGTAATTCCCCCTGCTTTATTCTTCCATCTCAGGATTGCTTTGGCTATTCGGGGTCTTTTGTGGTTCCATATGAATTTTAGAACTATTTGCTCTAGTTCATTGAAGAATGCTGTAGGTATTTTGATAGGGATTGCATTGAATCTGTAGATTGCTTTAGGCAGGATGGCCATTTTGACAATATTAATTCTTCCTATCCATGAGCGTGGGATGAATTTCTATTTATCAGTGTCCTCTTTAATTTCTCTTGAGTGTCTTGTAGTTTTCAGGGTATAGGTCTTTCACTTCCTTGGCTAGGTTTATTCCTAGGTATTTTATTCTTTTGGATGCAATTGTGAATGGAATTGTTTTCCTGATTTCTCTTTCTGCTAGTTCATCATTAGTGATGCACTAGGAATGCAACAGATTTCTGTGTGTTAATTTTGTATCCCCAACTTTGCTGAATTCAGATATTACATCTAGTAGTTTTGGAGTGGATTCTTTAGGGTTTTTTATATACAATATCATGTCATCTGCAAACAGGGACAGTTTGAGTTCTTCCCTACCAATCTGGATGCCTTTTATTTCTTTTTGTTGTCCAATTGCCGTGGCTAGGACCTCCAGAACTATGTTGAATAAAAGTGGGGAGAGTGGGTATCCTTGTTCCCGATCTTAAAGGAAAAGCTTTCAGCTTCTCACTGTTAAGTATAATGTTGGCTGTGGGTTTGTCATATATGGCCTTTATTATGTTGAGGTACTTGCCCTCTAAACCCATTTTGTTGAGAGTTTTATTGATGTTGAATTCTGTCAAATGCTTTTTCAGCATCTATGGAGATGATCATGTGGGTTTTGTTCTTCTTTTTGTTGATGTCGTGGATGATGTTGATGGATTTTCGAATGTTGTACCATCCTTGCATCCCTGGGATGAATCCCACTTGATCATGATGGATGATCTTTTTGATGTAGTTTTGAATTGGGTTTGCTAATATTTTGTTGAGTATTTTTGCATCTATCTTCATCAGGGATATTGGTCTGTAATTTTCTTTTTTTGTGGTGTCTTTGCCTGGTTTTGGTATTAGAGTGATATTGGCCTCGTAGAATGAGTTTGGGAGTATTTCCTCCTCTTCTACTTTTTGGAAAACTTTAATGAGGATGGGTATTAGGTCTTCACTAAATGTTTGATAAAATTCAGCAGTGAAACCATCTGGTCCAGGAATTTTGTTCTTAGGTAGTTTTTTTATTACAAATTCAATTTCTTTGCTGGTAATTGGTCTATTCAGATTTTCTGTTTCTTCCTTGGTCAGCCTTGGAAGGCTGTATTTTTCTAGAAAGTTGTCCATTTCTTCTCGGTTATCTGTTTTTTACCATATAATTTTTCATAGTATTCTCTCATAATTCTTTGTATTTCTGTAGTGTCTGTAGTGATTTTTCCTTTCTCATTTCTGATTCTGTTTATGTGTATAGACTCTCTTTTTTTCTTGATAAGTCCAGCTAGGGGTTTATCTATTTTGTTTATTTTCTCAAAGAACCAGCTCCTGCTTTCATTGATTCTTTCTATTGTTTTATTCTTCTCTATTGTATTTATTTCTGCTTTAATCTTTATTATGTCCCTCCTTCTACTGACTTTGAGCCTCATTTGTTCTTCCTTTTCTAGTTTCAATAATTGTGAGTTTAGACTGTTCATTTGGGATTGTTCTTCTTTCCTGAGGTAGGCCTGTATTGCAATATACTTCCCTCTTAGCACGGCCTTCGCTGCATCCCATAGATTTTGTGGTGTTGAATTATTGTTGTCATTTGTCTCCATATATTGCTTGATCTCTGTTTTTATTTGGTCATTGATCCATTGATTCTTTAGGAGCATGTTATTAAGCCTCCATGTGTTTGTGGGCTTTTTCGTTTTCTTTGTGTAATTTATTTCTAGTTTCATACCTTTGTGATCTGAGAAGCTGATTGGTACAATTTCAATCTTTTTTAATTTACTGAGTTTCTTTTTGTGGCCCAATATATGATCAATTCTTGAAAGTGTTCCATGTGCACTTGAGAAGAATGTATATCTTGTTGCTTTTGGATGGAGTGTTCTGTAAATGGCAGGCCTCTGGCTGGCCTGAGGCCTGCACAATGACTGCCCGTTTGCAAGCAGGTGCCTGCAGGCCAGTAGGAAGGTTTGGCAGGCTGTGTGTCACAGTGGGAGGCCTCGGAGCTGAGTAGGCAGCCAGCAGGATGGAGCACTTGAAGCTCCCCAAAGTTCCCAACCAGCTGGGCAGAACGTGCCCAGGCAACCTTGTACAGCTCTCCCTTCTCCCGTGCAGATGTCCAGGGCTAGGTGTTCAGCAGTCCCAGTCTTCCACCCCCTCCCCTGCTCCGTTTCTCTTCCTCCCGCTGGTTAGGTGGGGTGGGGGAAGGACTTGGGTCCTGCCAGATTAAGGCTTTCCTACGTTACCCTGTTTCGTGAGGTCTGCTCTGTTTGTGAGGTCCATTTGCAGTCTGGTTCAGCCTTCTTTCTTGTTGCTGTTTCAAGGTTAGTTGTATTAATTAACTATATTATTGTACAATTTGTGGTTTTGGGGGGAGCTCTCCATCTCACCTCTCACGCCACCATCTTGCAAGTCTACAGTGGCAGCTTTTAAGAAGGTATGCAGAAGAAACTTTTCATACCCTAGGATTTCATATAAGGGGGACTCATGATTAAGAAGCTAAATTTATCACAAGTATTAGAAAGTTGAGCTAGCTTTGGCAAAGAACTAAGGAGAGGGAGAGTTGGAGAGACAGAGAGAGAGAGAAAAAGAGTGAGAATTTATATTATAAAACTAAAAGAGTTTATCACAGTTCCAAAACATAACAAACATCCAGGCTCAGCAGCAGATAGAGAGCTCAGTCCTGACTGTGATTGCATGGCCTTTTCCCTCTGTTTCTCCCTATAAATATGCTTCATTCTTCTCTCTCTGTAGCCTTTTCTGCCCCTCTGTGTCCTTAGCTTCTAATTTACATGCTCTTTCTTCCAGAAACCATCAGAAAAAGGCCCAGCCATCTCAGAGATCCAATTCTAAATTTTCAGGCTTGGGGCAGGTAACATTTCATATTAACTGTTTCTGGTCCAATTAACCATGGCCAAGGGGCACAGGTCATGTGTCCCACAAATGCAGCTGCCAGAGGGCAATCCCCCTGGGGAGGGCTGTGGGTGAGGTCAACATCCCCAAAGCTACCCACAACGGGAGGGATTCACCTAAGCACTACCAGTGAGCAGACTCACTCCTCTTCCTCTCTCAGCGAGCACATTTGGAGTTTATGGACAGCTTTCTAGAAAAAGAACTTTACTGTCCATGAAACTAGGGCTTGGGGCCTTCACATCCCCTCTCAAGACCCGCCTCACACCATTGCAAGCATGACTTTGGAGCCCCCAGGTTCATCTCCCACTCCCAGCACGCAGTGGCCTTGAGCTACCCAAAAGTCCAATAGCCCTCTCACCCTCCTACCCCAGCCGTTGCATTTCCCTTTCTTGGCTCTTTTCTTGTTGGGCCTAATCCCAGCTGATATTCTCATGAGTGTTAATCAGGAAAATTAATTCACCTGGCAAATATTTCTTGAGTGCCTAGGCTGTGTGAGCCCTGTGTCGGGCCAGCAGCACAATGTGAGCAGGCAGACCCTCGCCTCGTAAAGCTGGCCGTCTAGTGATTCCTGTAGAGCTTAAGAGAAAGGGAGCACACTATGAAAGGGACTTGCCCAGAGCGGAGTCCAGGCTGACTTTCTGAAGGTCCTCAGTGCCTCCCAGATCTTGACTAGGACTTGAAAGCTTGTCAGTGTGCAGCCCACTAGATCATACTGTGCTTTGCTCATCCACTGACCAATCAGTCCCCACCCAGGAAAAGCACGATTGTATTTGCTTATTTCAGTGTGTTTCCTGAAGCTTGTTCCTGCTGAGGTTACGTTTCTCCTAGTAACAGGTGGTTGAGTTCATTCCTACCGTTGGGCTGTCGCTATGTGACTCTCACTGTGAGCTGTCACCCAGAGGAGCTGTTACTGTGGTGCTTCACATTATGTGGATTGACTTCTGCCATGCTGTGTGCATGTGGGTCCCCTGTACACAAGAGCCAACCTGATCCAGCAGCCCAGTGTGTGGTGTGCTAGACCTTCTGTAGGCAGGAGGGATACAGAGAGAGTGGAGGGTCCTCAGGTGGAGGGGTAGGGTGGTAGCACGGAGTAGTATGAGCATTTCGACCCTGAAAAGGATCAAGCCCTTGGAATGTTTAAAAGAGCCAGGCTAGTGACAGGTAATAAGGGAGGAAGGTGTCAGACCTGTTGGCAACAATAACAGAGACATCGTTTACTGGGTGACTGGTGTATGCCAAGCACTGTGCCAGCCACATCACACATATTATCTCACTTTATGGCCACCACAACCCAGCGAGGAAGATGTGATTATTCCCACTTCATAGAGGGGAGGCTATGGCTCAGAGAGCTTTATGCCTTGCCAGGATCCTACTGCTGGAGATCAGCAAAGTCAGCAGTTGAACCCAAGTCTGTACTTCCAAGAACCACATGAAGAGAACCTGCTGGCGTCCTTGGTGATCTCTCTTTGGGTGCTTCTCTGGGGTTTTGAGGTCACCCTCCTCCATGTAGTGTGCAGGGGCTGCAGTGGCACTCAGGAGATGGGCCCATCTGCTCCCTGTCCTGCCTTGCAGAGCACCCAGCCAAGGAGGGAACACTGGAGGTGGGGGTTGGCGGGCTGTGGGGGTGGTGTTTGCCTGGAGCCCAGCACTAAAACACAGGCCCGTGACCTGCTGCTACTGTGTTCTCAGCTTTAAAGAGGCAGACTTGATCCCCAAACCACAGGAATGAAAATGTGGTAAGTGGAACGAGCCTAAGAGGCAGTGTGGGGTGGAGGATGTCAACGACTCCCCTCTCCTCCAGAATCCCCTAGCCTGGGGCCTGGTGGGGCTTTCTGGAGTGCAAACTCCGTCTGTTTTTTTCATCTGTTAAATGAAGGCTTTGGACTCAACAGTCCCTGAGAATCCTCCCAGCTCTAAGACTTAGCAAATTCAGGGTTCAGAGCTCCTTGGAGCAGCAGCCTCTCAGTGACCTCTAATCAACCTTGGCACATTCTAAGTACTCAGTAAGCACTTGTTGAACCCAACCCAGGAGATTAGGAGTTTCTCAGCTGAGCAAAATAATTCCCCAGTGGGGTTCCCCACATGCCCCGAAGTGACCAGTGCCCACTGTCTGTGGCTCTCAGAAAACCCACTGAGTGCTGACATGTGGCATTTTTTTTGTAGAGGATGAGAAGAAGAGGATCAGGGGTTTGAGTTTAAAGTTGGGAAGGAGAGAAACCAGCTGTGTAGAACATTGTTGGCCAAGCATGGTTGCTGTGAAATGGGCAACCCCACAGCAAGCCTCCCCCAACAGCCCACCTCTGCCCTGGGGCCGTGTGGCTGGGCAACCAGGACTTGCCAGGCCAGTACTCTCCAGCCTGCTCACCTGGGCCAGGGCTCTTAAGGCGGTTCTTAAGGAGGCTCGGGGGAGTCTCCTCGCAAATCCTACCTCTGCCTTTATAAAGGGCCTGTGGAGAGATGCCCGGGCTCTCTGGGAGCCCCAGCATGGCAGGAAGGGCTCCTGGGGGAGGAGAAAGGGCAGCTCCACCAGTGCCTCACAGGCCCACAGCTGCCACCTGCTGCTCTGAGACCCGGCTGCCTCCTCCTGGCTCTGCTGTGGCCACTGGGCCCTTCTCTCTCCAGGACGCCTGAGAACTCTCTCCCTCTCATTTTCTCTTTTTCTCTCTTTTACATACACACAGTTCTTTCATACTCACAGTATCTTTAATTCACTCTCAATATAGTTTTTCTCTCTTACAAACGCAGTCTCTCACATTTAACATCCCCTTTCTCTTTCACATACAGCCTTCTCTTCACCTCCCCAGTCTTTCACACATTCCTTTTCTCTCTCTCCCTCTCCCTCTTCTCCTCTCCCCACCCTCCCCTGGTGCTTAACGGAAACACAAGTGAGTTTGTTGCGCCTGGCTGTGGGGGAAGAGGACAGACGTGTGGAGGCGGCAGCCAGGGCGGCCGCAGCAGAAACAAGCTGGGGCCCGAGGCAGTGCCGGCAGCTGGAGACCCCGGTGTTCAGCTGTTCCAGGGAGCAGGTAACGCCCCAGACAGGGCTGGTTCAGACATCCTGCTCTCTGTCCCGTTTCATCTCTCTATGATTGTTCCATTTATTTGCCTTTTTATCTGGCCTTGAAGGGGAAGGGGATTCCAAACCTAGGGAACAGAAGGCATAACAGACCCAAGGAGTGAGGTGCCCTCCTCATCAGAGAACCGCGTGTCTGATGTGGCTGTGATCCAGGGCATGTGGGGTCCAGGGTGGCTAGAGTGAAGGGTGTCTGGGGTCTAAAGTGGCTGCGTCTAGAGTATGTGGGGTCAAGTGTGTCTGGGGTCCAGGGTATGGTCCGGAACATGACAGAACCTAGAAAGGCAGGTTAGGGCCAGATAGCAAGGGCTGTTTTAAGCTATGTCACAGACCCTAGGCTTTAGGTAACAAAGAGCCATGGAAGGTTTTTTACCTGCAGAGTAACATGATCAAAACTACATTTTATAAGAGTAGTTCTTGAACTCTAATTCCCATGGAGAATTGGTGTGCTCTCTCAGGATCAAGTGATCATGGTCTTCTCCCAATTTAAAGAAAAAAATGTGGTTATCTGTTCAATGTTAGTTTTTCTTCTATATAACTCCCTTAATCCTTTGATGTTTGCCAGCAGGTGTTAAAAATCAATAATCCGATGAAAAGGATATAAGTTTAAAGTAACAGAAAAATTCAGAAAGAAAATCCATTTAAAGAAGTGAGATCCATCAAGCTACATTCATAGATTTTTCTGCTAGTGAAGTTATTTCTAACTCACACATACTATATTTTATGGTGCTACCCAAAGAGTGCCATGACTCCCGGGTGTATGCCTCATCACATGTTTGAAATGTTTTAAAAGCAAACTCTGCTGATACATAGAAAATTGGGGTGGATGGGGAACCAGAGGCAGCTGGAGCAGGAGGTGGCTGTCACAGTGAGAAGGGCAGGAGATAACGAGAACTTGAACCAAGATGATCGCAATGGGTGGGAGAAAAGGGAGAGAGCTAAAAACTACTTAGAAAGCAAATCAGAGAAGTTAGTGTCTGATTGGAGATGGATGGTAAGAGAGAAGGAGGCTTCAGGAATGAGTCCAGTGTTTCTCACTGGATGGCTGGGTAGCTAGGGGTACTATTAATCAGACAAAAGAGGGCAGGGTTGAGATGTTGGAAGAAGGGATGAGGGGCTCCTTCAAATATGGTGAGGTTGCCTTGAGAAGAATGCAGAACTCCCAGAGAAGCAGTCCAGTTGGCATTTGGAAATGCTCAATACAGGCAGGGCCGGACACATGGGTGGCCTTATCTGTAGGTCACACCATAAAGAACACAAGATGGCCCAGAATGGTGTAGAAAGGAAGGAGAGAGGAAGGCCAAAGAAGAATCCTGGGGAAGGTCAAGATTTAAGCGAGACAGGTAAGAGGGGTCAGGGAAGGATAATGAGGAGTCTTCAAAGAGATAGAAAAAAATATCAAGTTAGAGCTGGGGTATGAATGCCGGGAGTAGTACTTCAGTCCAGACAGGGCCATCAGCACCGCTGATGTCCCAGGGAGATAAGCCAGACCTGTTGGTTTGACTGGCTTTATTAATTTATTGGTTTGAGAATAAGATTAGCGAGATCTGAGGGTAGGGTTGTAAACTTTGGGCAATAGAATAAATGAGATTAGCAGGGTAGTGTAGGGAGTAGTGGGGACTGTGGCAAAGTAAAATGCATATGCCCACCCAAAGAAAGAAGCCATCACTCAGCTCTAATTGACTGTTGCCAAGTGGGAATGTAGAAAGCATACAAATTTTCAAGTTGGAAATCTGGATTTTTATATGAAAGCTCACAATTCATTATGTTAGTAACAATTTTTAAAACTTTTATATTCTGTGAGGGCCAAATTACACACATCTTCGAGCTGCCAGTTTGAAATCTTTGCCTTAGTCAATGTCCTTCATGCAGTGGGGCTGAACCAGCTGCAGCAGGCTGGGAAGTGACTGGGTAAGGAGGAGGTGGAGACAGGAGTAGACCACTCCTTTAGGAAGCTGGGGAGAGGGAGGGAAAAGGAGAACAGGAGAGCTTGGAAGGCAGGTGGGCTCAGGGGAGGGTGTTTCAGGGTAGCAAGAGGTGTTTAGAGGCTGAGAGAAGGAGTGTGGAGAAGGAGAAGTTGAACACCCAGGTAAGGAAAGGCTAGTTGATGAAATACGGATCCAGCAGAAGGGAATGGATAGGACGAGGATTAGGCTGGCGAAAGGACTCCTTCATTCAAAGCTGGACTACACACTGGTAAGGACACAGATGACGAGAAGGGAGGAAGTTGATGGATTCATGCCTGGAGGACTCTGTTTTCTTGGTGAAGTAGGGTAGGAGATGGATCAAGAGGCTTGAAGAGAGGAGCAAAGGTTAGGAATGGCATTGGGGGATATGGGAAAGGGTGCTGATGACAAGGGTGAGTAGAAGGTGGCTGCGCTTCTGAGACCTGCTGAGAGCGGAAACCCTCCATTTGCACAGCTGGGTGGCTTCCTCCCGCAGGGCTCATGAGCCTGTGTGCTGGGGCTGAGAGTGGTGAGACAGATTAGCACTGGTTACATGCCAGGCCCTGTGTCACGTGTCTTACTCTCCTTCTCTGATTTATTCCTCCCAACAACCCTGTTCACTCAGACTGAATTCCCTCATGAGTAAGTGGAAACTCTGAGATTCATACCCGTGTCAGCTGGATTGAAAGCCCACTGTGCCCCCTGCCTCCCCCGCACCACCGCACCACACTGCCTCTGCCCGCGCCCCCGGGACGCGCCTGCAGAGGTGAAGCCCGGGCCAGGGATTCTTGTTCGGGCACTGGCTGCCTGAAGTTTTTGAGAAGCAAAGGAGTGCAGAGTGTGAAGAAAGAGTAGCTGAAATTACTGACCACTGGGAGTCCAAAGAGAAATAAGCAAGAGGCAAAGGGGACGGGAACTGAGGGGATGGAGAGGCTTGGGGGGGGAAGACTTGGTGAAGTCCAGAAGACACTCAGTGAGAGGCCGACCGGGGCAGGGGCAATGGTGAGGAGGGAATGTGCTCTTGAAAACTTTCAATATGGGGGCGGAAGTGAGAAAAAGATGAGGTGAGGGTGACTTCAGGGAGCCTGTGTGGTCGGGTGGACAGTGACGCCTTGAGCCGAGGCACTTGGGGTTGCGTCCTACCTCCTCTCTCCCTTGCTCTAGACACACGGACCGGCCCACTCTCGCCGCAGGGTCTTGGCACCCTTGGAGCGCGGTCCTCCAGAGATGCGGAAGCGGCTCGTTCTCATCTTTCAAGTCACAATCCAAGTGTACCCTCCTGGGAGGGGCCTTTCTGGGTCATGCTGTCCATGCAGCTCCATTTCATTAAAATGAAATTTGATTTCATTTTTCAGAACACTTACCAGTACCTGAAATAATTGTTTATGGATTTGTTTACTTGTTTATTGTCTGTCTCTGCCACTAGAACAGACACTCGGGAGAGCAAGGACACATGGGCCTTCTTAGTAGTTTTCTAACACCTAGAATAATCCTAGCACACAGTAGGCTTTCATTAAATATTGAGTGAGAGGAACTGGGAGAGAAAAAGAGAGAAGCGGGGAGGGAGGGAGGGAAGAAGGAAGGAAGGAATGTAGGATGGAAAGAAGGGAAGGAGAGGAGGGAAGGGAGGGAGGGAGAGAGGGAGCGGAAGGGAGGAAAGAAGCGTGTTTGGGGAAGGGAATGTCTTCAATGTCAGAATGCTGACTTACTTTTGAGATGCCTGGGTGACATCCAGGAGGCAACATCCAGTGGGCAATTGGAAAGCAGACTAGGCGCTCAGGTCCGGGCTGTCGCCATGCACATGACAAGGTGGGCCCAAGTACGTGGCACCCTGGGGCAAGCATATCCTAATACATGGCTGACTGCCCCTTCAAGGCCAATGCTGGGAGGTGGCTAGTTTGGGGCCCAGTGGGAAAAGGGATCCTCTGGGTTTGTTATGCTGAACTTGGGTCAGAGTTTTTCTCCCTTCCCTTTTCTGTTCTGTTCCCTGTCCTTGTTACTGCCCTAGCAGCTTTGGCCATTTTCCACCCTTCTTATTTGTCAGATATCAGGTCATGGAATCTGAATGCAGACTAAATCCTTTCAGCTCTTTCATCTCAAAGAATCTCTCAACCACATCCAACCTAGAGAGGCTTGAGTCTAGCTTTGCTCAGCAGCTGATCTTAGTTTTACTGAAATAGGAAATACTTTTCCCTTGTCCTTGGCTCCTGCTCCACCTCAATTGGCCTTGCAGCCCTCTGCCTCCCAACGGACACTCAGCAGCCCTTGCTGCCCTCCTTTTGCAGGCTCTCCAGCTGCTGAGCAGCTCCAGGACATCCTGGGGGAGGAAGATGAGGCCCCCAACCCCACCCTCTTCACAGAAATGGACACTCTGCAGCATGATGGAGACCAGATGGAATGGAAGGAGTCAGCCAGGTGAGGCGGAGCCCCCAGGAGGGAGGTAGACGGGGACTTCCTGCTGCAGCCTGCTCAGGCCTCCGCGCAGCTGACCCTCCTGGTGGGAGGGACCATCAGCCAGTGGTACCTGGCACCCTAAGTTCTGCCGGCACTCCCTGGCCCCTGAAGACCTTCCTATCTGCCTTCCTTGGTGTCCAGAACTGGGTTGGATACTAAGTAGCAAACAGAAATGTATGACTTTGTCTTTTTCTTTGAAGAAATTCAATTCCAAGTGAGAAGGTAGAACAGACATTCATGAGACCATAAGAGACTAATACAAGGCCATATGTTCTTTAGTGTCAAATGGTTCAAACTAAATGCTGTAGGAGAAGGGAAAGCACTAAGGGGCCTGGAGTAGACAGGGAGTGCTTCCTGGAGGAAGGGGAATGTGTGCTGTGAAAAACCCAGATGGAGTGGTTCAGTGGGCTGCTGAAGAAAAGGGACTTGGCAGAGTCCAAGGCAGTACAAGCAGAATGGAGCTATGGAGGCACGCATGGAGAGTGAGAGGTGTGTGTTTAGGAGCAGTACAAGGAAAAGAAGACCCAGAAGGCTGGAGGGAAACCCCATAGTGAAGTCGTGGGAGCAGAGGGAGGCTCAGGGTAAGGCAAAGTGCAGGTCATACCCAGAGCCTGGGACAGAGCAGCTTCTGAATTGACCTAGACTGGTCAGAGCCTCAAATGCTGTCAAGAGCCTGAGAAGGACATGGTAGAAGGCGGCAGGGGGTGGTGAGGGGGCACAAGGGGCCCTGGAAGGAAGTTGAGAGAGTCTAGAACACAGACCATTATCAATGGTTCTCAACCATTTTTGTGTATTAGCATCCCACCCCACCCTCAAGCCCCAAGAAAAATTTAATTGTAATTAACTTTATGAAATTAGAATTTGATTTCATTTATTTCTAATTAGAGAAACTAAACACTAAGGAATAAGATTTTGTCAGGTAGAGTTGAGCTTTGGGGTGCCCTAAACCAAAAAGTAATATCTAACCTCTTCACTCCTCCAATAACCACATTTTGCCCACTCTGAGCTGATATTGCCCCAGGTAAGCGTGCACAGACTAATTGCCACCTGTGCCCAGGACTGGCTCTGCCTGGGGGCCACCAAAACACCCACAGCTCGGCAGCTGCCCAGCCACAGCCTGGCTCCTCCGTCCCCCACCAGCCTCACTCTCCTGGGTATTGCTCTGTAGAGCAAGGGGGAGAAGGTTTCAACACCCCCACGCTTTCCCCCTCCCACCTCTCCTGGCAGAAAGGCTGTAGGGTGACTGGCAAATCCCGGAACGCCTCATGACTGGGCCCAACCCCTGTCTGGCAGCCATTGAGCCTTTTCTTTACAGACCATTCAGTGTGCTAAATAATTACATAGCCCTTGCTGTGTGCTAAAGGATTCAAAGGCTCATCACATTCAAGCTGCATAATGACCCTGAGGAGGTGGGAACTATTATTATTCTATTTTATAGATGAAGATACTGAGGTTTAGAAGGGCAAAGAGCTTGCAAGAGTCAGAGCATACAGGTAACTGAGGCTGGATTCTAGCCCAGGCCTGTCTGACTACCCACCTTGGGGGCCTATGCCCTTTGTCATGCTGTCCCCATTTTCTAAGCCACCTCTTTCCCCTTCCTCCAACTTCCAGAGACTCTGTTTTGATTTACATGGGAGGACAGAAGTCTAGAGGCAATTCTGCTGGGATGGGAGATAAATGGGGACAGCCATCTAGAGCCAAAAAGAGAGGGGAGGACATTTCGAATGACATGGGCCCAGTCTGGGCTATGCTGGCTTAATGCTTCTGAGTGGCTAGTGCCTCCTTAGGCTAGTGCCTTTCTTGTCCAAGGTGGGAAAATAGAGAGAAGGAAAGTTCAGAAGGGCCTTCTCAGAGGCCCAGCAGGGAGAGGGTGCCATCTCCCCACCCTGGGCAAGGTCTGCCTCCAGAATGCCTGGCCTCAGTTGCCAGGATCAGACGCTCCATGAAGGCCTGTCGCACACACCAAAAGAGCCCTTGCTGAAAAGGCCCTCAGAGACCTGGTTGTCTGTCGCCATAGACATAGAACCCAGTTTCTAGTCTTTATAAGTATGGATCTGTAGAACCTTCCACACTACAGACCTTGAAGTGAAACTAATAAACCGTCAATGATAATGCTTCTAGAAGGAGGCTCCTCGTGAAATATGAGGGGGCTGACAGTTACCGTCTGCAAGCTGGTGGGCTTTCTGAGGATAGCAACTGAAGAGGCCCTGGAAGCACCTCAGCATAACCTGAGTGGACCTCAAACCAATGGTGAGAAAAAAGTGACTAGAAGAAGGTGCCTTGGCTGAACCCACTCCAGGCAGGTCTGAGATAGTAGCAGCTTCAGAAATAACCTGTGGCAGGGAGCACTGGGAGGAGCTCAGGGCCTCCCTACCTCGAGCCCCTCTCTCCACCCCGGCCTCCTTTAATCTCTGTAGCAACTCCTCTGGGTTTCCAGCAAACAGAGGCATTACCAGCAAGCCTCTGGAGAGCTCAGAGGAAGGGATGGCCAGGCAAATTGCAACAGTGGAGGTGCCTGGGACCAGGCCTGTTTGGGGCTTGTCACCCTTACAAAAGAACAGGAGATGTTTCCCTCAGCTGACAGACTGTGAGATCTACTTGGGGATGCCAGAAGTCTCAGCAGCCTCCAGAATCCAGAATCAGCAAATCCTAGTGGGTTCCAGGCCCCCTTAGAGTAACAAGAAAGAATAATGGAATAATGGGAGTGGGGACAATGCCTCACACAGACACTAAGGCCCTGGGAGGGTTGCAGGTCTGTACCCACATCAAGGGGTTTAGGGGAGGGGACCCTTTAATAAAAGTATTTACTTTGCTGCAGGGGTGTTTGCTTTATTGAGTTAGGAGATTAACAGAGTGAAAATCTCAAATCCGCCAGGAATTTTCTCTGGCAGTGCTTTGTCGGTGTTATTAGTTTGAAGGATGTTTCAAGCCCTTGCAGGAGTCACCTTTAAATGGCTCTTTAAGCTTGCTCAGCCCTGCCCCGTGTGCATGATGGGGACTGTGCTTGTGGGCATCATTCCTAACGTGATCAATGCTAGTAGGTCAGGTGGTTAATAAGACAGATTTTTATTAGCTCTGTCTCTCTAGCATTCCCAGGAGGGAAATGCAGCCGGCTGGCTGATCTGACCTTGCCTGAAGGGAGGACTGGGTCAGGTGGGGTGGAGTCAAGCGACCCCCTTACTGCAAACGGTTCACCCAGAATTCCGCCCTCTCTCAAGCCCAGTCTGGCTGGCTGCAGGAAAGGGAGGGAAGGACCATGTCCTGGACTGGAAGCTGCCCAAGTGTGGAGGGCCCTTTGGGGTTACTCAGACACAGCCGGAGCTTAGAGCCTTCCAAGAGCTCTGAAAGCAAATTCCAAATCCAACCTGCCTCTGATCTCAACTCCAAGCAGACCAAAAGCATGAACTTGCCAGAAGGTTCTTATGAGATGCATATGCTCTGAGAACATTCCCACAATGACCAGGAAGGGACAGAAAGAGGGACAGGAGAAGTGGGTCAGCTTAGCTGGGTCAAACCAGATCAGCACATGCTCAAAAGCCCTAAATGGTTCTCTGCACTTAGGTGAGGATGTTCTCACACTATACACAATTGAGGAGAAAGCCTGAACTTTGTCTCAACCCTGAAACTGCTCCCATTTAAGATCTTGTAAAATGCCCTCGTAGCATCATTTCCTCTCTTAGTCTGAATGCACCCCAGCCTTCTGGTCTCACCACTCACCTAGGATCACCCTCCTGGGGCCAGAGCTGCCTACTTGATGTATAATACCAAGCAGAGTAGGAGCTAAGAGCTCTTAGCATAGAAGTCAACAAACTTCATTCTTTCAACTACTAAGTGTTTACTTAGTAAGTTATCTGTAAGCCCTGAGGCCAGGTGCTGGAGATACAAAACTGAACGTGGCAGATCCTCCCCAGCTCACTTGGGGCATGGAGGTGAGTAACGAGGCATTTGGTGGTGGGTGCTGTGAAAGCACAGTAGGAGCACCTGACCCAGACAGGAGGCATCCAGGAAGACATCTAGGAGGAAGAGGTATTCACACTGAGACCTGAAGGATGGGTCAGAGTTAGCCAGGAGATGGGACAGAAGCATCCATGCAACAGGGAAAACAGACACACAGAGGAAGGGGCCACAGTTCTAAATTGAGGAGCTGACCATACAGGTCCTATGCAGACCGTGTTGGGGATTTTGAACTTGATGCTCAGAGCTTCAGAGGACCACGGAGGGGTCTGGGTGGGAAATGGGCAGGATTGTCTGTTTGAGAGAAATCACTCTGGCTTCAATGTGGAGAATGTGTAAAAGGAGGCAAGACTGGGCCAGTTAGGAGGCTGGTCCAGGTGAGAGATGAGACTGTAAACCGTCAGGATGTTGGCAGTGGGGGAAGGGAGGAGGGATAGATTTGAGACATGTCTTCTCAAGCATGTAACTGTGAATATATATATATATTCTTTCTTTCCTTTTAAATATACTTTAGATTTTTAGTGAGCAGTTTTAGATTCACAGCAAATTCTTAATTTGTACTTTAGTGAACAGCTTTTAGATTCACAGCAAAATTGAGCAGAAGGTACAGAGTTCCCATATGCCCCCTGCCCCTACACATTGATAGCTACCCCTCCCCCTTATCAACATCCTCCAGGAAAGCGACACGTTTGTCACTACTGGTGAGCCAGCACTGACACATCATAATCACCGTAAGTCCATAGTTCCCTCTTGGCTTCATACCTTCTGTGGGTTTGGACAAATGTATAATTGCTTGTGTCCACCATTATTGTATCACATAGAGTTTCTTCACTGCTAAAAATCCTCTGTGCTCTGCCTGCTTATCCCTCTCTCCTCCCTAATTCCTGGCAACCATGATCTTTTTACTAGATTTGAGACATATTCAATTGACAGGACTTAATGACAGATGGCATGTGGGGGAAAAGGGTAGCTTTCAGCTTGACCAAGTGGGTAAACTGAGGTAGCAATTTAGGAAATATAAGAGGAAGAGTTAGGCTTTTTTTGTGTTGGGTATTTTGTTTGGTTTTGTTTTATTTGGAGGGAGGTTGGTGATGAGTTCCATTTTGGGCGTATTATGTTTGAGGAAACTCTCAAGTAGAGATATCCAGCAGGTTGTCCTATAGACTTTGAGGTCTGCCGTTCAGTGGAGGAACATAGATCTGTGAGCACCTAGATGGAAATCAAACCCTTAGGAAAGATAAGGCTGCCCCAGATCTGTGAAGTGAGGAGCGCACCCAGGAACACTAACGTTTAAGGGGTGGGCAGAGGAAGCAGACCACACTGGATACTGAAAGGAACAGTCAGAGAGGCAGGAGGGAAATGAGAAGAGGGCTGTGTCCTGGAAACGGGGGCAGGGAGGCATCTATGATGGAGGGGATAGCTGACAAGTTGGGGAAGGACTGAAGAGAATCCCCAGGGTGAGAGACACAAGCAGTCTCCGGGGAGGCACAGGGCAGAGAGTCACTGGCGGAGAGGCACTGGGGAAGAGAATCAGAAGGACGAAGGTGAGTTCATTTGGACAATTCTTCTAAGAAGCTTGTGAAGGGCAGGTGTTAGAGAGGAATCTCGAGGGAAACATGGGGTCAAGGGACGTTTTTGTTTTCTGTTTTTGAGGGTGAGAGTCATGTGAGCATACTGAATGCTGATAAAAGTGGCCAGATGGAAGAAAGTGGTTTAAATATGCAAGAAGCAGAGAGGAGCTGCTGACTGGAGGGGGCAGGGCCCTGGGCAGCCAGGAAGGCCTGCACCTGTTCCCCTGCACAGGCCTGAAGGCCCACAGGGCAGGGTGGCTGCAGCCAGGTTTGGGGACTCCCAGTAGGAGTTGAGAGAGTTCTGCGGGGGTGATTTGCAGACTGGTTTCTCATTTGAGGCTAGAGGAGAGGCAGGGCTGACGGGAGGTGGTGCAGATTGCCAAGGGGTCCTGAGGTGGGCAAGCAGCTCCGGCAGGCTGCTCCCCTATCTCATTGCAGCAGAGCCATGGATGGAGATTTGTAGTCAGGTGAAAGTTTTTAAGGTTGTTTGACTTTGACTCCATGCTTATCTGCTGGTCTGAATAATCATCCTATTTGTCATTATCAAGTTGCTTTCACATCCAGTATCTAACACGGCCCTTCCCTCCCCTTCTAATAGTCAAGAGCGATGCCTGACACTATGCCAGGCAAGCGGAAAAAAGTCATTTCATATGAGTCAGAAGCTGGATCAAGTCCCAGGTAGAAGTGGGCAAGGTTCCCCCAGGCCTGGATCCAGCCAATGTTCTCACCTGTGAGTTGTGAGAACACAGAATGGGGGCTGTGCTAGCGGCATTTGTACCCCAGGGACTTAGTGGCCACTTGCAGTTAGTGTATCTGCCTGCATGAGACCTAGCAGACCAGGAGGGGTCACCTTCAAAGTCCACACCCATAGAGAGAGCCAGTGACAAAAGGCCATCACCTGGCAGACTCAGGATAGAATTAGCTGGCCAGTGAGGGTGAGAGAAGTCTAGTTAAGTGAAGAGAGATGGCAGAACTCTTCCCAGATAGGGCATGACTGGCTGGCAGGCCCACAGCCCCTAGGGCCTGGTCAGCAGAAGGGACCACCTCCTCCTAACTGAGGACATCCTTGTATAGCTCATATAGTTGCAGTTGTCAAGAGGGGAGAAACCCCACCATCAGACCACCTTGCATGTCCAGATCCCAGTTCATTTATCCACATGTATATGTATGTAAATATTTATATGTCTAAAATAAATATATGTATTTTTTAAAACTTCTAAATATCTAAATGTATGTTTAAATTTTTATTATGGAAAATTTCAAACACAAAAAGTAGAAAGAACA
The DNA here is from genome assembly GCA_029783875.1 of Phataginus tricuspis. Lineage (NCBI taxonomy): Eukaryota > Metazoa > Chordata > Mammalia > Pholidota > Manidae > Phataginus > Phataginus tricuspis. Next base: position 63,948,796 of record JAQQAC010020896.1, read on the forward strand.
GTGAAATGAATCCCAGGTATCTCTCACCCAGCTTCATCAATGAGTAATATTTATCTATCTCCACCAACTTTTTTGTTTGCTTTTAGGGATTTTGTTTTGTTTTTTTTGTCTTTGCTGGAATGTTTTAAAGATATTGTAAGCATTTTAGTATACATCTTTATGAAATTAAACTTCTTTTTGTAAATACAACCACAGTGCCATATATCTCCTAATAAAATTGAGAATAATTCCTTAATTTGAGATATCCAATCTAGAGTCAAATTTCCCTTATTATATCAAAACCATCTTTTTCCTGTTGGTTTGTACAACTTAGAATCAAAACAAGGCCCATGCATTGATTTTGGTGGTTATGTTTCCATCTTGTTAGGATCATAACTGCCAGAGTCTGGAGATGCTGAAGGAATGGTCCTCCCCGAAAGTCCTTTTGGCAGGAGCTCGAGGAGGGAGCATTGGCAGAATAGGAATGACCTCATGGCACCCAGGGATGGTCAGAGCTCTCAAGGCCTGGACCTAGGAAACCTGACTGTCTTCTTCCTCTGCTTCTGGTCTCTGCCTCTCTCTAGGCGTCTTCTTTACTTCTTTGCAGCTGGATTCTTCTGCTTGTCCCTGACTTTGAGCATTCCACAGCCTCCACATTCATATCTGCTCTACTCAAGGGACCATCTCACACTGCGTGGCTGTTTCTTAATCTTAATTCCTAATTTTTCAAAGAGCTTTTGCTTTGCCCAACTTTGGTTGTCCCATCACTGTGTCCCAGATCAGAGTTAGAGGGAGGTATGGGGAGGGCTGACCATGGCTTCGGGAGCACATCCCCACAGAGGGCAGCAAAGCGGACACCCCAAATATGTCTTTTACACAAAAGTAGTGGTGAAGATATGCCCTCTATGTAATCTATTCTTTAGCTTCAGTTGTGCTGCTAATGCCAAGAAGACCTTTCAGAATTCTTCAAGCAGCCCATGAGATTATAGGTGGTGGAACTGTGCAAACCCATCCCCCTCTGGGACAAGCACCTCCGAGATCACCCCTGTCTTTGTACATGGATGTTGATGATATCACTACAGTTCTACACCAGTTCCTAGAGTGGTGAAAAGGTGGAAGCTCTAGTCTGTGGGGCTAGGGGACCTTTGGAAAGCTTGTCTTATCCACACTTTTTTTTTAACACTAAAAAATATTTTAAGCGCTGTTGTGTTAGGTTCTGTGAGAAAATTCAATCGCATAATGTATGAATCTGTTCTAGAAATGCTTATGCTCCAGTGCAGGTGTCAACAAACATTTTCTATTAGGGACCAGACAGTAAACATTTTAGACTTACTGCCCAGATGTGGTCTCTCTTTCCTCTTTTTCTTCTTTTTTTCTCCTTTTCTTCCTCCTTTTTTACAACCCTTTAAAAATGTAAAAGCCATTCTTGGCTGGAACACAGGCTGTAAGGCACTTGAGCCCATAGGGCATTTTGGCCCCTGATCTAGTGTAAAATGCAGATGTGAACTCGTATACACAGGTAACTAAAACCCAGGGCAGTAGTGGTGAGAGCACAGCTCTAGAGTCTGAAGACTTGCCCTCAATCCCTGTCTGTTGTGAGTTACATGACCTTGGGTAGGTTCCTTATCCTCTAAAGTCTCTGGTCTCCTCAACTGTACAATGAGAATACCAACAGATTTTCCTTGTGAGATCTATTTGAAGATTAAATGAGATAGTACATGTTAAGTGCTTAGCATAGTGCCTGGCACTTAGAAAGTGCTCAGTGAGCTTTGGCCACTGTCTTTTTTATTAAATGCCAGGTAATAAATGACACAAGTGGGTTGGGAGTCGGAGGAAGGAATGGTCTTTTCAGCTGGGCCCTGAGGAGAGTGTGTCACAGAGGAGGTGGCCTTTGAACTAGGCTCTGAATAGCAGAGGTGGAAGAGAGAGCATCCAGGTGGAGAGAGAGACTCTCCTGAGAGGCAGTGAGGCCTGGACACACAGACAAGTGGCCCTCAGAGAGGTTTGGTTCCAGAAGCCTTTCCTAGAAGGAACCAGTTATGAATTTGGCAGTAACTTTGTCTGATGGCATTCACTTAGCTGTGGGCTCCCCCTTGCCCCTGAAAGAAGACATAATGTGCAGCACGACAGAACCTTCACCAAATGCATGAGCTTGGGAGCAAAGCCGTGACCCCTGTTCCATTCACACAGCTCCTGGAATGGAACACCTCTTCCCAATGGCCACCAGCTCACCACTGGGTACACTTCTGAGAAATGGTTCTCCAGTAATGCCTAAATTGTACGGCATATACCAAAATAAATTATAAAAAAATAAAAATAAACTGACTTAAAAATTAATTAATTAATTAATTAATTGTACGGCATAACCAAAGGCCCTTAGAGGAGACCTCTATGCTGGCAAAAGGAAAGACTTTCAATCACAGGGAGTTAGTCAGCCATGGAAGTGTGTGAGCTTCATTCCAGAACAGTCTAAGACAGAGGTTCCCACCTGTCTGGCTCCAGTCTCAGGCAAATCTCATTTGCAGAGATGAAGTATTATAGACATTTTATCTGAACTCTACTAAACATTTGAATCACTTGGCTAATGTTCCTCATTTTGATTCTTTTTCTGATGATAATTTGGCTCTTCCTGTATGTCAGCCTCTAAGGAGAGAATGCAAGGGCTAGAAGATGAGAGTAACTAACCCCCAATAACTAGTTACAAAGCCTCAAGACCTGCTGGTTTGGCTTTCTGCCTCAGGCCTGTTAATAATAAGTTTTGTGACTCTTAACAGATTCTGTTCTTAAAAGTAATTATCCAGCAAAGCTATTTAACTTCGCAATGAGTCATATCAGCACCCTGAATCTCCCAGCAGAAGCCAAAGGCCAGTGCTAATTTTCTTACGGGCCAATGACGAATTTCCCTAGAGAAGTCTGAGGAACCAGCAGATACTCCCTAGGTTCAGTCTTTGAAAGCGGCACCAAGAGATGATTTATGAGAGGAAAGTTTTTCAAAAGCAAATTCTTGCCCATCCATACAATTTATTGGGCAAATTCTTACTACATAATGACAAGCACATGCATTAAAATATGTTTGTGAAATAATGCAAAAAAGTTATTTCTACAACTGATTAAAACTACACATATGGTAAGCATGTGTGCAAACCAAACTTGACAGCTAATTTGAAAGATTGTAAAGTGTAGAGACTGAGTGGGCAGACATGGGTCAAGAGTCAACATGCATATGCAAAAGTTTAGAAGGTACCAAGATGGGTTAATGATCATCAGGAAGGCCCCACAGGCCTCATGGGGTATCCACTGCAGACCAGAATCAGAAATTTGTCTATTGTCCGAGAGATGATTAGGTCCAAGGATATTGACTAATGCTAAGCAAGTTCACAAGGACTGATGTATAAACCCAAAGGCCAATTTATTTAATTTACAGTGAGATTTACAACAGTTATGGAAGTAAAATCTTTGGACAATGGGTAAGGGAAAGTTGCAGAATAAAGTCTACGAGGCCTTCTAGAGAATCACCAGTGTGGGTGTGTACTCACAACTTTTTGGTGAGTAAAGTTAGCTTCATCCAGGAAACAAATTCACACAAATATTAAGTCTTAAATGTTTAGAGGCAACGTAACTTTAACGCTGTATTCTTTCGATTTCATTTTTTTTTAATCTTTAAATAGAATGTTCTAAGGAAAGTTTCTGCAAACAAATTGAGATGTTCTTCCAATCACAATGTTTATCCATTATTCTTCTCTAACCACACATAATGGCCCGTTCATTGTTTTGTCTTCTCAAAGACTTGTGTCTTCTTTTTAAAAAGTACTGATGTCTGATTCTAAGGCCCCTGAGATTCTGATGTCAGTGGTCTGGGGTTCAACCTTAGATGTTGGGATTTGTAAAAGTTCCCAGATGATCTGAATGCAGCTAAAGTCAGAAGCCGCTGATGTACATGCTAGCCAGGGCAGGCCCAGGGGGGTTACAATTTCAGTCTCCACCTGAGGATGGAACTAGAATTCAGGTCTCTAGTTTTCATCCCTTTCCAGAGTCTAAAAGGAGATCCTCCCTCTTCTCACATCCTGTGGTTTGAGCGTTGAAAAACCTTGACTGCAGCTGGTAGCTTGCCCCATGACGCTTTCTACTGCTCTTGGTATTATTAACTAAATAGCAACTTCCTCTAATTGTATCTATGACTGAGTTACTAGTTACAGAAAGGCTCAGTTATGAGCCTCCTGTGCATGACAAGAAAACTGCTTTCTGTGATGTGTGACTCTTCAAGGTTCTGTTCAGCTCCATCACAGCCAGGAGAGGTGTACCCAGCGCCTGCCCCTGCCCCTGCCCTGGACAATATCCCCAAGAGTTCTTTTCCAGCCTGGAGATTTTCTTTCCTCTTGACCTGCTCCTCCAACTCTCATTCCCCACTTGTTGAGACTGACTGTGGTATAAAGTCACTTTGGAATGAGTTGCTTGGGATTACACATTAACCATTTTATCAGGCTTGCAAGAGCTTTTAAGCCTGGCCTTGGTCAGAGACTTTTTAAAGAGCCCATTCCTTTATTCATTCTGAAAAGCAGTTCAAAGTTTTATTATGGAGAATTCAAATTTATACGAAAGTAGCATGTAGTAGAATGATCCCCCACAGACCCATCACCCAGCTTCAATGGTTACCATCTAACTCACAGCTAATCTTGTGCCTCTGTCTCCCACCCACACCCCAGACACACACTGATCTTGTTGACACAAATCCCAGATACCAGAACATTCCAACTGTAAAAATTTCAGTATGTGTCTCTAAAAGATAAGGCCTTTTCCTTTCCAAATTTTTTCATTGTGGTAGAATACACTTAACATAAAATTTGCCATCTTAACTATTTTTAAATATATAGTTTAGTGGTATTAAATACATATATAAATGGGTGACCACCACTACCATCTATCTCCAAAGCTCTTTTCATCCATAAAACTGAATGTAATTGTAGATTAATGATACCAAAATAAATTATTAAAAAAAAAAACTGAAACTCAGTGCCCATTAAATAATTATTCCCCATTCACCACTCCCTCCAGCCCCTGGAAACCACCCTTCTACTTTCTGTTTCTATGACCGACTACTATAAATGCCTCCTAAGTGGAATCATACCGCATTTGTCTTTTCTTGACTGGATACTTTACTTTGCATAATGTCCTCAGGTTCATCTATGGTGTAGGATATACTCGAATTCCCTTCCTTTTTTTTATTTTATTTATTTATTTATTTATTTTGCTATTATTAATATACAATTACATGAGCAACATTATGGTTACTAGACTCCCCCTATTATCAAGTCCCCACCACATACCCCATTGCAGTCACTGTCCATCAGCGTAGTAGGATGTTATAGAATCACTACTTGTCTTCTCTGTGGAATTCTCTTCCTTTTTAAGGTTCAGTAATATTCTACTACATGTATGTACCACATTTTGTTTTTCCATTAATCCACTGGTGGGCACTTGGATTGCTTCCAATTTTAGCTTTTGCGAATAATGCTGCTATGAACATGGCTGTACAAATATATCTTCAAGACCTTATTATCCACTGTTTTGGGTAAAAGCCTCTTTCTTTTTAACACAACTATAATACTACTATCACATCTTAAAAATGATAATAATTGATAAAAGTGATAAGGAAATAATTCCTTATTTTCATGGAATTATCCAGGCAGTGACTGTATTTCCCAGATCATTTCGTATTTTTAAAAATATAATTGGTCCACACATTACAATTGAGGGGTATGTCTCTTAAGTGATTTTTAAATCTACAGTTTCCTCGTCCTTCTTCCTTTGCAGTTGTTGCTAAAGAAACTGTATCATTTGTATTATATGGTTTTCCACCTTCTGGACTTGTTAACTGCCTCCCTGTGGTGGTTTAACATGTTCCTCTGCCCCTTTATTTCCTGTAAAGTGATAGTTGGGTCCAATGTTGATTTCTGTCTGACTTTTTCACAAGATTGTTGCACAGATAGTGGTGTCTGCTTCCGTCAGGTGGCAGCTCCTGCCCAGTTCATCTTTGTATGTCTGTGATGTTACTAGACTATGATGGTCATTGCTTAGATCATTCCAAGTATTGTAAAACACACTTAAACCCCATGATTGTTGAGCTCCCTTTCCCAGTCATTTCCTCACAGCCAGACTTACCCCAAAGCAATCGTGAGGTCTTGCTACCCTCAAGCAGAAGGCCATAAGGGAACCAGAGGAAAAATCAGGCCCTGTCCTCAAGAAGCTTGATGTCTATTTGGGGAGGCAGATATATTCCAACACACCCAGGAAACATAATTGCCCACAATTAATTATTATTTTTGCCTTTGAGCCCCAAAAGTCAGGAACATTACCTAGAACAGTCTGTAGCAGAGTTGTCTGGGTCCTGCCCAGATATTCTGATGTAAATTGGTCTAGGATATGACTAGACATCAAGATTTTAAAAGCATCTAATGTGTTTTTATGTGCAGCCAAGTTTAAGAATCATCGTCCTAGGATAGTGGTTCTGAAAATGTGGTCCCCGAATCACCCAGCCTCGGCATCCCCTGAGTTTATGTCCAGATTCCTGACATTCCTCACCCCCCACCCCAGGCCTACAGAATCAGAAACTCTGCAGTGGGACCCAGTAATCTGTATTTTCACCTGCCTTCCAGCTGTTTGTCATGGGAGAAAGAAGCAGGATAACTAGGAGAGGCTTTGTAGAGGAAGTGGCACTCTTGCTGGGCAATGGAGAAAGAAAGGGTCAGATCTGGAAAGGAGAGGAGAGAGGACATTCTACTGATAGACTCACACTCCTCAAAGGTGATCTGCAGACCAGCAGCCTCAGCATGCCTGGGAATGTGTTAGAAAAGTAGAATCTTGGACCCCATCCCAGTCCTGCTGAATCAGAATCCTCATTTTAACAGTACCTCCAGGTGATTATATGCACATTAAAGTTTGAGATGCACTGATGTAGAGTATGTGCTCCAGTTATAAAATCAGAGAAACAAAAACATAGAAGGGCCACGGTAAGGAGGCTCTGGACATCCAGTTCCACTCTTTCAGCTGTTGCTCTCAGAGCCCTTCTAAGGAAAAGAAGCCATGTCCCCTCTTGTATAAGGAGTGGCCAGAGCTGTGGGCCTGCACTGGGACCCCAGACAAGTCCAACTACCCAGGAGTCACTCAGTTCTCTATGGTCCCAGAGCAAGGGCCCCTCGGCCCTCAGGGCCCTGTCAGAGAAACTAGGAACTTCATGGCCAGGCCACCCTCCTGATGGCGTAGCCCATCAGTATTTGTAAAATGTCCCTAAGCAATTCTAATAGCCAGCCAAAGTTAAAACCATGGCTACAGGTCTTGGGTCTTCCATGTTTCCATGTCCCACTCAAGATGAAAATGAGCTCAGTTTCCAGTTGTAGCCATTAAAACATAAAATTCAGTTCCAGGTCACAGGATTGCCATTTCAATATCCAGCTTTCTAAAATAGTTGCAAGGAAGACTAGACAGGTGTTCCTTGTGAAACCTCTGAGTATCCTGGAAGCTTTTGAAATCAAGTCCTCAAGGGATGCTGGTAGCAGGAGTCTAGTTCTGACATTGCCCTGAACCTGGGAACAGCTAACTGCTTTTCTGCAGACCATGCTCAGGTGGGTTGATGCCCTTGTCTGCTTGTGTAGAACTAATGCTTTTTGGGTGCCAGACACAGTAGAAATAGTTAAAGTCCTAGGAGGTGGAGGGACCACATGTCCTTGCTATCTGGAGTTAAGAGGGGGTGTTTCAAAGAGAAAGTGTGCTGTCACCCACTCTGCAGGTGGAGTTGCGTTTGTATAGGCAGAAAGCTGAAGAGTGGGATGTCATGGGAGAGAGCTGCTGAGACTGTCCACCCAGGATGTTTATGAGACAGCGTGGAGAGCAGTCAACCCAAGTGGCCCTGTGCATGGGGGCACATCACACTTTTGGGTGGATGGGTTAAGGCTGTAGAATAACAAAAGGGTCGCCAGTGGCAGGGTGACAGTGTGATTTATATTGTATATTATTTAGATACAACAAAGCAGTGTGATGCTTGAACAAGAGAAAGACTCAGGGAGAAGTTAAGCATCCTCTTGACCAAACATTTGGACTTGTCCTTCAATTTCTTCCTCACAGACACTTATGTCAATACAACTTCTAGAAAAACTTTGTATTGGTATCATAAGACTTGGAACCATCATAATTTAGATGCTGTTCCCTCATACAGATTTCCCCCATTAAAAAAATGTCAGCTATGCTTTGGTGAGTCTCTGAGGTGAGGGTCTGTGTGGTTTCTGCTCCAGCCCCTGTGGTTTAGGTCTTCACTTTCCAGGCCTCCTCTAATCAAACCTCCCCATCTGTGTCATTCCAAGCCCTCAAGGCCCCACCAGGTGCCCAGTTAACTGGTCTCAAATAAATGTATTGAATCAGGATGTTAAACATTGATGCTGCAAAGTAGTCACACAATTATGTAAAGAGGAAACTGACAAAAGAAAAGATGCTCAAAATCACTAATAATCAAAAGAATGCAAATGTGATACAATTTTTCAATCACCAAATGAACAAAGGTGAAAAAGAATGACAATACTGGAGTGTGAGGGACTTCGGAGAAACATAAGATCTCCTGCACATTGGTGGAAACGCACATTGGCACAGACTTTCTAGAGAACAGTTTGGCAATATGTCACACACTTAAAAATGTGCAGACACAACAATTCCACTTCTGAGAGTTTATCCTAAGGAAATTATTGAGCAAGAGCCAAGGATATTCAAACCAGCCTTGTTTATAATAAAGAAAAATTAGAAATACTCAATCTCCACCAAGTGAGGATTATTCATATCAATTATGGTCCATTTGTACAATGGAATACTAAAGAGCATTTACAATGATATGAATGTTTATAGACACTTGTGAACATGATGTCCTTAGATATTATGTCCTTATGGTGTCATTAATGTAAAATCATGTGCACATGTGCGTTCATGCATACAGAGATCTACAGTGCTGGTCACTATCACTACAAGGCTAGTCATCAGCCATGATGTCTTCTGGCTGAAGAGACTTGTATGTCTTTACTTTCTGATTTTTCCATTGTTTCTAAAATTACAAAACCAGTATTTTTTATTTTCACATTAATAGCTAACACTAAAAGTGTGCATTATGTGCCAGGCACAGCTCTAATTGCAATTTACCATTATTATTCCTGAAGAGAACAAAGGTGATGAGAGATTAAGCAGCTCACCCAAGGTCCACAGCTAATAAATGATGGAGCTGGGATCCAAAACCTAGTCATCTCCTCCACAGGCTGTGCTCTTCCTGCACCAATTAACTCAGAGGCAGTGAATGTCCCTCAAATCCTCCCCCACTATCAATCCCACTCTTCTCCTCAGAAGTAACCGTTGTTAACCCTATGATACATATCCTTCCAAAACTTGCTGGGCATTTTCAGACGCATGTGCACAAACACACGGATATATGCGTGTGCTTCTTTTCTTTATAAAATGGGATGGTATTTTCTATCCTGTTAGTATGCATAGTTCACCCTTGTACTTTTTACCTCAGAGGGGTATTCTAGCATGGACATAGGGAATGGATGTGACCTTGCCCCTACTGAAAGCTGGCAGTTTCCAGCTCTTCACCTTAACAGACACAGCTGCAGGGAACCTCCCTGTATATACACTACTGTGTGCAGATGGGTAATGGCATTCCTGTGACAACTTCCTAGAAATGAAACCACTGGGCCAAAAGACATGTACACTAAATGTTTCAAATGGCTGCTCGATTTCCCACACCAAGAAGGTTGGGCAGTTACACTATATACATATGTACAGTATATACCACATATACTATATACACAGTACAGTGTATACATACATACACTACATAGTACAGTGTGCACAGGGTGTACATACATATATACAGTACATACATACCTCCCCATGTTTTCACCAACACCAGAAGTCATCAGTCTTTTTCATTTTTGCTAGTATGAAAAGTGAAGAATGGTGTTTCATTTGCAATGTCTTTGATTACTAGTAAAGTTGAACATCTTTTCATGTTTATTGGCCATCTTCATTTCTTCTCAGAATTGTTCGCTTTTCAGTTGGGTAATGTCTTATTGATGTGAAGGAGTTTTGTTATATTGTAAATATCAGTCCCTTGGTGTCCTGTTTGCTGTAAATATTTTCCCAGTATGCTGCATTTCTTTGAACTTCATTTGTCTTATATTGTCATACAGAGATTTAGTTCAGTGTATTTTCATGTAATAAAAATTTGTTCATTTTTTTCCTTTATGGTTTATCCATCTTATTTGGGAAGTCCTCCACAACCAAAACTACAAGAGTACTCTCTCGTATTCTCTTCTAGTATACTTATATTTTTGTTTATATATATGTTTTTTATAATTTACTCATTTTAATTGCAGCAAAATATACATAACAACTACCATTTTAGACATTTTCAGGTGCACTATTTAGCGGCACTGAGTACTTTCACTTTGTCACGTAACCATTACTATCATCCATCTCCAGAACTCTTCATCTTGTAAAACTGAAACTCTGTAACCATTAGAACAGTAACTCCCCATTCCCCCTTTCCCCAGCCACAGGTAACCGCTGTTCTACTTTCTGTCTCTATGGACTCAGCCACTCTAGGTCCCTCACATATGCGGACTCATACAGTATTTGTCTTATTCACTTAGCATGTCTTCAAGGTTCAGTCATGTTGTAGCATATGCCAGAATTTCATTCTTTTTTAAGGCTGAATAATCCATTATAAGTTTATTTTTATGTTTAGACTTTAATCCACGTAGAATTTAATGTTGTGTTTGGTAAGAAGTAGGTGAGAAGTAACCTTTTATTTTTAGGTGGGTTATCTTTTCAACAACTCTTCCATCAAAACCCACATTCCCATGGGGGCCCAAGCCTGTCCCTGGACTGTTGTCCATTGATTCCCTTTGTCTAGATTTGGACTGTTTTAATTACTCCAGATTTCCCCCAAATTTTTAATGTCTGCTAAAAGCATGTCTGATTCCCATTTTTCATTTTTAGACTTCCTCCAACCATTCTCAGACATTTTTTCAGAGGAACATTAGAATTGGGTAGTCATGGTCCAGAAATACTCCTTTAGGATTTTGATTGAACTAGCTTGAAGCTACCCCCTAATCTGGGGCTGGCATCTTACTGAGCTGTGCTAGCTGACCTTGCTCTCCTGCCCCATATGGTGCTGCATTCTATGGGGAAGATACAGCCAGTGCTCCCTTGGCCCAGCTCTCCAAGGCCTTCCCACTTGGCCCCCTCCACCCAGCCTATGACTCCAAGGATTCTAGAAAGGGCAAATACCTATAAATCCTTGGTTTACTGCTTTTCCTTCCCAGATGACGTTGGATTTTAACCTGAACATTTAAAACCAAAATCCGGAGTGGATGCATGGAAACTTCAGGCCCTGCAGCAGAAGCCATGGGAAAATCTTTTTTTGGTCAGAGAACACTTTTCCTTCTCCCAGCAAACCACACTCCACAAGGCAGACCATTGAATACACATATGACCAGCCCTGGTAACCAGGTTCCAGTTGACACTTTTTTTAAAGTTTCATTATTACTACATAGTATTTTATGGAATACCATAAAGTTCCCTCATTTTAAGTGCACAATTAAATTATTTTTAGTAAGTGTGCAGAGTTGTGCAACCATCACCAAAGGCAATCTGGGATCATGGCCACCACCCCGAAAAGATCCTTCATGCCCATTTATGGTCATTCTCTGGATGTCACTTTGCCCCGAGCATGACAGTGTCAGGAGGAGTGGATTCAGAACAGAGTGTGGGGTCCCCCTGTGACTCACTCTGCCTGTGAATCTAGGACCAACACCCCCACAATGTGTATAGCATGACTTGCAGGCCAGCACCCCTTCCCTGAGAAGACCTGGACAGGTGCTCCTCCAAGGGTACTAGCCATGCTGAGCTCCTTTCTTAACCCTTGCAGGTGGATAAAGTTTGAAGAAAAGGTGGAGGAAGGAGGTGAACGCTGGAGCAAGCCTCACGTGTCCACACTGTCCCTGCACAGCCTCTTCGAGCTCCGGACGTGCCTGCAGACGGGAACAGTGCTGTTGGATTTGGACAGTGGCTCCTTACCACAGATCATAGGTGAGGCCGGGATGCTGTGTCCCTGCAAACCAGGGCAGCCCCTCCCGCTGCCCCAGCCTGCCAGCCTGGCGCTCTCCCTTAGTCTGCAGGACACACCCACCCCTGATGCCTGACTGACTCTGCAGAGGGCAGGCTTTGGGCAGGATGCTCCGGAGGCACTGTCGTGGCTCCAAGGTCCGGTCCCACAGAGAGCTCCAGCAGAGGGAGAGCTCATCCTGTGAGATGCCATCCGGCAGTGCCGCAGAAGGGAGAGGGGCCTCTTAGCAGGGCCAAAGACACTTGTTGCCGTGGTAACCCATTCCTTGTGGGGTAAATGAATCATCATGCATCTTAGGAAATTAGCGCTCATTTAGTGGAGTGGTGAAGGGAGGGGGTGGCTTGCCTTATCATCCATAGAACTTTTGGGAATTTTGTTTTAGCATGTTCAGTTTTGCCAAAAGTATTTTGCCCAAAACCCTTTTCTAAAAAGAATTCATCTTAGGATTCAAACCATTTAACACGGGACTTTTATGCATCTCAGGGTACTTTCATTACTTTTCACAATAGCACTGAAAGAAAGAGCAGAGAATTCTACACACATGCATGCTCACACAGCCTTTTGTATACGAGGAGGCTGAAGGTCTGTGGTGTGCCCAATTTTCCACAGTGTGTGGCAAAGCCTTCTTTCCATATCCCCTGCCTCCTTTAATCCACTCTTAATCCCACTCACAACAGGCGGACCTGAAGAGCCCCACACCCCTGGTTACTCTGCCCCACAAGGACAAGGTGTGTTTGTTTCCCACTCAGATGGTGTCATTGAGAAGCAAATCGCAGACGGCCTCCTGCGGCCAGAGCTCCGGGAGAGGGTCAGCTATGTCCTCCTGAGGAAACACCGCCACCAAACCAAGAAGCCCATCCACCGCTCCTTGGCTGACATTGGGAAGTCTGTCTCGTCCACCACAAGTGAGTCAGGCCATTCACTGGCGGGCGCTGGGCATGTGGGGGCTGGTGTCAGGCCCTGGTGCCTGGGTGAGCCCACTAAAGTGGCCAGAAAGCCTTGGCAGTTGGAGGCTTCCTGGACTTCATGGTCTTAGAGGAATTCTGAGGTTCCGGGTATTCCTCAGCCTCCTTCTCTGGCAGGCCTTCAGAGACCCCAGCCACACCCCAGGGCTGTCCCCACCAGCAGAGGGGAACCATTTCTAGGAAGGCAGCTGGTTTTCAGCCTGGGCTGCACATTGCAGTCACGGAGAGCAGGAAACCCATCCTAAGGCCCTGTCCTGGAGAGTCAGCTGCAGTGGATCTGTGATATGGCCTGGGAACAGGGAGTTCAGAAAGCTTCCCAGGAGATTCTCCTGTGCAGTGAAGGTTGCAAAATGCTGATAGAGATGGCATGTTTATGGAAAGGGCTGGAAAGTTTCCCACCAAAGTCCCAAGAAGAGCCAAGAGCCTTGGCAGAAAATGAAGCATCTCAAGGTGGTAGAAGGAGCTGGGTTCACCTCAAAGGTGCCAGGGCTTGTAAGTCTGGCAGCTGTGTCATTTCTGATTAGCAGAGCATAGGCCACTGGGGAAAGGGGATTTTTCCATGCACACATCTTGAGGCTGCAACCCTCCCCTCTCGATATCCCAGAGGCGAGATGCCCAGACACTAGCCTTGCTGAACCTATCAAATAAATGCAATAATCAGAACAAAGTTGATAAGGTTGTTAAATAAAGAGCCTTGAGGAATTTCTTTAAGTGAATTGTTTTAAAATGGGAAGTGTTGAGGATATCATAGTATCAGCAGGTACATACTCGGCATTACTGTGTCCAGGCACTGCTCTGCATGCTCCACATGTGTTAACTCACTTCATCCTCACAATAGCCCTGTGACTAGGGACTCTTCTCATTATCCCCATTTTATAAATGAGGAGCCTGAGGCACAGAGAGGCTAAACTACTTGCCTAAGGTCACACAGCCAGTAAATGGTGGAATCAGGATGAAGCCAGTCCATCTATACCACCTGGTGCTTATTTAATCAAGTGTGTATATAACTTACTGTCAACAGTATAAATATTTTCTCCATAATCTTGTTCAGACTATTAACTTCCTTCAAAATCAAAATTAAACAAAACAACAGAAACACCCTTTCTTGCTGGAAGGGGAGGAGATGTGTTGCACCCCAGCTTTATTTGGATGAAATGACTGTAAATGTACAGCACATTAATTGGAGCAGCTGCCCCGCACCAGCACAGCTGCCCACGCCCAGGGCCTTCTGTCCCTCCTCCCAGATCGCAGCCCAGCCCGGAGCCCCACGACTGGCCCAAGCCTACACCACTCCACCGAGGACCTGAGGATGCAGCAAAGTGCAGCTTACGGCCATCTGTGTAAGTGTGTTCTCTGCCTGTGTAAGTGTGTTCTCTTGCTCTGGCTGTGGCAGCTATGGAATGTCAACTTTCATAGACTCATAGGTGGAGGAAGGTGGATTTCACAGGAGATGAAGCCCAGGGCCTGTCCAGCATTCTCAGGACAGGTGACAGGAGAAAATCAGCTTTCACCTCAAACGTGGGCTGCTCTCAGGGAAAAAGCAGCTCTAAATCAAGTCTTGGCAAAATCAGTGCCCAATCCTATGTCCTATGTGCTAGACATTTTTTTCTTAACCTATAACTTTGCTTCCACCAAAGTGGTCATTAGCACTGTTTGGTGAGAAGTCTTCCTCAAAACTGAATCAAAAGCAGGCTAGGTGCTTTCCCCCAGGACAGTCAGAGAACGTTGCCATCACCGGATGACACAGTGTCACCACGGCGATGGGACGCTGGCGGAGTGCTGGGGGTGGGGGAGGGGACTTGTGAGGTGCATGGTCACAGACAGAGCTTTCCAGGCAGTTTGTCAGGGATGAGCAGACAGGTGAGAAGTGAGGCAAAGAAAAGAGGGAACTTGGAAATGAAAAGAAAAATCAGCGAGAAAGTATTTTCCTTTAAATATTTTTACTAAAATGCCAAGATAAGAACAAGCACAGTCCAGGGCTGTGCCCCTGCCCAGGCCTCAGCTGCAGTCTTTTCAATCTGCTCTTAGTGAGCCAGGGGCCTCTTAGTCTCCCCTGGCCCTGGTTATGCCACGTAGAGATGTAGGAGGCAGCAGTCAGTTGGCAGGGAATGGCTTTGCGGCTTTGCAGCAGCTGTCTGCTCAGTTATTCATTGGGTGTAAGGTTGCTCCTGTGCCGGACACTGCAGCGGTGGGACCCGTGTGAAAGGAATAAAGAAGTGATTACAGCTCTGTGTGCACACTGCCTGCCCCAATGTGGCACCTGGGAAGCTCAGAGGAGACACTCACCTGAGTCTCGGGGAATACGTAGTGGTTTTCCAGGAGCACAGGGGAGAAGAAGGATGTTCTAAACAAAGGAAGAGCAGCAAGCGAAGGAAAGGTGTTGCGAAGGTGCTGTGTATTCAGGGAAATATCCCAGGAGCGTAGGGCCCACGAGGAACAGCATCAAACTGAGGGATCTACACAAGCACCCTGCAGAAAGACCCAGCCTTTGTTCCAAAGGTAGTGGGACCACTGAGATTGGAAACAAGAAGCTCGGCCCATGTTCAGACTGAGAGACCAAGATTGGAGGGTCAAGGCCAAGGTGCAGGTAGGGATGGGGGGCAAGCAGGAGGTGAGTGGGAAGGCGCAGGCAAGGCTGGCGCTGGGACTTCTGCTCTGGTTGCTAGTGGGTGGGTGGAGGGGTGCTGAATGGAGTAGGGTGTAGCGGAGGCGCCATTTTGGAGGGAGACAATGAGTCCTGTTTCCCAGTGTGTTGGGTTCGAGGTGCCAGGTGGGGCTGCTCAGAGGACTCTGGAGCTCGGGAAAGAAGCCTGGCCTTGACACCCAACTTGCAGTGGCCAGGGCTGACTAAGGAACGGGCGGGAGCCTGGAGGGAATGAGGGCAGAGGAAGACCTGGAGCCCAGCAGGAGAGGATGCTGGGTGGAAGGAAGAAGAGGGGCGCCAGGGGAGAGCAGCTTTCTGGGAGCTAGGGGGCACCAGAGGCCACGGAAAGCCTAGAAGTAACAGGTCTGAGAGCACCCACTGGGTTTAGCTGCTGCTGGGAAATTCATTTCTCCTGCCTTAGCTGAGGAAGGAACCATTAGGCAGTTAAAATAATTCACTACCACTGTCCTCCGCATGGGGCACCCCGCCTTTCTTCCCTCCGCCAGCCCAAACTCCTAGCCATCTTTATAGACTCACCTGGGTCATGGAGGATGACGTGAAAGTGGTCTTCCCTCCAAAGTCCAAGTTTATGACACACGGCAACTCACCTGAAAATGTCTGTGTCCCTACCCACCTCCAGGCCCTGGCTCAGAGCAGACAGCTTGGTCTCACCCAGCAGGTGGGGAGGAGGGGTAGACACCAGAGTGAGCCCTGAGAAAGAAGAAGTAAACCTGGGGTTAGCAACTCTTTTAAGCTGCCATTGAAGGGAAGAAAAGAGTAGAGGCTAGTTCAAGGCAGCTGTGGGATTAGAGAGAGGGGGTGTCTCCCTCTGGTTATGAAGACAGAGAAGCATTGTAGGGGCCAAGAAAAAAGGACCTGTAAAGAGCCTGGCTTCTTCTGATGGGCCTTCTTTTCCTTCTCTCCTAGGCCATGCCCAGAGCAGAAGCATGAATGATATTTCTCGCACCCCAAACACAGACCAGGTAGTAAAGCCCCTGCCCTTGGCTGCAATGGAGGGACAGGGTAGGACAAAGCCTTTGGTTTCAGGGGGTGGGAGCCCCTCTGGGCAGAACTCCACTCTGTGAGGAGCAGGAATGCCCGGAAGGACCCAGGTGGGGGCTCAGGGTGGAGCTCAGGGCGGGGACTCTGCCCAGTGCAGCACCTGGCCTCAGGCACTGGCTCTGTGCTAGGCCCTGGGGACATGGGGGACAGAGAAGCAGGGTCAGATGAAGAGCCCGCTGTCCCTGAGCTTGAGATTTGCTGGAGAGAGAAGATCACACAATTTTACCTCCTCCATGACCCAAGGGCTGTCCAGTATTGGGGCTTTGCCTCGGCAGGCAGATAAGATCCGCTCTTATCTCCTACCAGCTTGGCTGAAACCCTACAAACACACTGAGCTCAAGTCCCAGGGCCACAGCCGGGGACACCTGTGACTGCGCCCCTGAGGGAGCCCCGGGGAGGCTCCCTCCATTCCAACCCCTGCACATCTCAAGGTCAGAAGTCCGCACAGTCCCCTTGCCTGTGCCCCCAGAAATAGGAAGAAAGGTGATGAAGGAAACCTGCAATTTAGTGAGCACTCCACGGGAGCTTGGGCGACCTCCAGGCCTTCAGAGCACCCCCCAAGTTGGGAGGAAGGCAAAACAAAGACAGTCCCACATGTCAGTGTCCCAAGGGCCCTTTGGTGGCCAAAATAACAAAATACTAATAGCCATAAGAGCATCAACCAGCATTCAAGGCGCACACGCTCCGTGCACTGCAGTGTGCCTCACGGAGGCCCTATCCTCATCTCCATTCTGCCCATGAAGACGCTGAGGCTCTAAGCAGGTAAATAATGTGCCCAAGTTCATACCGCTGAGAGGTGGCAGAACCAGTATTCAACTCAGTCAGTTGGATTCTGGAGTCCTTAATTTGGGAGTGACTTAGGAAAGAGAATCCTGGAATATTATTTAGAGAGAGCTCCGTGTTACTCTGGTCATGCACACAGACAATGGGGCCACGATGAGAAAGCACTGTCTGGTAGAAGTCTTTCACAGCCTATTTTAATAAATATTTAAGTGGCAGCAGGAATCCTAGGTGTCAGAGTCCCGGGGAAATGTTGCCTTGATTTAGGGATGGGAGCCTGGCACCTGACACCAGTGTCCAGCGCTCTTAACCAATCGGGCCATGCTGCTTCTCAGTATCTGCAGTGGCGGTGGCTTGTTGTGGGGACACAGTTTGTATGCCAGTGGGCATCCTTTATCACTGCACACTCGCCTTGGGCAAACCAGAGGGTATCCCAGGGAGCAGGTGTGGATTCGCTGGGTTCGGTGACTCAGCATAGCCGGACCAGCATCCCCACAGGGTTCCGGAAATGGAGTCCCTGGTTGGACAAACCCCAGTTCAGACTTTGGCCAAGCCAAGGTAGGCAGAACCCAGCCTGGCCCGTTTCTGGTGGCCCCAGGCCCCCTTACCGAACCTCACAACCTGCAAAGGGGAACCAAGCCCTGTTTCAGTTCCACTCCTCTCTGGGATCACAAGTGTGCTGGCTGGGCCGCCCTGAATCTCTGTTATTTCCAAAGCCTTGTTCCCCAGGGCACTCCTTCCACTGTGGGGCCCCTCCCGGCCTGATGCCGGGGTCATAGAGCCGCAGGGGGATGGTGGCGGCCCTGGCACACCCTGCTCTCCATCCCGAAGAACCTGCTTATGAATCAGCTGACTGAGCCTGTGACAAAGGGACTTTTTGAGCCTTTGGGACTTGGCCTCCCGTTAACTCCTGCCCTTGCTTGTTCTCACTGTGGTAGGGTCCTATTTTTGGGGTTTTATTTTTTTGATTGGATTTAAAAGATTACTGGAGGGCAGCCCTTGCTCATGTGTCTTTCTCAGCTGGTAGGCCACGCAGCCCGGGGTGCATCCCTCCCTGCATGGGAGAGCCCGCTGGGCAGGACGTCAGCCATGTCCCCAGCTGACCCCTCCTCAGGGACAGGAAGAGACCCAAGGAGCTTGTGTCTTCACTGAGCTTACGAGAAGCAGGGAAGACTGGCTGACGGGGAATGGGTGGCAGACTGGGCCCACAGGCTCTCTCTCTAGCACACACCTCTACCTTCTGGGCCCTTTCTTCCTTTGTTGGCTACTGTGGACTTCCAGCAGCCCTGCCCTCTCCGAACACTCCCTCTCCATGCTTTCTCTAGAAACTATCTCTGTCCCTTGCCCAAGCCCTTGCTGCCTGGAGGGAAAGCAATCTGAAAAACTAATGGATCCTAAGACGTTAAAGACTAAGAAGAGCTTGAATATGGCCGTCCCCGGGGCATTCTCACTGTGAAAGAGGGATCAAGTCATGAACACACAGAGTGGGAATAAGCTTGGGCAGAAGGCTTATCTCCAGTACCCCTCATGTTTGACACCACTCACTCTGTCCCTTTGACCTTCCTGCCCTGAACAGACACTAGCCACTAACACCTCCATAGTCTCAGTTGGAAAGTCTCAGAAGCTATTAGTTTCCTGGGAGGTCCTTTGGGGTGGCCTGGGGGCCCGGGGGTGCCCCGCGGACAAGGAGGCATGGTCCGGAGGTTCCTGTCAGCCAGGAAGCTGGTGGCAAAGGGTAAACAAAGAGCGTCCGCCCTGGTCATCAGAACGGGCCTGTCCTTGCTGGAGCCGCCCACAGTGAGGGCAGAGAGGGAGGGCTGGGCGCATGGCATAAGAGCTAACAGGTTGGGCCGCAGGAAGCCAGGGGACAGTGCATGGCATCCAGCAAGCCCAGGGATCCCCTCTCTGACCCTCACACGGAAGCTCACACTCAAATTGAGCAAAGTTTTCACTGATGAAGGAATATCAAGGGGTCAAGTCATGGCCTGTTCCTTCCCAGAATACAGGCTTAGTTGGTCCCAAGGGTCAGCCAACTTTGAGTCTCCCCTTCTTCACAATGGGGGAGAGTGGTTGTTTTTTTCAATCTCTTGAGAAACACTGGGAGAATTCTATAAAGTGGATCTCCAGAGCCAGTGCAAGGGGTGGGAGCTGAGAGAGGACATCACTGTGCCTACGTGTCCATGGGTATTGTTTCCTCTCCCTGACCAGCGGAAAAACAAATTCATGAAGAAGATCCCCAAGGACTCAGAAGCCTCCAACGTGCTCGTGGGTGAGGTGGACTTCCTGGACCAGCCGTTCATCGCCTTTGTGCGTCTCATCCAGTCGGCCATGCTGGGAGGCATGACAGAGGTTCCTGTCCCCACCAGGTGAGGCCATGGACACCCACGCCCCACGCCCGCCCTCAGAGGCCGGCCTCCATGCAGCCAGCAGGAGGTGCTCTCAGGGACACCCTTAAAGTGCAGCGGCAGAATTAGGGAATTGCTGGAGAGAGAGATCTTCTGACTAGGGCAGAGTTTTAGAGTTTATTTTAAATAATCATAAAAAAAGGAGCCAAGAGCTGGGAGGGATGCTGTTGGGAGGGCTTGGGCAGCAGGACAATGGTGAAGATGCTCAGTGGGGGCCAGTGGGAGTGAAGAGGAAATGTCTTTCCAAAGCAAATTTGGCACCCAAAGGGACATGTTTATGGTCAAAGTGTTAAGAGTGGATACTCTTTAGGGTTGGAGAATTATTCTTTTCACCTGCTTCTATTTTTCCTTCTCACTTTCCTCCTCCTCTTCTTTCAACTTCTTTGCAGATTTCTATTCATACTGCTCGGACCTTCTGGGAGAGCGAAATCCTACAATGAAATTGGCCGTGCCATTGCGACCCTCATGGTAGATGATGTAAGTGGTAACAAGAGGCATGTCCTCCTGATGTCAGGCTCCTGCATCGAGCACTGTGCCTTCATTCATGCACTTATCCAACAGGCATGTTTAAGCACCTATTGTGTGCCACGCCTGTGGAGGGTGCTGAGGGTCCTGGAAGCAATTGCCCTTTAGTAGCACCCATCCAGAGGGAAAGACAGACCTATGATTCTGAAGTGAACTATGTGCTGTCTGCCCAGGGCGACATGAGGGAGCTTTAAGCTATGAATGGGCCGCAGTTAGGTAGGCCCACGCCAGCTGAGGAGGCAAGCATTCCAGACAGAGGGCTCAGGGGCCAAAGCTTGGAGAAGAGCAGCTGGATGGAAGTGGTTCCACTTAGGCTCAGTGTCTAAGAGTTTCAAGAGCAAGAGGTAATGCCAGAGAGGTAAGCTGGCGACTAAATAGAGCTGAGCTCACACTCTGTCCCTGGAGTGATGGGGAGCCTAGAGGACTTTAAACATAGATATGACCCAATCCCACCTATGCGTCAGAAAGAACACCCTAGAGACAGCAGAATGATGCAGACTGACCCTCCAAGGATGAAGAGCTAAGACATTATAAACAGACTTAAAATACTGGAGCTTCTTGGACTGGGCTCTGCACAGGTTTTCTAATGAGCTTGCTCTGTGCAAACCTGAAAGCAGGAAGGTAAGTAGCTCAACGAGGTCCTACAGCTGGAACACCGAGACCTGGCCTCCAGGACCAGTGGGGGCCGCCTTCCCCCAAAGCTGCTGTTTCCCTCTGTGCCATATTCAGGGGCGGGGCAATGTTCTTACCTCAAAAATAGAGAGTGGGTTGGTAGCAGCAGCAGTGATTCAAAGTGGTTTTCTTTGAAACTGTATGTAATGTGCTCCCAGGAGGTGGATAAGGAGGGGACAGCATAAGAGAGCTGACCTTTCTCTCCTTCTTCTTTCGTCACCAGCTCTTCAGTGATGTGGCCTATAAAGCCCGAAATCGGGAGGATCTGATCGCAGGGATTGATGAGTTTCTGGACGAGGTCATCGTCCTTCCCCCTGGAGAATGGGACCCAAATATCCGAATTGAGCCGCCCAAGAAAGTGCCCTCTGCTGACAAGAGGTGTGTATGTGAATAGAGGGGTGCAAGGGAGGAGTGGTACCAAGAAAAGTTCAAGTCTGTTCCTTTCTATTTTTTTTTTTCCTTTTTGGATTTGAAAGGAAAATACCAGCATACATGGGTTTATACTACCCCCCCCGACCCCGGTTTCATTTTATTTCTCTCTATAAAAAGAGGCAAACACGCTGAATGTGAACATCTGTAAAATCCGGGTGGCCTGTGTGCGGGCACTGTTAGATCATTTTCTGCATTTGTCTTTGTATTTTAAGATATTTCATGATTGTTGTTGGAGAAGTAAGAGATGTTCTGGGGACAGCCCTGGAGGGGCTGAGCTCTTCCCAGGATTGGGAGCCCCCCTGCCCGCTTCCCCCCCCAGGAAATCCGTGTTCTCCCTGGCGGAGCTGGGCCAGATGAATGGCTCCGTTGCGGGAGGCGCAGCGGCTGCAATGGTGGGTGCTGGAGGCGGCGGCGGCAGGGCCCGCGCGGGAAGCAGTGGGGACGACCAGGAGATGCCCGCGGTGCACGAGATCGGAGAAGAGCTTATCTGGACAGGAAGGTGCCCACCCCAGGCCTGACAGCGACGCCAGCCGTCCTTTAGACTTCTGTCCTTCTCACCCACCCCATAGGACCCTTCCCCACCTCTGCCTGCAGCGCCCACTCTGCACTTTTTTCCTCCCCACGCCCTCAAAGCCCCTGCTGACTCCAGCAAAAGTCAGGGGAGGGGACTTTTGCCTCTAGGGGAGAGTGGACCCAGCGCAGGACCGGAGGAACCCAAACTTTCCTCCCTTTGTTACCTGTAATAGTTTTCTAGGGCTGCCATCGCAAAGTATCACATACTAGGTGGCTTAAACTATAGAAATTTTGTTCTGGAGGCTAGAAGTTCCAAATCAGGGTGTCAGCAGGGCCGCGCTTCCTCTGGGATTGTGGGCAGCATCCTTCTGCCTCTCCCCAGCTGCGGCGATGGCCAGCGGATCCTTACTGCGTGGCCTTGCCCCTGTCCCGCTCCAGTCCCCCTGGGTCACACAGGCTGTGTTCACACAGCATGACCCTGAGTTTATGAGGACACCAGTCTGTTGGATTAGGGCCCACCCGAGTGACCTCATCTTGACCTGATTACTTCTGCAAAGACCCTATTTCCAAATAAGGTCACCTTCACAGGTGGTTAGGATTTTGATTATCTTTGTGGGGGACACAATTCAATCTGTAACAGTACCATATGAATATTTTTTAACTTTAGGTTACTTATTCAAAAACTTTTCTTTTGTTTTCTTTTTTACAAAACAAGAGAAAAATTTCCTGCTTGGGTTTCTTTACCAGCTCTTGGAATAACTCAGACTGATTTGAATTTAGGGAAGAACACGGCCCTGCAGAGCTATGTGTAAATCATGATATGAGAATGGAGTCATGCTTCATATGCTTTTGGCTCTGTGCCACCCAGTGGTTCTCAACTGGAGGCAGCTTGCCCTCACCCCAAGGGGACATTTGGCAGTGTTCAGAGACATTTTTGTTCGTCACAACTAAAGGGGAGATGCTGCTGGCATCTGGTGGATAGAGGCCAGGGAAGGTGCTCAACATGCCCAACAGTCCCCCACAACAAAGGATTGTCCAGCCCAAATGTCAACAGTATCAAGGCTGAGAAACCCTGTTCCATGCCGAACGTTGTGTTAGGAGCTGTGGGGAATAATATCCCCAATAAACACTGCCCTAAACCTAAAATTCCCCAACCGGTTGTTTCAGAGAGTAAAGAAACCAATTGTAAGGTTCAGAACCTACCTTAATGAATCTCTGTTGTAATCTGGGCTGTCTCTATCTCATAAATTTGGACACACCTGTGTTTACCAAGTGTAGACTTGCAGATAACCAGGGACGTCACTGAGGAATCTGTTGACCCCAGGGTTTCCATTCCCCATAGAATGTTAGTTCTACTCCAGAACACATTCCCATCAGGCTTCCCTCTCCTGTCCAGGCTGTCTGTGACCACCCTTCCCAGTGGGGAGGCTGCTGACCACAAACTTTCAGTCCTGTGAGAATTTTACCCTGGTCTTAAATGTTCTTATGGGAAGATCTCTGTCCCTGCCCCTCCCTAGTCAAGTCCCCTTCCTTGCCCCAGCCTCTGCAGACTCCTGTAAGTAGCCCTGCCCCTGCACTGGTGTTTATGCTGAGAAAGCAGCCCCTGGCCCTGTCTTGAGCAGGTTCTTTGGTGGCCTGCGTCTGGATGTCAAGAGGAAGCTGCCATGGTTCCCAAGTGACTTCTGCGATGGCTTCCACATTCAGTCCATCTCTGCTATCTTATTCATCTACCTCGGCTGTATCACCAATGCAATCACCTTCGGTGGGCTTCTGGGGGATGCCACTGACAATTATCAGGTGTGTGAGCTGGGGACATGTGTGCAAACCACCATAAAACCTTCTGCCACCCAGTGGTAGGAAGCTTCACACTGTAATCCCAAAATCAAGATTTTGGGTTTCATTCACCACCCAGGTTCAGACCATAACTTTTAGTAATCCTTAACCCTTCACAATATAATAACAAGCCAGCATTATCAAAAGATCTAAAGCTAAATCGTGTTACTAAAGACCAAATTTAAGGATGATATTAATAGACCATACTTTTAAGGGGAATCATCTGCTTTGTTATTTGATACTTTTCCCACTAATACTTAAATGAATTTAATCAGCACAATTAATTGAGTTGCTAATTGTTGCCTTCACTGCACACTTTTTTCTTTAACCAACCTTATATTCTTAGCTTGGAGTTAAGACATTTTTAGAGGGATGGTAAACTGTTACCATGACAACAGCATTGACCTCCCTAGGGAAAACATCAGCTCAGCAGCGACACCAACCAATTTTCTAGGCCACGGTCTTTTCTCATGGGGGCCTTCAGGGTACAAAACCTCGAAAGCTCAGAGCACCAAGGTGAAGATCCATTTTCCCAGATAAACTGAGATGAATGCCTATCTCCAGCCTACATTCTCCTGAGCTACCAGTCCGAAATCCAGCTGCCTCCTGGGCATGTCCACCTGGCTGCTCCCCCAACTCACAGGGCCAACATTGTATCCATTATCTTCCTTCTAGACCTGCTGCTCCCCAGGGTATAGCAAGTGGCACCATGGTTCACCCAGCTATCCATTCATCATCCTTGACTCAGGTCCCAGCTCTCTGCCTTGGCCCTCATGACATAACCCTACCTGCCTTCCAAGCCTCATCTCCCAGTAGCCCCTTCCTCAGATTCCTGTGTTCCTCACCCAATCTGCATTCCTGTTTCCAACAACCCTGATCATCTCTCAGTTCTTCAAAGGCATTTCCCTTTCAGCTCCATCCTCTGTAAACACTGTTCCCTCTTCCTAGAAGTTTCTCACCACTCAACTTACCCTGTTCTCTGGGTCAATTCCCTGCTCATTTTTGGGGGTCTCAGTTTCCGCTTATATACCTCTTGGGGGGCCTTCCTGACCACCCTTTCCTGCTACTGTGTGCTCCTACGGCACTCTGAGCCTGACCCAGCTTATCACACCCCTCGGCAGTGGTTCCCAACAAGGAACAGTTCTGACCCCCAGGAGATAGTGGGAAATAATGAGAGACACTTCTGGTCGTTACGACTGGGAGGGGCGGGGGCAGGATGCTGCTGGCATCTGGTGGGTAGAGGCCAGGGATGCCGAAAAACACCCTACAATGCACAGGACATGCCTCCCAATGAGGAATTATCTAGTTTGAAATGTCAGTAGTGCTGAGGCTGGAAATTGCTGTATGGAAATTGCCTGGTTACTTGTCAGTATCTCCCACTAGACAGAAAAGACGTTATCTTGCTCATTGGTGTGTCCTTAATACCTAGCACAATGGCTGGTACATAGTAGGCACTTTATGGGTTTTGAAGGGATGAGTTGTCTGACCTCTAAAAGCACCTGATAAATATTTGAATGAGCAAGAATTGGATGGATGGAAGGGCTGTCCTCTGGGCAGAGTGGTCACGAGGATGAGCACATCCATCAGCAGCCATGTTTTCTAAGCCCTATGGTGCCAAAAAGAGTCACATGGGAACTTCATCCAAATGGAAATAGAGACTGTGATGCTGGTGATGAGTGGGGATCGTGTTATAGGAGACCGGGAGCAGAATTTCATGAGGAGGCAGCCCAGAATAAGGAACGAGCACTGTGGTCTAGGCCCTTGGAGCGAATGTTGAGCCTGTGCCCAGAGGCCCCTTCTGCCTCCACTGAGCCTTGTACTCCTCGGGCCCCCAGGGAGTGATGGAGAGCTTCCTGGGCACTGCCATGGCCGGCTCCTTGTTCTGCCTCTTCTCGGGACAGCCTCTCATCATCCTCAGCAGCACAGGGCCCATCCTCATCTTCGAGAAGCTCCTCTTCGACTTCAGCAAGTAGGTGCCCCGTGGCGGCCCCCGGTGGCTCCTCATGTTGGGGCAGTTTGCCGAGGCTGGGCAGGGGCATACCTCCAAGGGGGAGGCAAGGGTGAGGAGGTTCCACAGCTGTTTTTACCTGTGGGAAGGACTGCCAGGTGGTCCCTTCTGACTCCCTCCAGCCATATGTCTCTAAGCCATCTAGTGGGAAAGCCATATTAGCACAGTCAATAGAGAGGAATCCAGGAAAGACAGGAGGAGACAAGGCACATCACTGCTCATGAGAAATTATGACTTGAAAGTCAGTGTCTGAAAACTCTTGAGCTGAAGGTCAGAAAGTTACGCCCTGACCTAGGCAGCTGCCGTCACCATGCTGGGCTCAATTGCTCATCTATAACACGAGGCTGTATCTAAGGCCTGCCCAGCTCTGTCACTCTGAAATTCCCTGTTTTTCATTTGCTTTGGGTATTTGTTACCAAATGTGTGAGAACTGAGATGTCTTAGCACCTTCTTGCCACCCCCTTGAGATCCTGTCCCAAAATTCTCAAAGACCAGACAACCCTACCCAGAAATTGTCCTTGTTCCCAGTCCTCTAATAATTCCTAGGAGGGCATCTGTACCACAAGGGGCACAGATCAGCTACTCAAGGTGGGTCCCGGGAGCTGAGCCCAGCCAAGGGCCTGGGCTGGAGGCCCCTCACTTCCCTCTGCCTTCCAGAGGCAACGGCCTGGACTACATGGAGTTCCGCCTCTGGATTGGCCTTCACTCAGCC
This sequence comes from Phataginus tricuspis, assembly GCA_029783875.1. Classification (NCBI taxonomy): domain Eukaryota; kingdom Metazoa; phylum Chordata; class Mammalia; order Pholidota; family Manidae; genus Phataginus; species Phataginus tricuspis. Next base: position 63,975,486 of record JAQQAC010020896.1, read on the forward strand.
ATCCAGTGCCTCATCCTGGTGGCTACAGATGCCAGCTTTATCATCAAGTATATCACCCGCTTCACTGAGGAGGGCTTCTCCACCCTCATCAGCTTCATCTTCATCTATGACGCCATCAAGAAGATGATCGGTGCCTTCAAGTACTACCCCATCAACATGGACTTTAAGCCTGACTCCATCACCACCTACAAGTGCGAGTGTGTTGCCCCTGACACAGGTGACCGGTAACCCCTGATGTGCCCTGGGCCCCACCCGCCCGCCCACTCCCCCACCACCACAGCTCTCTGCTCAAACGCAGTAAGGCGAGCCTGCTTGGGAGCGGCTGTCCCTCCCAAGGGCTCACTGTCCCGAGGCAGCAAACCCAAGTCCTAACCCAGTTTTGGATGGAAACCAAGGGGACCGTAGCTCTAAAGAGGGTCACAATTCCAGAGCCAGGTTTGTAATCAGGAGGAGACAGGGGTATTCCAGGGAGGGAGAGGGCATGTTTTCCTCACAGATTAGGAGTGCTGCCCAGGAGTTCCTGCTCCAAGCCAGAGGGAGACCTCATGGGGCCTCAAGTCCCCCCAGCTCCATGAGTGCAGGACACCAGGCGCTCTCCCTGACATATTTCTGTTCAATATGTTGTAAGGTGAGGTCACACCAGAGGGATGAACATCCATCCTTACAGATGGGAACATGTCCAGGGTGGAGGGTTGGTCAGGGGGAAGGAGGGCCTGGCCACCATGTCATCTGAAGAAGACCTGGAGTATCTGGGGCTATTCAGCCTCTTAGAAAGGCAGGAGAGAAGGACTGTCAGATCACAGGGGAGCCAGGTTACCCTGTAACTGTAGGATTCAGAATGAGGGTCTGAGGAGCAGGAGCTCCTGGGAGCCAGATGCTGGCTGAATCCAGGGGAGGCCTTAGAGTGGTAGGAGCCACCACCCTGAGACGTGTTGTCTCCCTCAGGTGGTAGCAAGCTACCTGGACACTATCTGGATATCCATCTGCCAAGTGTTATAAAGGATCCTTGCATGGGTGGGAGGCGGACTCAGCCAAGTGGTCAACCTGCTAATACTCAGTGTCATTCTGTGGAGTTCACTACTAACCAAAGAAATGTCATCTGTAAAGTTAGGGCTTCCCATAGTCTGAAGCACTGGCCTCTTTCACAGTCATAATTATGCTCCCAAGAGCCTGCAGTGGGATGTTCCCAGAGTGCCAGGATGCTATAGGCAGTGGCCAGAGACCCACTGATACATCTCTGAGTACCACCAGGCTGGACTCACAGAGAGAAAACTGAGGTCCAGAGACCACCCAAGGTCATCCTAAGCCTCAGTTGGCCCAAACTTAGCTGTGAAAGAGGGATATCAGTGTTGGCCTTGCCAGACTCGTGGAACTCTTACAAGGTTTTCAAATCTATACTCAATTGGGTTGGATTTTGACATGATTAGATATTGTGGTGTTTGGTACCTTAATACATATTATCAATAAAGTATTGGTTATAAGTCAATCAAAAATATTTGCTGCACAATTATTGTGCACCCTATTTTATATTAGGCCTCACAGAGCTAAAGCTGTCCTGTCCTCGGGGAGTAGAGTTTGGTTGTACCCCCTCTCCTACCATCACTACACTGATTTTGTAAAGAAGTCTAGACTTCATTTTTTTCTTTCATTTTTTTCTATCATTAAGTTTGAGTTATTCCATTAAAATCCAACAACAGACAAAGCTATCTTTTTCTCCTGGGCCAGGATACGTTGCTTTCCCAGGGAATCAAGGCGATCCTATCTGCCTGCCCTTTGCATTCCACCCTGGAGTGAATGCATTTTTGTGTGCTCCGCCCCATCAGGGTATTCCCATCTGCTACTTGTGCCCTCTGGACAGTGGATTCATTACACTGAACACAAAGATTTCCACAGACATGGCTTTTGGAAGTACACATTCTTGATCTCTTCCAGAAATGGTCCAAATTCTGGGGTGATATGTGCTATGCTGGCCATTCTAAGAATCACCTGTCCACAGGAGACACCAAACTTAGTGCCCTAAGGACAGCAGATGTAGGCACATATAAGGTAGGATTCCAGGGCCATGGCAGGACCCTCCCACCTCCTGATGGCCCAGGTGCCTCATGTTGCCCCTTTCTTTTGGGTCATGCTGTTGCCATGGTTCTCAAAGTGTGAGCATCTGGGAACCTGTTAGAAATGCAGATTCTTGGGCCTCGCCCTGAAACTGCTGAAAGAGACTCTGGGGAAAGGCCAGCTGTATATTAATAAGCCTTCCTGGTGATTCTGAGGCCTGTGTAAGGTTGAGAACTACTGCTCTATTGAACTATTAATTAGTAATACTGAGCCATTATTAGCCACTAATCCTAGTAAGATTCGACTTTCAGGGTCTTCCCAGAGAGTGAGGAACAGGAACCAGCACAAGTTCGTGTTGAATAGAAGAATATGAAAAGGAAAGTTCTAGACCTTCGGAGACTGGGCAGGGGATATGTAACCGAGGAGGGTTTCTTTCCCAGCCTGTGGGCCACTTGCTTGAAAATTGGTCCATATTCCTAGTTTTACTACAAAACCCAGTCTGACACTACCACTCTTGGCCGCTCTTCACCGTTAGGGCTTGTTTGGGGGCACTCTTTTTTTCAATTTGATCTTGTTTCCATTGTAACTGATTTGTATTCTATTCATGGATGCTGCACACCCTGACTTGGCCGCTTTCAATCCCAAGTGAGTACCACTTTGTAAACACTAGAACTTAAAAATATTTGATACTTGGGCCTTTGGAATTTTCCATGTTATATTTCTTCTTCTTCACTGCAAAGTGACTGTCAGATAAACCCTCCAAGTTCTTGGTATAAAAGAATAGCTAAGCCTAAACAGAAGACATCAGAAGAGTATCTGGTCTGACAACCCTGGGCGATGGAAAGGCATCTGAACTCGCCAGGCTCCAGCACTAGCTGGGAGACCACTAGCCTTTGTGTGGGAAGCCCTGAGTCTCGCCCACCTTTTGTGCTCTGTTAATTGTGCGTCACGGTCTCTTGGTCAGTGGTGTGAGGAAAGGCAGCAGGTATCCGTGATGTCTATGAAGTGAAGCTTTCTTATAAGAATAGTAACAAACCTCTGGCTCTGTAGGACTTCTAAGAATATTCTGCCCTGTGTCAAGACTGAATTCCTTAGCCACTGCCAGCCCCAATTGCCCCAGAAGTGGGCAAGACATAGAAGGGCCTTGTGATCACGCCCACCCTGTGACAACTTGTCAGAGGTTGAAGGAAGCTTCAAGAAGAGCCTCTGGGTTCCTAAACAATTGTGGACAGCCAGCAGAAACCAAGAGGGCTTGCCAATGCATGTCACATTTATTGCCAGCAAACCGACTAGCAGGCCTCCTCCCTTCCTCCCCAGACCCGCTGCAGAGCAACTGCTTAGTCAGCCTTCACTTGGAGGAGGATGCCAGGATGACCTGGCCCTTCGCCACCCATGCAGTGAGAGAGCAAGAGAGGGGGCAATCAGTGACCCTCCGGGCCTGTCTTTTTAATGAATGGCCACATGCCCCAGGGAGGAGATTACAGTTCTTTTCAACTCCTCTCAGGCCTGTGATGGGAACCCTCGTATGCTCGCATCACAGTTAGGGACACTGAGGCTGGGGAGGGGAGTGCCGGGACAAGGGGTGCGGTGTGCAGCTGAGAGCAGCACCTTTGGATTCCTGCTTCTCCTTCGGGTCTCGTACCTGCACTCCCTTTTCCTCAGCTTGCATTCAAGGGATGGATTAGAGAAGACACTGTCACAGCCAAGGAATTCATGGAGGGGAGCAGGGCAGGGAAGGACTTTTGCTGGGCAGAGCTGGGAGATGTATAGGCTCTGGGTCAGCTTGCCTGGGATGGATCATGGCTGCTCCAAGTAAAAGCTGTGTTGACCTTGGGCAATGAGCAAGCTACTTAACCTTTCTGCGCCTCCGTATCTCATCTTTAAAATGGAGACTTCTTGGAGATTTTGGAACTTAGCAAGAGGAAGTGTGTGTGGGTTTGGTGTAGGGCGCAGCAGAGAGAACGTGCTTTGAAAACATTAAGTCTAAGAGCAAAGACAGGTCCAGCAGCTGGTAGGGATTCACAAGGCACCTTATTCACCAACTTGTGTCAGCATTTTGTCTTGGCAACAGATTCCTTACTTCAGTTTTTGCAGTTAGCCCTCCAGTGCCAGACAGGAGCTGTCCTAGCATGGCCCAGCTGGTCTGTCAGAGCCGTGGCCCAGGCTCCTGCCCTGACACCTGTCCTCACCCTACAAGGGGAGGAGAGTGGAGAGTTGCCCTCACAACTGAAGCCTGTCCTCGGTTCCCTTGCCTCAAAGGGACTGGAGAGAGATGGGAAAGGGTGGGGGCCTGATGGGGATCTCAGGGTCCCACCCCAGCAGGGGCTGACCCTTCTCCATGTCCTGTGCTCATCCACAGTGAACACAACCATGTCCGATGCTTCAGCCCTGCCGGCACCAAAGACCAACAGCTCTCTGGTAAGTCCCTCCCCCACGTCAGACATTTGTTTGGGAGCTCTTGTATGTGGGGGAGTGAGAAAAGTCGGGAAACTGCAATCCAGACTTTCAGAGGTCAACCCCAGCTGCCCGTCAGGGTCACCTGTGGGGCTTAGTAAATACATATGCTTATTTTAAGGATATGCTCTCATTTTAAACATGTCTCCTTCTATAAAATCTGTGTGCATAAATATCATGTGCACACACACACACAAGCGACGTAGAGGTGAGGAAAGGTAAACAATGCTATAAACAAAGTTTCCCATTCATCTTTTTACCTTCTTCCTTTCCGTTTTACATAGGACCCCCAATTCCCACCTGACAAGGCCACTCCCCAGCCCCAGAAAGTTTATGAATGTTCCTCACTCTCTGAATCTGATCTGTCTTTTGCTCTCCTGAGTCCCCGGACCCCCAGGTCTGGTCTGCCTTTCCCAATAGTAATGAGCAGTGGCCCCCAGGAGACAGCGCCCAGTCTAAGTGGACCAGTAAGTGGAAAACCAGGTGAAGAGTAGCACCTGGTAGGCCTTGGGGGAGATACTTGGGCTGTTAGTGTCCCTGAGCTTGTGCCTGCAGTTACCTGTGCAAGGCCATTCAACCTGAGATGTTTCAAGCATCTGACTGTGAGGGAGGAAGAGTGGAATCATCACTGCCTATGTCTGAATACCTGTCATGTGCAAGGTGGTGGGTGTGCTGTGGGGACTAAAAAGAACCTGAAAGAAACAGACATGTCCCCTGGCCTCAAACTTGCTTGTGATTTTCAGTGTGGAGATGAACCTGAGAAGCAGGGGGACAGCACCAGCAGAGCAGGCCGCATGAAGCATAAGCCACATGTGTACTTCCAGCCGTGGGGGCAGGAGGCGCCCTGCAAGCTAGAGGAAAGCCTCAGAGAGAAAGTGGGATATGATCTGGTTTGACGGTTGGGGAAGCTGGTTCCATAGAGAGAAGCACATTCCAGGCTGAGAGACCAGCATAGACAGAAGGGCAAAAGAGGAGAGCACACAACCTGTTCAGAGGAGTGAGCAGACCAGTCCTCTGAGACCGTGCAAGGGTGGGCATTGCACAGGGAAACCTCGAGGGAAGGGCTCAGAGAGAGTGTTGGGCCAGACCCTTGGGAAAGCAGAGGCTGCCGCCCTGTAGGGGCCTTGTGAGTAGCTTCAGTGATTGAGGGCTGTCCCGACATTCAGCAGATGTCTTGCAAGCCTGGTCCTCTCCCTTCCCATGATATTTCCCCCTCCTGAGCTTTCCCACCGCATGGTGGTCTCAGGGTTCCAAGAGGGTGAGAGCAGGTGCTGCAAGACCCAAGGCCTCTGCTCCAGAACCTGCTGGAAGCCACTTCCTCCCCATTCAGGCCCAGCCCATATTCAGAAGGGTGGAGAAACAGAATTCACCTCTTGATGGCAGGAGTGTCAGTGTCACACGGCAAAGGAGTGTGGATACAGGGAAGCATGATCCACTGGGGACCATTACTGTATCAAACTGCCATACTTCCCTTAATCCAACTATTCATTATAGGTAGCCACAAGCATCTCTTTACTTCATTATGTAGGTTCCTGAACATTTACACATTAAATTTTAAAATTTATTTAAAATTTTATTATAATTTATTCTCCTTTTATTCCTTATATTAAAAGCATATATATATGAAATATGTATGTGTGCACATACATATGTAAGTATATTAATTGCACATATATTTTTTATATATTACATAAAAGTATATATTTATGTATATTACATACATTCATAATATATTGCATATATAAAAACATTACATTTATTTATATATATTACATATAATTTGCCTATGTATATACACACACTTAGGGACTTATATATGTAATTGTTTTGTATGCCCTGGATTTTAGGCATCAAAGGGGGAAGTGACTGAAGTGACTGACCCAAAGAGGTCTGACAGGGGTGGACATATGCCCCAGTATGTGAAAGGGTGGGCACAGGGAAAGGAAAGGGGAGAATAAATGTGAGACACTCCAGAAAGGAGGCTGTGGTTGATGGAGCTGGAAGCCGGGGCTGCTGCAGGAGAGGACATCCTACCCTCTGGGCTTTTCCTCCTCTCTGACACAGCAAAGCTCCCTAGAACACACTGAAGAAATGAAAATCAGCTTCTGATCTTCCCCGGGGTACTCCTGTTTGTCCTTTCCTGAAGCAGCCTGTACCATGAACACTGTTCTGTTGCTGGGTGCTGTGGTCCTGGGGGGCTGGGATCCCCCAAGGTTGGGTGGGGTGTGGGGGCTGCCTGGGCACTGCAGGGGGAGGACACAGCTGATCCACCAGGAAGGCCCTGACCCTCTCTCTGTCCTGTGCTTGGTCTCCAAGTACAACCCCCTTAACCTCACAGCACTAGACTGGTCCCTGCTGAGCAAGAAGGAGTGTCTGCACTACGGCGGGCAGCTGCTCGGGAGTTCCTGCCAGTTCATCCCAGACCTGGCACTCATGTCCTTCATCCTTTTCTTTGGGACATACTCTATGACCCTGACCCTGAAGAAGTTCAAATTCAGCCGCTATTTCCCTACCAAGGTAAGCCGACCTGCAGTTAGGAGGGGGACTACAGTAAAACTGGTCACAAGGCAGCCCCCGCTGAGTCTCCCGTGAGAGGTTCTGGCCTACAGACAGGACAGACATCACATTGCCACTGGCTCATTGGGATTTTTCAAGTTAAGAGCACAGACTTGGATTCTTGTGAAACCTTCATAGGAATGTATATCAATGATACCTTAATTAAAAAAAAAAAGAGCAGAGTTGGAGTCAGAAAGAACTGGGTCCCCTCGCTGTCAAGTCCTTGGCAATACTTGGCATTATCAGACTTTTTATCTTTAGCCTTTCTGTGTAGTAGTGTCTCATTGTGGTTTTTTAAAATTTTTGTTTCTCTGATGACTAATTAAGTTGAAAATACTATCGTGTTTATTGGCCATATGACCATTTGACTTTCTTCCTGGAAATGCCTGTTTAAGTCTCTCAAATATTTTTCTATTAGGTTTTTTTGTCTTTTTCTTTCTGATTTGCAAGAGTTCTTTACATTTGCTGAATAGAAACCTCTTTGTGATCATGTGTGTAGCATTTATATTCCTCCACTTTCTGCCTGACCTTTCTACTTTTTTAAATGGTGTCTTCTGGTTAATAGAAATCACAGTTTTCATTTCTATGGCTTATAGTAAGTCTGTATATCTTACAGACAAACCCTCCCTCTTTGCCCTTCTTTTTCAATAATGCCCTCATCCTTTTCATTTCCACATACATTTTAGAATCAGCTTAAATTTCACCAAAATAAAACTTGTTGGAATTTTGATAGGATTAGATTTACTAAAAATGTCAATTTGGGGAGAATTGACACCTTTCCAATTTTGAGTCTTCCTATCTATGAATATGATATACTTTGACTCTATTCCCAGGTAGATATACACCCCAGAGAAATGCTCATACATGTATAAGAATGTTCATAGAAACATTGACTCGAAGAGGAAACTTATGAAAATAATCTAAGTGTACCTATCAACAGGAGAATGAAGAAATAAATGGAAAACAATCATACAAACAGTAAACTGCAATGGTACATGTAAAGTTACATCTATCCATGAGGAAGAATATCATAAACATGTTTAGCAAACAAAGCAAATTGTAGAAGATTACAAATAATATGATACCATTTATGTAAAATTTTTAAACATGCAAAACAATGCCATATTTTGTTTAGGGATATATACATATTTAGTGAAAGGATAGAGACATCTGTGGGAATAAACTTCACACTCAGACGAGGGACTCTCTCTAGAGAGCAGGGACAGCAGTGCCACTGGATGACCGGAGAGGCATCGACTGAGTAAATATTTCTTAAGGTGGGAGGCGGTTCACAGCTGTTTATTGCATCCATCTTTATTTTTGGTCAGACTATGGAAACTTCCTATGTTTGGTTGTTTTGACCTACAAAAAATGGCAAATTCATATTGTTTAACATAACTTTTTGACTTGGATGCTAGGATGTTGTAGAAGAGTAGATGTAAACCCAGCACACTTCTTGGTTCTGCTGTGACTAACATTTTATATCATCATAGTAATACAAAGCTGTTACTGATTTTCAACTTAGAGACTCAGCTTATAGATAAAACATGAAAGACATGTTTATGGAACAGAATATGTGTTCTCAGCTTTAACAATGTACCAGTCAAAATGGAGGAGCAAAGAGGGTGGGAAAGGAGAGAGGCAGGGGGCACAAAGCCTGGTCTTGCAGGATGGAGAATGAGATCGGCCAAGTCAGTGGGAAGAGAGGTTTAATTACATAACTTGAAAGCAATAAAGAAACCCATGGAAGGATTTGTTAAATTACTCTTAAACATTAAGAAGGAGGCCTTCTGCTGAGCTGCGTGTGTGAAGTTCTGCCGTGTAACCCGCAGGCCCCCAGGCAGGTGAGGAGGAGACCCTTGTCTGCTCTCCTCTGCGCCTGCCTGTGCTTGAGGGGCCTGGGGACATCCCGGCCTCCCTGCTACGCATACCGGGCTGGGCGAGAAGACATGCTTGGGGGCTGCCGAGGCACCACCCTGCCAGGAACTCCAGGGCTTCCAGGGGAAGCTTCTTTACTTACATCTGTTGGTTGAATTCAATCAATACACATATTCTGAGTTCCTACTAGGCTACCGTGTTCTGGGTGCTGTTGAGAAATAATAAAGAGGAAGACATAGAGGAATTCATCATCCGAGCAGGGCCTCTGTCCTTAACGGATATCTGAAGGAAGGGGCCAGGGCTCGTGTTACCAACCTTTATCCAGCATCTTCTATGTACAAGGTTCTTAGTACAGTGTTAGGTGCTCGGCTCTGGAACTGGAAGCGTAAGTTGGAGTCCAAACCCTCCACAACCATCTGGCCTCTGGCAAATCATTTAACCTCTTCAGGCTTATTTCTTTATCTGTAACTGGGGGATATAAGGGGTCTGGGCCTCCTATAGTTATTGTGAAGATAAATACACTAATGTACATGAAAAAAAAAGATTAAGAAGGAGGAAAGGACAGGAGGGATAGTGCAAGTAAGCCAAATCCTTATCAAAAGATAATGCTTCAGATTAGTAAATCAAAATATAAAAGTACAGCATTAGTTAATGACAGACAAAAAAACCACTGGAACAACTAAAATCAAGCAGACATGTGAGTATATCAGGAAGGTGGGACTGGATTGAAAAGGTGAGATGGAGGACTTGGCTTTCTACACTTTGTGGGTTTTTAATTAGTAACATATTTTTAAGAATAATTATAAAGGGGAACAGGGGTACAAGGAATGAATTCAATGTGTCCTCACTCACCCTTGCCCTTCCTAACTTCTTTCCCTGTTGTTCTCCGCAAACTGCTCTCTGAAAATATATGGAAGGGTGGCAGGGTAGACGTCAGTGAGGAAGGGCAGCCAGATTACCCGGCCTAGGAGGGCCTCCTGAAACAGACAAGCAGGAGGTGAAGGACTCTCAGTGAACAGAGGTTCTGAGAGTAGCCAGGAGTTCCCAGCAGAACGGGGGACCTTCCTCCCAGCTCAGGTGACAGTGCAGCAATCTGTCACACTTTTTTAGGAGCTAGGGTTTCCTTCTGAGCTCAGCCCTTGCCCTCACCATCCCTGATAGGTCATCACCCAGTTCATACCAGAAAGTGTCTCCATCAAGGGCTGCGATGCCATGTGGATAATAACAATTCCCACTGTGACTAATACACGCCAAGCCCTCTGAATGTGTCACAACTCGTGTATGCCTGTGAGGTAGGTGCTATCATGGTCTTCCTTTTACAAATGAGGAAACTGAGGCCCCTAGTCATGACAAGCTTCCCCATACAACAGGCAAGGCCGAGCCAGGATTCGAGCCCAAGTCTGCCGGCTTCAGAGCCCATGCTCTGGCCTGCTCATCTTTGCTGCCTAAGGACTGCATCTGCCTGGAGGTGGGTGGGGCTCTGCTCACTTGCTTGTCTCCTTTCTGCAGGTCCGGGCCCTGGTGGCCGACTTTTCCATTGTTTTCTCCATCCTGCTGTTCTGTGGGATCGATGCTTGTTTTGGCCTGGAAACCCCCAAGCTGCATGTGCCCAGTGTCATCAAGGTTTGTCCCCAGCCCTGCTCTGGGCATTAGGTCTGCCTGCCCACCAGCTGCAGATCCTGGCCCCACTGCACTGATCCAGCTTTTGTAAACTCTCTGCCCAACGACCATGTGGGCTTCCTGTGTATGCTCTGTACACAGCCTCCCAGGGGGCAGTCCTTTGAGATGGTAGTTTGGAGGCATGGCCACAGTGAGATCCTGCTGTCTAGCCACCAGATGGGGAAGGTGCTGGAACCTACCCTCCAGCCCAGCTGAAGCCCCTTGATTTCTACTTAAGGTCTACAGTTCTCTGGCCATGGCAGTCTATAAGCTGGGCCACATGGAATGTGTGAAAAATGATCCCTTAGAACAAGTGATCCTCAAAGCAGGGTCCCAGACCAATGTCACATCATTGCCTGGGAGCTTGTTAGAAATACAGACCCCAGACGACGGAATCAGAAAATCTGGGGATGGAGCCAGCACTCTGCATTTTAACAAGCCCTCTGGGAGATTCTGGGACCTGCTTAAATCTGAGAACCACTGCTTGAGAAATTCCCAGTTAGTCCAAATTTGGTGCTATTTGCTTGTAGCTATGCTCAAGCCCTACTCCCTCCCAAGGAGCCCCAACCATCTACACTGGGCACGAGGTACAGGTCCTAGAACTGGCCCTCCTGGCCTTTGAGGCCTTGACCTTTCTGGTATTGCTTCAGCGTTCTTCTAAGTAGCTTAAACACATCTCATAAAATTCATGTTGGCCTTGAAAATTAAAATACCTCTTTCTCTTAAAACAAAAGATACTTCAGCTCAGCTCCTGCACAGACAATCCCTTATTCTCAATATGCAAGTCTGAATTGATGCTGGTGTTATACAATCAGTTCTGTAATGCTACCAGACAGGTGACTCAGAGGAGAGGCAGAAGCACCAGGCACAGGCCCATCAAATTATTCTTGCCTATTGCACGTCATTTCATTTCTTGTTATTTTGCAATTAGTGGCTTCAAGCTCTCTCCCAACACCCTCTGACTCTGCACCTCCCTGTCTCCCAACCAATTCCCAGGTGCTGCCACAAATGATCTCCTTAGTTCTGCAGACACCACTTCCTTTCCCAGTCTGTCTGCCTCCATGGTCTCTTTACTCTAACACTGCAGGTGCTTAATGTCTTTAAGGGAAAATGTTGTGCATGAAATGTACCCTAGGTGGGGGAAGGTGGGAAGATGGGGAGGTGTGGCCACCGGTGACAAATGACTGGGACAAGGGAGAGAGGAAAGGGCCTCTCTGTTTGCTCCACTCAGCCCACGCGGCCTGACCGAGGCTGGTTCGTGGCCCCCTTCGGGAAGAACCCATGGTGGGTGTACCCAGCGAGCATCCTGCCCGCCCTGCTGGTGACCATCCTGATCTTCATGGACCAGCAGATCACGGCTGTCATAGTCAACAGGAAGGAGAACAAGCTGAGGGTAAGGCCATGGCTACGAGCCAGAGAACAGACTTTCCACAATGTCAGAAGGAATGAAGGAAGGAGATGGTGCTTCTGTCAATATTTTGGGCCATTTGTGAAGCAAAATATGAGGCCAGAAGAATGGAGTTCTGGTGTGTGTTGCAGTGGCAGGGAGGGGGTGACCTCTCGATGGGGGTAAGATGCCAGAGCCACCTGGTAAGACTTGATCCAAGGACCAGGGCCACGGAGGGGTCCTCGCTTCTCCAGTGACCCTCTCACTCTGTGCCTCCTGACAGTGAACTTGGGGGCCTGAGCAGATCCTGCCAGGGATTCTGACCCAGAACCATGAGGCAGAGGGGCATCATTAACCTTCCTGCCACTTCCATCTCCACCTATGGTCCGAGGAGATTCAGGCTACCCCCCCCCCCAGGCTAGACCACTCGTGATGGTCTAGGGCTGCCGCAGCTGGGCCCTCGCTCAGGAGCTGGAGAGAGATTGTGGCCACTTTCAGGAGCCCTTCTCCCCAAGAGCCCAAGCCCAGGGCCTCTCCCAGCCAGAGCACCACCTCACCTTCCTCCCTGTGTCCCTTCCTGGGCTGCCCAAACCCTGGGTAGGTGAAGCCTGAGCACCTCAGGGTGCAGGATCCCCAGACGACCCTCTAGAAGGCCAGGGGAACCTTTGAACATGTTCCACAAAATGGCTGCTTTGGGGACAGCTCTGTTCCCCGCATGCCACTGCCAGCCCCAACAGGCGGTCAGGAACGGGCTCTGCCCTCCCACTGCCCCCACAGAAGGCTGCTGGCTACCACCTGGACCTGTTCTGGGTGGGCGTCCTCCTGGCCCTGTGCTCCCTCATGGGGCTCCCCTGGTACGTGGCCGCCACGGTCATCTCCGTCGCTCACACCGACAGCCTCAGAACGGAGACAGAGACCAGCGCCCCGGGGGAGCAGCCCCAGTTTCTGGGGGTCAGGTAGGTGAGGGCCAGGGTGCCGTGCTGGGGGAGGGAAGCAGGCTTTCTCACCAGCCGGGCACTGGGGGAAAAGGGCGCTGGTCTGATAGCCCAGGAACCCCAGGGATAGGAGTGTGTTCCTGGAGGAGGGGCAAGTGAGGGGAAACCTCAGCCCTAAATGATCCTTTCTTCTAAACAGACCCCAGGACCCCACCACCGTGCACACACACACTCACCCCTCCCCGTGTACGCCCCTTCCGGCCTACCCCTTTGTCTCCTCTTCCCGACCCTCTGGCCACACTGTGCCCCGAAGCCCTCCTGGGGTCCAGGTCCTGCTCCGTCCGTTCCTCCAGAAAGCCTTCCCGGGACCGTTCCCGCTCCCTAGACTGTGGCCCATGGTGATGTCACTTCTATTCCTTCTCATGCCCCGTGTCAGGTCCCTGACCTGTCCTAGGCAAAGAAAGGCATCTTCCACCTCTTAGGGCCTCTGGGGTGAGCCCACAGCAGACACTGGCATTCTCATGGGTGGCCATCCTGAGAGCTGCTCCCACCGCCTCACGTACCAGGGCTGCCCAGCCTGCCCTGGTGAGGCGTCTCTGGTCAGGGCAGGGTCTCCTCCCAGACCCCTGAGCGTCAGGTGGCCGGGCCTGAGCACGTCTGCCCCAAAGCCCTCTGCCCCCACCAGCCCTGGGCGCGGGCCTAAGCATTCAGAGGAAAGTGCCTGCCCTCCAGCCCCTCGCCTGTTCTACCAGCAAACCGCATTAGTCCTGCTCCAGAAACATGGGCTCTTATAATCAAAGGGCAAGCGCTCATAAGCGCTTTCTATCTCCCATGTCGTCCTCACAACCCCAGAGGGAGGTGCTGTTGGCGCTCACCCACTGAAGCTGGAGACATTTAGAGCCTGGCCTGGGGCCACACAATGAAGGAGGGGCAGCGCCCCACCCACATCAGTCTGGCCTGAGCACCCCCTGCTAACCACTGCCCTGGACAGCCTCCCAAACACCCTACAAAATGCCTTCACTCGGATTGGGTTTCCCTCTCACCCATGTGCCACTCAGCTGGGCCACGGGCGGCAGGTTTACTCTCTGGAATGGGGGCACGAGGCAGAGACCAGGGCCTTGGACACAGCCTTCAGGTGCCCACAGAGGGCGGGAGGGCTGGGACGGACCGGGAGCGCCTCCCAGGCCACCCTGAGCCGGCTCTCCCCTTTCAGGGAGCAGAGAGTGACGGGCACCATCGTCTTTATCCTGACCGGGATTTCTGTCTTCCTGGCTCCCATCCTGAAGGTAAAGCTCTGCACAGGCCACCAGGGCCCCATCCCCCTGAGAGGGTGCAGGCCTGATGCCTCAGAGGCAGAAGGAGGGTCTCCACGTGACCCCTCAAGGGGCAGGATCTTTCTAGGCCCAAGAGATGTCACCTTCTCCACCATTTTCTGGAATATTGGATCATTCATTATCAGCACCAGGCAATCCTTACTGCTCTTCCCCACTCCTCCTGGGACCCACCCCTACCTTTCTGGAGGACATTCTTCCTTCAGAAGGTTCTGCCAAGTTTATTTATATCAGGAGCTTCCCAAGATGGTTGTAGTTTATGGCTCGCTAGAGGCCTCCATGCTCACTCACTTTCTGATGTTTAAAACTTGCAGCAGGAGGCTTGTGTGGCTGTTTTGGGACCTGTTCTCTGCTCCTCTGTCTTGCACATCTTGGGCACATAGTGGCTTTGCCCACACAATTCAAGGCTATTCTTGTTCATGCCCCTTCAGACCAGCTGGAAGAGATGAAATCAAATGAGAGTACATTCGGAGCATGTGTTCCCAGGACGGCCCCTTTCTGCTCAGGTTTTTCTCTCTCCATTGTAACCACTCACCTGCTCTATTCGTTTGCTGTTATAACAAAATACCACAGGCTGGGTGGCTTAAACAACAGACACTTATTTTCTTACGGTTCTGGAGGCTGAAAGTCCATGATCATAGTGTCAGTAGGGTTGGTCTCTTCTGGGGCCTCTCTCCTTGGCTTGTGGATGGCCACCGTCCCCCTGTGACCTCACATGGTCTTTCCTCTGTGTGTACATGGCTGTATCCCAGCCTCTTCCTCTTTAAGAACACCAGTCATTTTTGATTAGCATCTAATGACCTCATTTAATTACTTCTTTAAAGATTCCATTTCCAAAGTCAGTTAAATTTTGAGGTACTGGGGGTTAGGACTTCATCATATTAATTTGTGGGGAGACACAATTCAGTCCAAAGCACTTAGCAATGACCCTTTTCCATAATCAATGCCTACAAAAGTCTTTCCTATCTTGGATTAAGCTTAGTTATAGCTGCTCCAATCTTTTGCAGACATTCCCCCCACCTTTGAATACTTGAAAACAGCTCATTCAGGGGTCACCTTGTAAAAAACAAAGACTAAAGAACCGCGATGTTGGTTATTTCTGGTTTGAGAGCTGGTGCTGGGAACCCCCAAACAATAGGTTTAGTTTGGATATTTTTTAAGGGATGTTTCCATTGTGCAGGAAACAGATTACACACAAGAGATATGGATTTTGTGTATTTAAAAGTTTATTTTAAGTGGCCACGGAATATTTACTTTCGTGGAGAGGTTCCAAAGGACCATTGTGCGTGTCAGTCCTGATACTTTAACAAATAAGCATTTGCTTAAAAAGGCTCAAATCTAAGAAGGTCCTACTTTAGGGGTCCAGTACCTACAAACACTGCAGTGGGCAATGTCCATGTCCCTGTGAGAGAGCGGCAGAGCCGGGGCCACGCCAGGCCTGCTGTTCCAGCTGAGTGTGCTCAGCCACCTAGGCATTTGAGACCACCTCTTACTCATATTTGAGCACAAAGCAATTAGAAAATTCCACTACAGGTTCCCCTCTTTTTTCCATCTACAATGTGATCAATTATCTTACGGGCACATTTATTATGAGTATAAATTTTCTAGACTTTTGCACTCAGATATATGACATATCTGTAGTAAATGTTTGTTTGGGCACTAATATTGTCTATCTTCTTAATATAAATAGCATACCCACAGAGTATACTTAAAATAATTGAAAGGAAAATAGTGCTGTGCATAAGATTTGACATTACCAAAGCCTTTGGTCATTCTTTAAATGATGTGTGGTCACATTGCTTGATTTTGGGTGATGTGTAATAGTTTTCTATTTTCAACAGTAATGAAACTCCTTTCTGCTGTTTTTGGCTTAAATATAACTTTTCCAAGGTGCAGAGCAAAGTTTTATGCTTATACATCTTATAAAAATAAATGGGCTCTGAGGGATTCAAGAAGGCGGCATGAGAGGTGAGACAGAATTCCTCCCCAAACCACATATAGTGTGAAAATATCATTAATACAACTAGCCCTAAAACAGCAACAGGAAAGAAGGCTGCACCAGACTGCATGCAGAACTCATGAATAGAGCAGACCTCACAAAACAGGGTGGGACCTCATGGTCCAGTGGGACCCGAGCCCTTCCCCCACCCCAGCTCACCGGCGAGAGGAAGAGAAATGGAGCGGGAGAGGGGGTGGAAGCCTAGAACTGCTGAACACCCAACCCTGGAGGTCTGCTTTGGACGACAGACCTACATTGTGTGGTGCTCTGGAGGTTGCTGGGGTTGAGGAGATGGGACAGGGGGAGTGTTTGAAATACTGAGATTCTGGTCGTTTGTGGAGGACGGGGATCCACATCACGCCGTTCTGAGACAAAGGAATGGCAGGCGGTCTGAGAGGCTTCCTAGCAGCAAGAGCGCTGCTGAAGGGGCGGGGTTTGCACAGAGCTTGCTGTGCGGGAGAAGGGATAGGTGGATAAGGTTGTCTGGGCGCACTCGGCCCAGCGGGTTAGGAACTTTGAGGAGCTCAGGCGCCCCATCTCCCTGGCTGCCTACTCAGCTCTGAGGCTCCCCACAGTGACACGCAGCCTGCTGCACCTTCCTTCTGGCCTGCCGGCACCTGCTCACAAACTGGCAGTCACTGCGCTGGCATCAGGACAGCCAGAGGGAGGCCCCACCTACCACAGCTAGAGATGCCAAGCACAGAGGCTTACACCTGGGTGCTCGGCCCACTGGCTCTGATACTAGAGACAAGCACTGTAGCCTGGAATCAGGAAACAGCTCTTTCCTGCCCCCAGGCACCAGCACCGCTCCCCTACAACACCCAACCTCACTCTAGAGGCTGAGCAGCTCCAGAGACTAGAGCTTCTGGGCACCAGAGGGCACCACATAGAACTATGAAACGTCAAAAGAACCTGGTTCAGACCAAAATATCACAAACCCCAGAAAAAGGGCCAAATAAAATGGAACTCATCAATCTTCCTGAAAGAGAGTTCAAAATAAAAATCACAAACATGCTCATGGAGGTACAGAAAAATATTCAAGAACTCAGGGACGAATTTAAGATGGAGATTCAATCATTAAGAAATTCCATATCTGAAATGAAAAATACAATGGAGGGATTTAAAAGCAGATTAGATGTAGTACAAGAGATGGTAAATGGGATAGAAATTAGAGAAGAGGAATACAAAGAAGCTGAGGCACAGAGCAAAAATAGGATCTCAAAGAATGAAAGAATATTGAGAGAATTGTGTGACCAATCCAAATGGGACAATATCCACACTGTAGGGGTACCAGAAGAAGAAGAAAAGAGAAAAAAGGATAGAAAGTGTTATTGAGGAGATAATTGCTGAAAACTTCCCCAGTCTTGGGAAGGAGATAATCTCTCAAACCACGGAGGTGCACAGATCTCCCAACACAAGGGACCCAAGGAGGACAACATCGAGACATATAATAATTAAAATGGCAAAGATCAAGGATAAAGACAGACTATTAAAAGCAGCTAGAGAGAGAAAAAAGATCACATATAAAGGAAAACCCATAAGGCTATCATCAGATTTCTCAACAGAAACCTTACAGGCCAGAAGGGAGTGGCATTATATATTTAATGCAATGAAGCAGAAGGGCCTAGAACCAAGAATACTCTACCCCGGCAAGGTTATCATTTAAATTTGAAGGAGGGATTAAACAATTTTCAGATAAGCAAAAGCTGAGAGAATATACCTCCCACAAACCACTTCTACACTGCATTTTGGAGGGACTGCTATAGATGGAAGTTTTCCTAAGGCTAAGTAGATGTCACCAGGGGAAATACAACCACAGCAAAGTAGAACAATTAATTACTAAGCAGATGCAAAATCAAATCAACTACCCCCAAAGTCAATCAAGGGATAGACAAAGAGTACAGAATATGATACCTAACATATAAATAATGGAGGAGGAAGAAAAAGGAGGAAAAAAAAAGAACCTTTAGGTTGTGTTTGTAATAGCATATGATGTGAGTTATATTAGACTGTTAGATAGTAAGGGAATTACCCTTGAACATTTGGTAACCTGAATCTAAAGCCTGCCATGGCAATAAGTACATACCTATCAATAATTACCCTAAATGTAAATGGTCTGAAAGCACCAATCAAAAGACATAGAGTCACTGAATGGATAAAAAATCAAGACCCATCTACATGCTGCCTACAAGAGGTTCACAAACCCAAAGACACACACAGACTGAAAGTGAAGGGATGGAAAAAGATATTTCATGCAACTAATAGGGAGAAAAAAGCATGAGTTGCAGTACTTGTATCAGACAAAATAGACTTCAAAACAAAGAAAGTCACAAGAGACAAAGAAGGACATTACCTAATGATAAAATGGTCAGTCCAACAAGAGGATATAACCATTATAAATATCTATGCACCCAACACAGGATCACGTACGTATGTGAAACAAATACTAACAGAATTAAAGGGGGAAACAGAATGCAATGCATTCATTTTAGGAGACTTCAACACACCACTCACTCCAAAGGACAGATCAACCAGACAGAAAATAAGTGAAGAGACAGAGGCACTGAACAACATATTAGAACAAATGGACCTAACGGACATCTACAGAACACTTCATCCAAAAGCAACAGGATACACGTTCTTCTCAAGTGCACATGGAACACTTTCAAGAATTGATCACAAAAAGAGTCTCAGTAAACAAAAAAGATTGAAATTGTACCAACCGGCCTTTCAGATCACAACGGTATGAAACTAGAAATAAATTACACAAAGAAAATGAAAAAGCCCACAAACACATGGAGGCTTAATAACATGCTCCTAAATAATCAATGGATCAATGACCAAATAAAAACAGAGATCAAGCAATATATGGAGACAAATGACAACAATAATTCAACGCCGCAAAATCTGTGGGACACAGGAAGGCTGTGCTAAGAGGGAAGTATATTGCAATACAGGCCTACCTCAGGAAAGAACAACAATCCCATATGAACTGTCTAAACTCACAATTAATGAAACTAGAAAAGGGAGAACAAATGAGGCCCAAAGTCAGTAGAAGGAGGGACATAATAAAGATTAAAGCAGAAATAAATAAAATAGAGAAGAATAAAACAATAGAAAGAATCAATGAAAGCAGGAGCTGGTTCTTTGAGAAAATAAACAAAATAGATAAACCCCTAGGTGGACTTATCAAGAAGAAAAGAGAGTCTATACACATAAACAGAATCAGAAATGAGAAAGGAAAAATCACTACAGACACTATAGAAATACAAATAATTATGAGAGAATACTATGAAAAATTATATGGTAAAAAACTGGATAACTGAGAAGAAATGGACAACTTTCTAGAAAAATACAACCTTCCAAGGCTGACCCAGGAAGAAACAGAAAATCTGAATAGACCAATTACTAGCAAGGAAATTGAATTACTAATAAAAAAAACTACCTAAAAACAAAAAGCCTGTACCAGATGGTTTCATTGCTGAATTTTATCAAACATTTAGTGAAGACCTAATACCCATCCTCATTAAAGTTTTCCAAAAAGTAGAAGAGGAGGAAATACTCCCAAACTCATTCTACGAGGCCAACATCACTCTAATACCAAAACAAGGCCAATATCCCTGATGAACATAGATGCAAAAATACCCACAAAATATTAGCAAACCCAATTCAAAAATACATCAAAAAGATCATCCATCATGATCAAGTGGGATTCATCCCAGGGATGCAAGGATGGTACAACATTCCAAAATCCATCAACAACATCCCCACATCAACAAAAAGGACAAAAACCACATGATCATCTCCATAGATGCTGAAAAATCATTTGACAAAAATCAACATCCATTCATGATAAAAAGTCTCAACAAAATGGGTATGGAGGGCAAGTACCTCAACATCATAAAGGCCATATATGACAAATCCACAGCCAACATTATACTTAACAGCGAGAAGCTGAAAGCTTTTCCTTTAAGATCAAGAACAAGACAAGGATGCCCACTCTCCCCACTTTTATTCAACATAGTTCTGGATGGAGGTCCTAGCCATGGCAATCAGACAACACAAAGAAATAAAAGGCATCCAGATTGGTAAGGAAGAAATCAAACTGCCCCTGTTTGCAGATGACATGATATTGTACATAAAAAGCCCTAAAGAATCCACTCTAAAACTACTAGATGTAATATCTGAATTCAGCAAAGTTGCAGGATACAAAATTAATACACAGAAATCTGTTGCTTTTCTATATACTAACGATGAACTAGCAGAAAGAGAAATCAGGAAAACAATTCCATTGACGATTGCATCAAAAAGAATAAATTACCTAGGAATAATCCTAACCAAGGAAGTCAAAGACCTATACTCTGAAAACTACAAGACACTCATGAGAGAAATTAAAGAAGATACCAATAAATGGAAACACATCCCATGCTCATGGATAGGAAGAATTAATATTGTCAAAATGGCCATCCTGCCTAAAGCAATCTACAGATTCAATGCAATCCCTATCAAAATACCTACAACGTTCTTCAATGAACTACAGCAAATAGTTCTAAAATTCATATGGAACCACAAAAGACCCCAAATAGCCAAGCAATCCTGAGAAGGAAGAATAAATCAGGGGGAATTATGCTCCCTGACTTTAAGCTCTACTACAAAGCCACAGTAATCAAGACAATTTGGTAGTGGCACAAGAACAGACCCATAGACCAATGGAAAAGACTATAGAGAGTCCAGATATAAACCCAAGTATATATGGTCAATTAATATACAATAAAGGAGCCATGGTTATACAATGGGGAAATGACAGCCTCTTCAACAGCTGGTGTTGGCAAAACTGGACAGCTACATGTAAGAGAATGAAACTGGATTATTGTCTAACCCCGTACACAAAAGTAAACTCAAAATGGATCAAAGACCTGAATGTAAGTTACGAAACCATAAACTCTTAGAAAAAAACATAGGCAAAAATCTCTTGGACATAAAGATGAGCAACTTCTTTATGAACATATCTTCCCGGGCAAGGGAAACAAAAGCAAAAATGAACAAGTGGGACTATATCAAACTAAAAGGCTTCTGTACAGAAAAGGACACCATCAGTAGAACAAAAAGACATCCTACAGTATGGGAGAATATACTCATAAATGACATATCCGATAAGGGGTTGACATCCAAAGTATATAAAGAGCTCACACACCTCAACAAACAAAAAACAAATAAGCCAATTAAAAAATGGGCAGAGGAGCTGAACAGACACTTCTCCAAAGAAGAAATTCAGATGACCAACAGGCACATGAAAAGATGCCCCACATCCCTAATCATCAGAGAAATGCAAATTAAATCCACAATGAGATATCACCTCACACCAGTGAGGATGGCCAACATCCAAAACACAAACAACAACAAATGTTGGTGAGGATGTGGAGAAAGGGGAACCCTCCTACACTGCTGGTGGGAATGTAAATTAGTTCAATCACTGTGGAAAGCAGTATGGAGGTTCCTCAAAAAACTCAAAATAGAAATACCATTTGACCCAGGAATTCCACTCCCAGGAATACATATGCACCCCTATGTTTATCGCAGCACTATTTACAATAGCCAAGAAATGGAAGCAACCTAAGTGTCCATCAGTAGATGAATGGATAAAGAAGATGTGGTACATATACACAGTGGACTAGTATTCAGCCATAAGAAGAAAACAAATCCTACCATTTGCAACAACATGGATGAAACTAGAGGGTATTATGCTCAGTGAAATAAGCCAGGCAGAGAAAGACAAGCATCAAATGATTTCACTCATCTGTGGAGTATAAGAACAAAGGAAAAACTGAAGGAACACAACAGCAGCAGACTCAGAGAACCCAAGAACGGACTAGCAGTTACCAAAGGGAAAGGGACTGGGGAGGATGGGTGGGAAGGGTGTGATAAGGGGGAAAAAGGGGCATCTCGATATGCACGTATAATGTAGTGGGGGGGGCATGGGGAAGGCAGTATAGCACAGAGAAGACAAGTAGTGATTCTATAGCATCTTACTATGCTGATGGATAGTGAGTGTAATGGGGTATGTGGTGGGGACTTGATAATAGGGGGAGTCTAGTAACCATAATTCATGTAATTGTACATTAATGAAAGCAAAATAAGAAAATAAAAAATAATTTTAAAAATGTAATAAAATAAAATAAATGGGCTCTATTAATAGGGCAAGATGCCAGATACAGAAGAACGTTAACTATTACTCTGGCCATTACAGAATGGTTTCCACGGTCCGCATAGCTCCGAGTGCTCCGATATTGCCTCTGCATGCAATCACAAACAGATTTGAAAAATCCTGCCTATGTTCTTTTACAGCAAGAGTGGGATAATATAATGTCATTTTATTTAGTGTCCAATTAATCTTTTTGATACATTTTGTAGCAGAGAAGACATCTACATTTTTACTGATAAGATTTTGGGTTTCTGATTTGATTATATCAAGGTATATACTCTTTTAGAAAAATAGGCTTTCAGGGCAAGTCAACAACTTCACATACTTATTTAAAGACTGATTGCAACCAAGACTGCTTCTGGGAATAAGAAATCAAGAGTGTCTTTGAGGCAAACTTTCCCCATCACAACCCAACTATTCTGATCAAGTCTCTTCCATCTTAACCAAGCAAAATAAAATCATTTCTAACAGTAACAAAAAGATACGTTTTCACAATTATTAGGTGATTAAAGCATTATCACTAGCTGACACCAGTACTAAATACTAGATTGATTTTAGGTTAAAGAAGAGAGATTTTTGTATAGCCAGTTCAAGAAAAACGTGACCTAAATCCGAGGTCCTAAATTTAATCCCAACATTTATTTCCAATCAAGAGAATGTCCCATAAGCTTGTCTGACTTCTTGTGATTGTAAGTCTGCCCATGTCTGTCCAATCAGGCATAGCTGAGCACTAGGCTCAGAGAGAACTTACTCCTAGTTACTAGGGTTTCTCTTTTTATTAATGTTTCTATGTCAGTTTTTAACTCTGTCTTTGTACCAGTTCCACCATAGAGTTCTGTTCTAGGGCTTCTCAAATTTTAATGTGTATAAAAATCACCTGGGAATCTTGTTAAAGGAAGATACTGATTCAGTAGTTCTGGGTGGGACACAAAATTGCACTTTTAAGTTCACAGGTAATGCTAAAGATGCTGGTCCAAAGATCACACTTTGAGCAGCAAGAAACAAAATCTCCTTCTTTCTCTTATTCCCTCTCTCTTTCTCAATGGACGATTGTACTGATTTAGACACAGTGATGTTTATTGTTAGAACATCAGTGATGATCCTCAGACCTTTCATCTCCCATCTGCAGCTCTTCGGTTCTCCTGCCAAATGGGAGAGCCCGGGGAATGAAGGAAGGGGCTGTGCATCTGGTGGGCAGCATAAGCGACTCTCCACACTCAGCTCTGGGGATTCTCCGTCCAGTCCTGGCCCTGAAGTTTTGTTGTTTTTTTTTGCTCACATCTTCCACAGCTCTTCAGAAATGTGGGTTTCTGTATTCTTCCTCAGAGGAACTCCTGATCTTGTCAGAAACTCCCCCTCTGAGCCCCATGTCGTTTTCATAGTCTCAGCCTCAAACTATCTGGGAAAGGCTCTGATATCCTTATGTTTGTAGGACTGTGATCATAGTTGACTGTTCACAGGAGGTATAAAGCTGACACTAGAGACACCTTTTTGCACTTTACTGTGTCATCCATATTTGAAGAGGGCTTTTCCTTGGGGACTCAAGGAAGACTTGTGATGATTAATTGAGAATTCTAAATCACAGCCCCATCACTAGTCAGAGAGTGATGTCCTGCCTGCAAATGACAGGACTGGAGACAATTTCCTAGGCTTGATAGTCAGGTGACTTTATAATTAGTCACTGGTTACTATAAATTAGCAAAATTTAGCCCAGTTCTCCTGTTTGACGTGGTTTTCACACCATTAGGGCAAAAAGGAAGTTTTAAGCTATGTTAAAGTTGTGCAATTAGAGATCATTGCTAAGTCTTTTATTTGAGATTTTATTCCTCCCTCAGTTACTCCCACACTTTGAGACTGATTAGGACAGTGTTCCTTGAAATTTTTACTTGGTTTCATAATTAGGCAAAAATCTCATAAGGCATGGGCAAATGGAGTGAAGCAGTGCCCCACATTTCCTTTCTTTAAATTCAGAAGTCTTGGATTGAGATTTCCAATATGTGGGTCCAAATCATGCTTTGTGTTTAAAAAATGAACAGTCTAGTTTATCTTAAAAGAGAGGTTGTTTGTTTGGCTCTGTTGGCATTCTTAAATGGCGTCCAAAAGCTGGGCGTGGTGCTTTGTATTCTCCCAAGCATCCCAATGGAGCAGCCCAGGGAGCAGAGCAGCCTTGTCTGGAGCAGCAGCTGCAGCCACACTCAAGGGGCAGGAGAAACAGAAGCTCGGCTCAGGGAGACGGTGGCAAACACCTCAGAGAGCTTCTACACAGTCATTATGGTGGTTGTAGAACACTAGGAATGATATGATACCATACCGGAAAAAGCAAACTTCCTGCCAGCCCCTCGGAAGGAGATAGTCATCAAATCATTAGCATTTGGTTGGTGATCAGAGGTGACTGCTTTATGCACTTCTGTTTTGCTTTTTTTTTTTTTGGCCTGATTGTGTGTGATGCACCATCTCTGTTCATCGGCAGGTGCTCCTTGCTCATGCAGATGAGCTCACTAACGGTTTCCAGCCCCCTGCAACCTGAGCAGTGCAGCTTTGAGGGAGACCCTCAGCTGGGGTTTGAGGTGGGAAGGGGTGACAAGAAAGCAGAGGCCTTCTATGGAGCTTTCCCATGATCCAGAAGGTACATCTTCAGCCACTTGGCTTCTGCAGGGTCTGAGATGGGGGACCAGGCTGGGCTCTGCTCCAGCTAGAGAAATGGGCAGGAGAGCCCCAGAGACCATCTTCCTGCCCACTGACACAGCCTCCAGATCTGCTCTCAGACCCTCAGTTCCTCCAAACACCCAGCCCTTTCACCACGTGGGGGAGACCAGGATGGCCAGGCACTGGGACTTGGCAGATGCTGACACAGAGCAGAGCAGCCAATAGCCTGCCAGGGGCAGAGGCCCAGTCCAAAGTTCTGCTTCCCTCTCTCTCACTGCAGTACATCCCCATGCCAGTGCTGTATGGAGTCTTCCTCTACATGGGTGTGGCCTCCCTGAACGGCATCCAGGTAAGGCTGTCCCCTCCCCAGGCTGATCTGACAGCGGTCCGCACTCTGCGTCTGCTTCCATATCCCCAGGGCCCCCAAGGGCCTGCTTTCCCAGTTCAGTGAAAGAATAATAGTGACAGTGATAGTACCGTTTAATATGTGCCAAGTAAAATAACTATACCGGGTGCTTTATAAGTGTTCTGTAATTAAATCTAGGTAAGTCAGTCCTCTGATACCGATTTTACAGATGAGGAAAATAAGGCTCAGAATTCAAAACCCATATTGGGCTGACTCCAATGAGCATTTCACTATCTCTCTTCTCTAAGGCAACTGGCAGAAGAAAACATTTTATTTTGTTTTGTCCTTCATTTACTATGATATACCAGGATGTCTTGGACAGTTGTGTTACAATTAAGTTGACTTTTCTTTGGATGTGGACAGTGTCCATTTGTGGCCAGCTCCAGGGCTGTACCCCTCAGGCAGGACTCAAATCTGAGCCCTGCCCTAAGATCTCCAGTCCCCCTCTTGTATGTCCTTAAGGCCTGACCAGGGGCTCTGCTCTGTGAGACCCCACTGTGGCACCCCTCCCCCAAGACCCAGGCCCCCAGCAGAGCCACCCAGGTCCCCACTGCCTGGCTGAGCCTCACACTGTCCTCTCCAGTTCTGGGACCGCTGCAAGCTCTTCCTGATGCCGGCCAAGCACCAGCCGGACCACGCCTTCCTGCGGCACGTGCCCCTGCGCCGCATCCACCTCTTCACCCTGGTGCAGGTGCTCTGCCTGGCAGTACTCTGGGTCCTCAAGTCCACGGTGGCCGCCATCATCTTCCCAGTCATGGTAAGGCGGGCGCGGGCTTCCAGCTCCTGCTCGGTGGGCCAACTTGGGCAGGTGTCCCCAGGGGTGTCCACTCTTGCCCTCTCCTCCCCGCTGGCCTGTCACTCCCGGGGTCACAGAGGCAAGCACAGGACAAGATTAGGGTTGTACATGTAAGCCAGATGGAGTAAGGGGAGGGGGCCAACAGGGGAGGGCTGTGCAGTGGGCAGACCCTGCAGTGACATCCCGCATGCCCACCTACACTCAGCCCAGGTCAGGCAGCCCTGGGGTCCATGGGAGAAGCTGGGAAAATACAACAAGGAGACTGAATTCCCTGCCAACATTCAAACCATGTGCAGAATTAGCTGTCCTGAATATAAATCTTTTCTCCACTGAAAATAACTGAATTTTAAAAGATGAATGGGGTGGAGCCTGGGGAGAACTAGAATCAGAGATTAAGAACTTCAAAGTCCTATGTCATTAGCAGGACATTTGGTGAAGCTGGGGAAAGTACATGGGAATTCTTTGACTATTCTTGAAATTTTATGTAAGTTTGAAATTATTACAAAATAATTCCAAAATAAAAAAGAATAAAAGCCAACATGTTGTATCTGGCTCCTAGACACCCCACTGGGTCCCAGGCCCCTGCCCAAGAGGACTGGAGCCTTGGGTAAAGTCCTAGGTGAGCCCCAAAGCCCACAGGCTGGATGAGGGGCTACAGTGAGGACACAGAGGTAGGATGTGAAATGTGCCCTTGCAGGAGGGCTCTAAGTCAGCGATCTTAACCCTGGCAGCTCACTTAGCAGCTGTTTAAAACTGCGTATGCCCAGGCCTCACCCCAGATCAATTACATCAAAATCTGGAGAAAACCAGGAGTAGTATGTGTAGTAAGTCTGCAAGCAAGCATGAAGGTGCAGCCAGGGGAGGGAGGCAGTCCTCCCACAGTGCCCCAGGGAGCGGGAAAGGAAGCATTGGTCCCGATCAGCATGGACCCACTGCTGTTTTGTTCAGTCCGCACCAGCCCTGAAGTACTACTAGTAACACAACCCAAGTCACAGAACCAGGAGGGAGCTAGCCAATACCCATGCCCTCCCCACATCAATTTTTTTTTAATTCCCATGCAGTGAAATTCACTCTATGGTTCTATGAGTTTTGACAAATGCACAGAGTAGTGGTTCCACAACCACAGTCATGATACAGAACAATTCCACCCCCCCTAAAATTCCTTCATGCTGTCCCTATGTAGACAGTGTCTCTTCCCACTGCTGCCCTAGCAACCACTCATTTGTTTTCAGAGGCAGGGTTTCTAAAACCCAGGTCTGTCTAACTTTCAAGCTCAACTTGCTCCCAAGAAGCAGGGCCAGCAAGGAACCAGTGTCAAATCCAGCTGGGTGGTTTTCTCCCTGACCTCAATGAATGACCAGTTCTTTTTTTTTTTTTTGCTGTTTTTAATGTACAAGTACATGAGCAACATTATGGTTACTAGACTCCCCCCATTATCAAGTCCCCACCACATACCCCATTACAGTCACTGTCCATCAGCGTAGTGAGATGCTATAGAGTCACTACTTGTCCTGTCTGTGTTATACGGCCTTCCCCGTGCCCCCCATCCCCACCCCGCCACTACATTAGAATGACCAGTTCTTGATAGTGAAAGGACAGTATTTATAACTACTTACTCTGGGCCCACTGAGTTTGTTAAAAGGTCAGTATTTAACCTTTCCCAAAGAGTGCATGTTTTTTCCTTTACTTTGTTTATCCTAAGCAGATAAATTTTCTAGACTTTCCTTTAAAAATTCCAGATATTCCAGTATACTTTATTCAGCATTTGTTAACAGAGGGATGGGCAGCTCTCAGAAGTGGGTCAGAGGGACAGTCCCAAAGTGCCATCCCTAAACCAACAGTACCAACATCCCCTGGGAAGCTTATTAGAGAAGCAGATTTCCAGGCCCCACACCCACTGAACCAGAACCTTGGGGGCTGTACCAGCAGTGTGTGTATTAACATGCCCGCCAGTGATCTGTTGAGGGCTCAAGTTTGAGCGCCACTGATTTAAAGACAACTGGTTCTCCAGCCCATGGTGTCCGCCTGGCTCCTCACCTTCACGTCACAGGCTCTGTCCTTCTGGGTTGCTGACAGGCATC
This sequence comes from Phataginus tricuspis, assembly GCA_029783875.1. Classification (NCBI taxonomy): domain Eukaryota; kingdom Metazoa; phylum Chordata; class Mammalia; order Pholidota; family Manidae; genus Phataginus; species Phataginus tricuspis. The sequence goes on from JAQQAC010020896.1 coordinate 64,003,868, forward strand.
GTCGCTCGGCTGAGGGAAGACCAAATGAGAGGAACTGGGTTGGGCAGGAGGTGAGGATTGGCTTGTGGAAGCTTGGAGATGTCTCCAAAGACACTGACCAGAAGTCCTGGCATATAGCTGACTGAGGGAGAAAAAACTGCACGAGTTCGGGGCCTTGAGTCCATGGTTTTCTCTTAACTCTCACCACAGATCCTGGGCCTCATCATTGTTCGAAGGCTTCTGGACCTCATCTTCTCCCAGCATGATCTGGCCTGGATTGACAACATCCTCCCAGAGAAGGAGAAAAAGGAGACAGATAAGAAGAAGAAAAGAAAAGGGGCCCGTGAGGACAGTGATGAGGAGGTGGGGAGGATGTGAGGCCTGGGCCAAGGGGAGAGATCCAGGCCTTCCTCCTCTTCCTCCGGGGCTGGGAAGGGGTGGTTTCTCGGGGCACTAGCAGCGATGGCCGGGGCCCGGTCCAGGGTGAGCTGAGGCTTCTGCTGGTCGTGGTCTGAGATGTGGGGAGCTCAGCTGTTTACATGAATATCCTTAGGGTGGGCCAGAGCAAACCAGCCCCCAACTCAGGGAACAGTTGGGTGGCCACGCATACCCCTTCCAGTTCCTGTGGGCTCTTGGGGCCATTAACAGGGAGGAAGACGGCTCCATCATGCAGAGGTCATGAGGACTGACCTCCAAAGAATGGAGCAGGCCTGGGGGAGGGGTAGATGGGGACTCGTGAGCAGCCTGGACTCCTGGGTGATGGGAGGACTGGAGACTGTTTGCTTGGGCCTGCCCCTAGGGGTTGGGGAGAAAGGTGCCAGGAGAGGCGCTGAAAGGCGAGTGGCTCCATCCGCCAGAGGCTGGGGACCACCCAGTTGCCCTGTCTACCCTTCTTCTTCCATGCTTCCTCCCCATCTGCCCGGAGAGGAAGAGGGAGATAAAATACTTGGAGTCAACAGACAAGAAGCCAATCCAGAACTTACAGTAAATCACAAAATGTTAGGCAGAAAGATTGTCTAGTTCACGCATTTATTTCAAATGATAAAACTGCTCTCCCAAGATGGAACTGATTCCAAGAATGGACATATAGCTAAATATCTAAGAGGGAATTAGGAAAACCATTCTTGACTTTGAACCTGCTCATTTCCAATCTACTAAGCTGCCCCTGCCGTCTCCTAACACCACACCTGGCTCCCACTCTCCCAACCTCACCTCACCTCCCATCCCTGCCTCCACCTTGAACCATTCTTTTAGTGATCTTGCCTTTTGCAGAGCAAAGCTGTTTACAGGCAAATCTTTGCTGACTGATTGGTGGTAATTAAACCATTTTCTGATGGTAGTGATAGACCAAAACTCCCCTAGTCCTAATTACTGTTCCTCTTCCAGGAAAGGAAGAAACCCATTATTCATGCACTTTTTTTTCATTGATGATTTGCTAAGGTAGGTTCTGAGAACAAAGAAACTAAGAGTCTAAGTGCCTTTTGAAGACAAATACTATTCTTCCATGATTCATTTATAAATATTTGAATGGCTACCACATGCCAGGAACTATTCCAGGATTGGGAAAAACATCTCTGGATTATGATATATTCAGTGGAAAATGGGATTCAGTTGATATGACCTCATTTTACATGTCTTTACAGCAATACAGCTATTGTGTGAGGTTCATGCCCAAGTAACTGGTTACCGTGACAGTTGAAGCTCTACTGATGAGTAATATGAAGAGTTCCTTCCCATCCAGGACAGTGGGCTAACTGCGTGATTCCCCCTCTGTGGGCCCCAGGGTATTTGCAGTACCCACTGCTTAGTCTGGCTGTGGAGAGACTGGTGGGCGGTGCACTGTGGGTGCTTGTATTTTCCATCTTGGCAAGAAAGCCAAAGTTGTGTTGTGGTGTTTATCAGCTGTTCCCACTGTTTCTCTCCAGCCCCAGTTCCCTCCTCCCTCAGTTATAAAGATTCCCATGGAAAGTGTCCAATCAGATCCCCAAAACGGTGTCCACTGCATCGCCAGTAAGTAAAACATGTGGCATCTCTCCCTTCCTACTTACTACCCACGCTTCACCTCTTCCACCGAGGAACTTCCATCTTTGCCTCAGGGGGATCTAATGGTCTTAGATGCTGGAGGACTCCCGTACCAGGCAGAGCTCAGAGATAACTGGGCCACGAGGACTGGGACTCTCCAAAGAGACGGGAACCCCAAGTCAAACCCCACAGACACTAGTGACCTATCCTCACTTTCGTTTCGGCCACACCCCTTATTCCTCCATCTCCCCGGGGCCCCCGTGTGCCTGTGGCCCCCCCCGAATCGTCTCAGACCACGTCAATCCAAACGTGCCCGCTGAGTCTCCCATGTTTCCCAGTGATTGATGAAAATGACTGAGAGCTCAGGTCCAAGCTGAGTTGTCCCCTTTAGAGAAATAGGCAGCCTAGTATTTGGCTTATAAATTAGAAGTGAAGGTCGCACTGGCCGGGCTGTGGCTCTGTGAATCTCAAGCACCTTCCACCTGATGAAGGGAGGCTGCCTGGAAGGGGTCAGGTGCTGCTTATGGAGACGCCAGGGGACTCTCGGCCCCTCCCAGTTTCAGCACCTGTCGGTGGGCTGTCCTGGGAGGAGTCAAAGGTCCCAACTTGAGTCCTGAGCACGGTGCTCCTACTAGAGGGCCCCTCACTTTCCTCAAAGACCCAGATTAGGGATGCGCCAGCCCCTCAGGGGCCTTTGGACAGCCTCCCACCACACTCTCCATCAGAGGCGCCTCTCCTGTGTCGGCTTCTCACTCTCCTCCCCCTTCCCAGCTGTGTGTTCCCATCACCCTTTCTGCTCTTCCCCGGCCCTGCATGTGTGCTTCACACCCACCTCACCTGGCTAAGTCCTCCCCCAGGGTAGCACTGGTCATGGGTTGGAGAGTAGGAAGGATAAATGGGTGCGGAAAGCACTGGAGAAGGAGGCTGTTCTCACTGAGGTCCTCAAACCTGCCTCACATCTGACATTTTCATTTTCTTGGCAGGAAAAAGATCTTCCAGTTGGAGTTACTCGCTCTGATTCTTCCTTCAGTGACTCAGAACTCGATCGAAGGTAACAACCATGAGGTAGACTCCGTGGTGTCACATAAGAGACTAAGCCATGGCAGGGAAGACTGAGGGACTTGGATTTCACAGGCCAGCCAGTGTCTCAGTAAAAGGCTTTTGCTAGTCCAACAGACCTGATCATTGGCTCTCAAGTAATAACTGTGTCCTCCTCCCGATATAACATGATCACAATACACAGATATTTGACTTTAGAAAAGGAAATTATCACAAAACATTAGGCAGAATGAAAATTGAAAGCAAGCATTAAAAAAAGCAACATAGAAAAAAACTAGGCATGACTTGAGTATATGTATTGAAAGCCAGGATAAATGAAATCTACAAATCAAAACACCAGGTACTCTAATACTCTGTGGAATGAAATGCATGGTTAATTAGCACAGATCAGAGAGAATATCAAGGAAAGCCAACGATCAGAGACTAAGTGGGAATCACATAGTCAAGAAAGGATTCAAGGCCCTTTCCAGGAGCCCATATGCCGACAGTGGGATTCCTCAGTGTTCTTGATGAGAAGCTCTCTGTGTGAAAAAAGTGGGACCACTTTATAACTGAAAACAACGGGGCTCAGAAATGGAAAAGGACTTCAGAGGCAAGAAAGTCTACGTCCGTTATTGCTAGGAAAAAGGTAGGAGCCCTCCTGCCCCATGAAACCAGACAGGAGTTACTCTGGACTACATCAAACACGAGGAAAAGCACAGGCTATCCCAAGTCTAGAGGCAGACAGCCCTCACACTTAGATGGTACTCAGCCAAGAGATTTTAGAAAACATGTACAGGACCTTCTGAGTCATGAGTCAAAGTTGTTATCACACTGCTGGATGGGAGGAGAGATTTATCACCAGTATAAGCTTCCCTAAGCAGCAGGCCCAAGGCCACTCTAAGCCCAGGAGTGTCACCTGTCCACATTACAGCTCTGCCTGCCTTCTCATCCCACCTACACCCTCAATGCCACTGATCTATAAATGTGTGAGGAGGAAAGCAGCAATGTTTATTTTCATCCTAAAGTTGCCTACACTAAACCAAATCCCTAATTGCCCCAATGTTAGTCAATGGAGAGAATTTGGACCAGGATAGGGCATTTACAAAAACCTGCTCAATTACACAGCACGGGACAAGGTCAGAAATGTACGAAATCTGCTAACTGGCGATGGCACCAACCAGCTACACTGGTTTTACTAATTTATGGAAGTAGCTGGAAGCAGAGATTACTAAATAACAGGATTCCGTTTCAGTGAAGACAAAGGCCCAGCCACATGATCTAATTGAACAGAGCATGCATCCGTGCTCTACCAGGCACAGTGCTTAACGGCTAGGGATACAGAAAGACAGACCTGGGAACACAGGCGGACAGCGCCATGTGCCAAGGACCAGAGTGCACTCGTAAGAGAAAGGAGAGTGCTGTAAGGGAGGGATTTGCCTCATCTGGAGAGTCTAGGAACAAGGATAGGAATCTGCCGGAGATACTTAGTGAAAAGAGAAAAAAGGGCATTTCAGGCCGTGGGAACAAGCCCACAGCACCGTTTGAAACATGCACACACAGCAAAGAGCAGCATGGATGGGTCAGTCAAACTGGAAGTCGACAGGTGAGAGCATAGCCTTGCCACCTAAGGAGCTTGGAGTCTATCTTTTAAATAGGGAACCACAGGCAGATGTGTGATCTAGAAAGTTCACCTTGACAGCAATGTAAATAGGTTGAAACGTGGCTAAATGATGACAGTTGAAGGCCACTTAGATAGGATACTGCTCATTCCCATGATGTGTTGAGTCCACAAGCAAAGACAGAACTATTTGCATTAGAGGGCTGCTCTGGAGGATAGCATTAAAAACACCGTCATTGTTCCTTCCTTTTTCTTGTTCAGTATCACCTTGCACTTCAAGATTTCCTGTCCAGCTTCACCTACTTTCAGCTACTTACAGAGCCCAGTGTTCATGGTGCCACAGGTGAAAATAGAGATGGAGTCAGACAGTGACCTCACAGACATGAACAGATATGGAAGCAAAGCTGGCAGTGAGACCGTCCTCTAGGAGGACCTCACTTCCCCTAAAAGGGCGCGGAGTGAGGGCACGGTGCAGTCTTCACTGTGAGAGTCTGGGCCGAAACCCTCCCCGGAGCCTGCTTCCTTATTTATACCAGAGAAAGTACTCCGCCTGATAGAAAACTGGAGAGCTATCGATGAAAAGTCCCACTTTCATGCAAAGCTCTTCCCGTCCATCTGTAGTTATGAACACAACTAAAGCTAAATGTTATACTTTATTTTAAAATGCAGTCCGGCATAGAAATTGTAACATTTCTTGAAATGAAAAGAATGCTTGCTCCCTAAAACCATAGCTAAGATAATGGGGCAGTAATAATTTTTATTTAAAGGTTAGATTTTAATGTATCTAGATGGTCTTTGGAAGAACTGTTAAAATGCTCATACTTCAACAGACCAAGGTTGGAAAGTTTTGCAATTTTGCATATTAAGAAACAGCTAAAAAAAAAAGTTCTATCTTCTTTGCTCTCCACCTCATTCAGTTTTCTAAGAGTTGTACGGCAAGCTTGAACTGCCTGCATGATGGGCCTTGTCCCAGCATAGGAGTGTGACTGGAGCTTTCTTTCCTATATTGAAAAGCCAGTTCCAGATGTCTGTCAGTGAAAGAACCAACACGTTTGAGTAGATAAATGTTTTTTAAAGAGAGTTCTTGTTAAAGTGGAATTTCAAACCACATGTTAAATCAACAAAATGATCCTTTCAAGTAAAATCACTAGTTTTCACACTAAGGAAAAATTTCTCTATGCATTTTGGTAGGTCCTTCCTGCAAGTTTTCAATGGCGTGATAAAAGTCAAACTCCTGTTCACAAGAACATTGTATGTTAGGCAGAGCTAATGTCAAATTTTGGAAGATTGTTACTTTGCAGTTATTAGACTCGTACTTTAAAGGAATGACTGGAAGTAAATTGTGTGGATTAAACCCATTAATAATGAAGCAAATCCTTTCCTCATGAATATAAGATCAGTCTATCTTCAACCCACATTTAATAAACACCTACTATGTGCTGGACAGCCACAATGCATTTGACATTTATCTGCTCCAAAACAATTATGGATTTGAATCTTGAGTAAATCACTTTGGTTAGAGTTACTACATTTACTCAACACACAAATGCAGGTGCGTTTTCTAGTCCTTTGTATTTTCAAAAGACAAAAACACTAGATCATTAATTAACACCCTGAGTACCAGGGCAGTTAGCTGCCTCTGTAACCCAGGGCCTAATACAGTGCCTGATCCAGGGAACACTCTCAGTAAGTGTATATTAAATAAAATCTCAGCTCCTTTCCAAGGGATACTGCCAAGAGGTAAAGCTCTAAACCTCTACCACTTCTACTCATAGCAGCGGAATTACTTGGCTGCTCACTAATCCACAAATAACCACCTGAGTTTAAATATAAATTCTTTATCTTCACCTGCACCTGGGAGAGCTAACAATCTACACTTAACATTTCAGTTTTAAAACCTGGCTGATTTCCAGTATCACTTTGCCCAAACCTTAGAAATGTTATGGATTCAGAAGTAAATATGCTTGGTAATCAAACAAGTTGGAAAACTATGATGCTAATTTTTTGTTGCTGTAAATTGATCGTTGTAATTTCCACCTTATGTCACTTACATTTTGTATATACGTGAACATTTTAATTTCAATAGCTTTTAACAGGTTGACATATTGTTACTTTTCTGTGTGGTAGGTCAGTACTTTTTTCCACTTGTGACTACAATTAAATAAAACTTAATCCTGTCTGTTCGTCTTGCTCTATGCTTAATAATTTATGTGAGTTGTTAGACATGGTTTATATACCCCAGCCACACCTTCACAAAAAAATTTCCAGTAAACTATGACCTTTCATCTCCAGAAAACTATCAAAAGCATAAAGGTAGCTGGCAAAGGAACGAGGGGGCAGGTCAAGTCCCCATTGTTTTCCTTTCTCTTTCTGCCTCAAGCTGCCTGGAGCAGGACCTGCTTCTGCCTGCATGAAAGGCAAAATACCCAGCCCTGGTGGCAAACGCACAGGGACCTATCCTAGCTTCAAAATGTGCGTGGCAAATACCTTCCAATCTGTCAAATCAAAACACACACATTGAAAAAAAAATCACATATATATATATAAAACTTGGCAAGCACATCAGAAAGTCCTTTGTGAATTTAACAATGTGTGAATTGAACACATGGTTTAGAAAACACTCAGAATGGTTTAGAAAGCACCCTGAACAATTCTAACCACTTAAATGAACCTTATGGACTAAATCCCTAGCTGGCACAACCCACTGGAATGTAAAACTAAAAGAACTAGGCTGGTTTCCCAACAGCTCTTTGAACCCATTTGTTTAAGGCATAAGATTGGGTGTCACCAAATATAGGAATACTTAGATCAAGTCACAGCCAATGAGATAAAGTAAGTAAGGATAGGTCACAACTAGTACAGTAGCAGGAAGATACAGTATTTCAGAAATTCATTCCACACCAGTCAGAAGTGCTTTATTTTAAAACAAAACAAAAACCTTTAATCAGAAAGTCTGATTAAATTCAATATTAATTCAAGCTCTCGAAAACCTACTGGGAAAGCCAACAGGTGCATCAAAGAGAAGCAGGCAGCTGCGGACAATTCTTTGGTGGAAAAGCAAGTTGCATACTTACATAAGCTGCCCTGATATTATCAAGCCCAAGTTTTGTTTTTCAAAAATAGGTTTCCAGATATACCAAAAAGACCATACAGACACCCTCAACAGTACAAAAAATTAACAATGAAGTTTAAAGTATATAGGAAAAGCCAATATGACAATACATACAAATCATCTATAAATTAAGCCTTCCAATCCTAGAAAACTAAAATGGGGAGACCTCGTGAACAGTAACACACATAAAATGAGGACTAATAGCACAGGGAACAACCTTAAACACTTTCCCATGACTAACTAAACCATCAAGTGACAGCTCAGGATACTAACATGTAGATATTCTTCTAGTTAGTAAACAGTACATACATAAATTAGAGTACCTTTTTTCTGTTCAGTCACCATTTCTTACTTACCTTTTCCCTATTTTTCTCTAGCAACATTGTTCCTTTGGTTTGATCAGTTGAACTCAAAAGGTTTGGAACCCAAAGTGAGTACCAACTCTTACTGGAATAGCACTTGGGAAATGCAATCCTAGAAAAGGCAAATGTTACCTAAAGTGGCTTGACAAAGCTCAGCATCCATTCTCAATGTGACCACGTCCCCCATGTCAATCACTAGGTTAATGGCGTCTCTTGGCTAGATCGCATGACCCAGCAGAATCCTGGCATGCTCTCTGGTGAGGTACTGCAGGGCTGTGTGCACAAACACCCACCCATTTACGCTTTCAATAAATACAAAGCATCATTTTAAATCATTTCAGTAGAATAAATAAAAAATATTGCATTTCAATTGGCCTGTGTTGCCTCTTGAACTGGCTTGGAGTGCTGTTCATGACACAAAAGATGTAACAGTTAATTAGTTGCTACTCCAAGTTCCTTAGGCTTCAGTACTTCCCGCTCTTCAGGCCTCAGCACCTTTTTGGCAGCAATAACGGTATTCTTCATTAGCATTGCCACTGTCATGGGACCAACACCCCCAGGGACTGGAGTGATGTAACCAGCTTTCTTCCTGACTCCTACATAGAAATAAGATTGGTGGACTGATTTAATGATGGCAAAGGAAATGTATGTATTTTAACACATCATGGAAGAAGCATTCAAAGAAAAAGCAGTGAGATACACATGCACCTTCATAAGCCTCAAACTCATAAAAATATCACATCAATATTACTCAAAAGTAGAGGCTTTTGAACATATCAATAAAATAACATAGAGGACTTCCGGGAAGATGGCGTGAGCAGGGCGGCAGAAATCTCCTCCCAAAACTATATATATCTATGAAAATACAGCAAATACAACTATTCCTAAAAGAGAGACCAGAATACACAGGACAGTGCACAGCGTGCAGCTACACCTCAGAGGACTTGGCACCCCGCGAGGCGGGTAAGATACGGAGCCACGACCTGGCGGGACCCAAGCGCTCCCCCACCCCAGCGCACCGGCGGGAGGAGAGGATTCAGAGCAGGGAGGGAGTGGAAGTACACCCCGTGAAATAACCAGCCCCGGTGATCTGCGCAGGGAGCACTGACACACATTGCGCGGTGTAGCGGAGATTGGAGAGACAGAGGGGCAGGATCTGAGCGGGGAACGCACCTGGGTCCTTGCAGCCGGCTCCGGGAAGGAAAGAAAAAAGAAAAAAGAAAAGTGCGCGCTTTTTTCAGTGGTCTTAAAGAGACAGGAGCCCAGCGGAGGACCGGATTGCCCTGGCACACTCAGCCCAGCAGGCTGGGAGTCCTGGGAGTTTCGGACCCCTTAGCTGGCAACTGGGAAAGGGTGGCCGCACTGACCTCCCACAGAGATCAACAGCCTCCCATTCGTTCCCACCATAGCCAGAGCTATAAAGGGCCCTGCAGAGCGGCGCAGCCATGGCTGCGGAATAGTGGAGCAACAGCACCACCTACAGCATCCCCGCAGAATCTATTCCCGGTGGGCGTTTTTTTTTTTGTTTGTCTTTTTTTGTTTTGTTTTTTGTTTTTTCTTCTCTTCCTTTTTTCTTCTCTTTTCTTTCTTTTTTCTTTTTTTTTCTTTTTTTCTTTTTAAAGTCTTAAAGAGCCCAGCTGACATACATGGCAACTACCAGCAACCACTTCTATAGCCATGAAAAGACAGAGGAATATGGTCCAGACTAAGATCAACCAGACAACCCCAGAGAGGGAGCCTGAAGGGATGGAAATGCACAATCTTCCTGAAAAAGAATTCAGAATAAAAGTCATAACCATGCTAATGGATCTACAGAGAAATGTGCAAGAGCTGAGGGAGGAAGAGAGGGAAGTCAGGAAAGACAATGCAGAAATGAGACAGGCGATCAACGGGCTTAGCAGCAGACTGGATGAGATGCAAGAGACTGTTAATGGAATAGAAATCAGAGAACAGGAATACAGAGAAGCTGAGGCAGAGAGAGATAAAAGGATCTCTAGGAATGAAAGAATATTAAGAGAACTGTGTGACCAATCCAAATGGAACAATATTCGCATTATAGGAGTACCAGAGGAAGAAGAGAGAGAAAAAGAGATAGAAAGTGTCTTTGAAGAAATAATTGCTGAAAACTTTCCCATGCTGGGGAAGGAAATAGTGTCGCAGTACACGGAAGCCCACAGATCTCCCAACACAAGAGACCCAAGGAAGACAACACCAAGACACATAATAATTAAAATGGCAAAGGTCAAAGATAAAGACAGAGTATTAAAGGCAGCTAGAGAGAGAAAAAAGATCACCTACAAAGGAAAACGCATCAGATATCATCAGACTTCTCAACAGAAACCTTACAGGCCAGAAGAGAATGGCATGATATATTTAACGTAATGAAACAGAAGGGCCTCAAACCAAGAATATTGTATCCAGCACGATTATCATTTACATATGACGGAGGGATTAAACGATTTCCAGACAAGCGAAAGTTGAGAGAGTTTGCCTCTCATAAACCACCACTCTTAAACGGACTGCTCTAGAGGGAAGCACCCCTAAGGCTAAAAAGATGTCACCAGAGAAAATAAAATCATAGCAAAGAAAGCAGACCATCCAAATACTAACTGAAGGCAAAGAATAAAACACCTAGTATATTAAGAATGGAGGAGGAAGAATAAGAAGGGAGAGAAATAAAGAAACATCAGACAGTGTTTACAATAACTTAACAAGAAAGTTAAGTTAGATTGTTAGATAGTAAAGAAGCAACCCTTGAACCTTTGGTAACCACGAATCTAAAGCCAGCAATGGCAATAAGTACCTATCTATCGATAATCACCCTGAATGTAAATGGACTGAATGCACCAATCAAAAGACACAGAGTAACAGAGTGGATAAAAAAGCAAGACCCATCTATATGCTGCTTACAAGAGACTCACCTCAAACCCAAAGACATACACAGACTAAAAGTGAAGGGATGGAAAAAGATATTTCATGCAAACAACAAAGAGAAAAAAGCAGGTGTTGCAGTACTTGTATCAGACAAAATAGACTTCAAAACGAAGAAAGTAGCAAGAGATAAAGAAGGACATTACATAATGATAAAGGGGTCAGTCCAAAAAGAGGGTATAACCATTATAAATATATATGCACCCAACACGGGAGCACCGACATATGTGAAACAAATACTAACAGAATTGAAGGAGGAAATAGACAGCAATGCATTCATTTTAGGAGACTTTAACACACCACTCACTCCAAAGGACAGATCAACCAGACAGAGCATAAGTAAAGACACAGAGGCACTGAACAACACACTAGAACAGATGGACCTAACAGATATCTACAGAACTCTGCACCCAAAAGCAACAGGATACACATTCTTCTCAAGTGCACATGGAACATTTTCCAGAATAGACCACATACTAGGACACAAAAAGAACCTCAGTAAATTCAAAAATATTGAAATCCTACCAACCAACTTCTCAGATCACAAAGGTATAAAACTAGAAATAAATTTTAGAAAGAAATCAAAAAGGCTCATAAATACATGGAGACTTAACAACATTCTCCTAATTAATCAATGGCTTAATGACCAAATCAAAACAGAAATCAAAGAATATATGGAGACTAATGACAACAACAACACAAAGCCACAACTACTGTGGGACGCAGCAAAGGCAGTTTTAAGAGGAAAGTATATTGCAATCCAGGCCTATTTAAAGAAGGAAGAACATTCCCAAATGAATAGTCTAAAGACACTATTACTGAAATTGGAAAAAGAAGAACAAATGAGGCCCAAAGTCACCAGAAGGAGGGACATAATAAAGATCAGAGAAGAAATAAATAAAATTGAGAAGAATAAAACAATAGAAAAAAATCAATAAAACCAAGAGTTGGTTCTTTGAAAAAATAAACAAAATAGATAAACCCCTAGCCAGACTCATTAAGAGAAAAAGAGAATCTACACACATAAACAGAATCAGAAATGAGAAAGGAAAAATAACGACGGACCCCACAGAAATACAAAGAATTATAAGAGAATAGTATGAGAATCTATATGCTAACAAGCTGGAAAACATAGAAGAAATGGACAACTTCCTAGAAAAATAAAATAACATAGACATATGAAGGAGAGCTACTCAATGAATACTTATACATCTAATAACGTATATAATTTATCAGCCATATTTTTTCCTCCACATTAATTGTGTGGAGGTGTTACTATAATAATAATGTTACCTCTTTTAATATCTGCCTACAATACTTTCTTAATTTTACTCAATTTTATTTACTATATTTACTTAACTATTCTGTTTGTCAAAGCACCAAGTTAAATAAATTTATGGAAAGTGAGAAGTCATGATTTTTTAAACCAATCTTAAAGTAAAAATACTGGGCTTGTGTCTAACAAAAAGCTAGAAACAAAAAGCTAGAAATAGGTTATCAGCATAAAATTAGGTAAGCATGATACCTTAAGAACTGAAAGGAGGAATCTACTAGCATATTCCAAAATTTTTGGAATATGGCTTTTTCCTGGACCATATTTAACATTCCAGGTTTGTGATCTCCTCTCAATATGAAAATGAGAAATTTACAATACTTGTTAGGAAATCCAGTAGTTTAGAAAATCACTTCATTAAATTTTCTGACTTGTTATAAGTCATGAAGCCGTTTCAATTATGAAATAGTCCTAAGGAAAAAAATAAATAACTCTCTGAAAAGTTTATATCTGCTCTCCATAATTTTATGATATAAACGCCTAAAATGATTCTAGAATGGTTGTAATTACTTAAATGTCTTCTCTTAATTATTGTGGAATGCACTTTAAAATGGTATTACCGTGATAACACAAGTTTAGAAGTTAAAGTAAAGTGATCTTTCCTAAATGTCCATTAAAAGTAGTATTTATAAATTTTATGTTTTTAAAGTTATACCATTTACCTTCAAAATCCACATCTCCAACCAATTTGGGTTTGGCAGTTATGGGATCCTGAATTCTATTTATTCCCACATCAATGATGGTTGCTCCTTCCTTGATCATATCTGCTGTGATCAAATTTGGAATGCCTGGAAATGGAGATAAGCAGTGTAGTACTGATAAGAAGGCTCCACCTGTCAGATTTTTATCTAAATTCAATTCTAAGAGACCTGGAAGAATTAATTAGCTTGTTTTATAAAAATCTATAAAAGCTATTAACCAAGGAACCATTTGAACTTCACATAGTAGGTAGAACACTTGAGGTCTTAGAAATAACATTCTATAATGGGATGCCAGAAACCAGTTCTCCAAGCACACCTTCCTGTTTTAGGCAGCTCACAGTACCATTTCCGGGGGGAATGATGAATGGAATGGCAGCAAGGCAGACACATTCTAAGGTCAGAGGCCCAGCCTCACCCTTCTGATGCCCACCTGTCTTACCTGCGGCCGAGACCACAATATCTGCAAGAATCGTGTGCTTCTTCAGCTGCTCTTTGGGAGTGTAGCGATGTGATATTGTAACAGTGGCATCACCTGCAAGTTCAGAAATAGAGGTCTGGATTTCTGAATCAGAGCTGGGATTGGGTTAAGTCTCACTTGGTCAAACCATTGTAGAAATTCACCTTCTCTGAGAAAATGACTGACTTAATTTGTGTGCCATATTTTCTAGGCATCTAATGGTTACTTACTGTTTAAAAATTAATGCCTGATTTCTTATAACCTTTATCCCTTGGTCCTAGCTCTACACTTTGGTGTCATATATAATTAAGTTTATTACTTATCCTATTTAGCAGCTCTTCAAGAATTTTACCTTTTCTGAGTGAAATATCACTAGAATTACTCAAGGTTTTTTGAAAAAGTATGCTAGAAGATACCGGGAAATACACAGTTTTGCTATTATATCTGATATAATCATATAAGGTCATATGATAATCACATGTGATAACAGATTTATGAGGCTTTTTCTCAGACAAATTAACAGAACTTGATATGATACATGACAGTCATATCAATTCAATCCTTTGCAATGCTCTAAGGTGTTTTCTACCAAATGCAGAATGGGATACTAACTTTGAATAAAAACTGCTTCTTACCAAAACTATAAGTGGAAATTTCTAATTACCTGCAACCATATTTATACTCAAAACCCAAAATTTATTTCTGAGCCATATCCATTTCTGAGCTGGTCCCATAATAAAGGAATATAAATAAACTCTCAGGTGACACTGAGTACAGCTTCTCCCTACAAAGGTTACTCCCCAACTATCTGTTAACAAAACCACAACAACACAAAGTTTAGCAAAGTTCATACTTCCCAACACCCTTAGGACAGCCTCTGAAGGTCCTCTAGGGGAGAGGAGACATTCCTACGGAAGCAATTTCCTTACCTCCAGGGCGCTCATGCGCCCCATCTGTGTGTAGTAACATTGCGATGGGCATTCCAACATTTTTTGACCTTCCGGCCACAACCACATTCTTCCCTAGGGTTGGGATACCTATGAAAAAATATATGTATTTGCATTAAAAGTAGTGCCAGACAAGCTTAGAATGAGAACCAAAGGAAAAGAAAGGCAGGTGGCCTTAGATGTGAATCTAATTATTAAAATGAAAGAAGTCACTAAGCTTACTGCCTCACAGTCAACTGGACCTGTCACGTGCTACCCATAGTGAAGGCTAAAAGAGAAGAGGAGAAAGTGCCCTGTGAGCTGTAAGATGTCATGGGAATGTTCACTATCACCCCCATTAAAGCTTATAAACTCACAAAGCTTATTAGGGAGGCTTCTGGATTAAATAGCAGAAACAGTCTCAGGCAACTGCTGAGAGGAGGTTCTGCAGAGCAGGACCAGAGGATGTGGAGGGTTTCCACTCTTTGCTACTGCGTGAATTTTTTGCCACTTGCCAGTACTGCTTTTACAATACACAGACACGCAACTGTGGGATATACCTACCAGTTCGCTTAATTATTTCCCACACGCCCCATGGGGTAGCTGGTAACATGGAATACTGGTCCAAACACATTCGCCCTACATTAATTACATGAAAGCCATCAACATCCTTGTCTGGAGAAACAGCATTGCAGATCTTTCTCTCATCGATGTGCTCTGAACAAGAAATCAGAGAATGGCCTTAAGTCACTGCTGCGTGGTTAGCACTGCTGAACTCCAGCTTATCTGGTTTCATGCACAAACATGTTCCCCTTCTGACACTTGCCTCGTGATATACTTCATCTGCACAGAAGGAACACACATCGATCAAAGCCAAACCAAATGCAGATATCAAAGCCAGAATCCTCTTGCATGACTGCTTCCCTCCACTGTCCTTTCTATCAAGATCTCGATAACTGGCATTCTGCGTAGGTCTGTCCCATATCTAATAAAACATTCATTCTCTTTTGAGTTTACCTCCCCTTTAAGTCAAATCCACATGAGGGCCAGGTGTACAAAGTCACCAAGCCTTCCACAACTTAGAAATCAGTTTAAATGGTGGAGTCCACATTTACCTGGGAGAGGTAGCTGAACAAGGAGGCCATCTACATTATCATCATTATTTAGTTTGCTGATTAAATTCAACAGTTCTTCCTCTGAAATTGAAGCTGGTTTCACAATCGTCTCACTGTTGATTCCTGTAAGAAAATTTCAAGGTCAAGAAAACTATCGAGCCATTTAAGGAGTAATGCTATGGTTTCTCTACAGTCTTCTACCAGAGGTTTTTATTATCACATCCACCCTGAAAAGCTTGAAATGGTTCACAAGGAACCTAAAAAAGTAACTCACAAATACATACAATAGAGAATGCAAGCTTGGCACTTTCTATACATTATTCTACACCATTTTATGGACAAGAAGACTGAGGCTCCATGAACTTGAAATACAAGCCAGCTAGTGACAAAGCCAATCCATACAGTTCCGAAGCCTAGGTCTTTCCACTGCCACCATGCTTCCTTCCCAATGTCCTAAAAAGCCATCATTTGCTAGTTTCTAGAGGTTCTAAATGTTTTTTAGTGAAAAGGGCAGGAGGCCTCAATTCTCAGTGATAAAGAATAGAGTATACCAAGGGCTCACAGTCTAGTAACATTGCCAGCGACGCCAGGGCTTTCATTGCCTTTCAGAAGGGAAGTGTGCCCAGGACTCAGACCACTGAGCAGCAGATGAGACTCAGAGGCACAATTCAGGGGGCCCCCCCCCCCCCCCCCCCACCGCCTCTGGGCTACCATCACACTGAGTCTGTGGTGTAGGGAAATCTGCAACACAAAACCTCCGATCACCCAGACCTATGGTTTCTGCTCAGGACCCCACCCACTTCTAAGCTGCATGATTAAGTTGGCTTTGGAAGCAACTGGTAGAGAAACCAAAAGCTGTTTCCCAGAAGTCAGAATCATTTCCTTTAAATCTGTGAGTTTCTTCGAGGCCACATCAGTTAGGTCTCCTCAATCAAATGCTCAAACATCTCAGTCAGAGAAACATTATTGCTCAAGAAAAGCAATGTAAACCGTGTGCAAGGTCACTAGTCAAATGTTAAGATGAAGGACAGAATTTGGCTTACAATCCGGAAAGTACCCAGGTTACCAACCATATTCCTTCTGTCTTAGTCTAGAAGCTTTCCCAATCGAAAAGCCTAATTTTTTAATGACAAAATTTTGGATATAGTTCAATAACATTAGCTCCTCTCCTTGGTTTTCCTAATCAGAAAAAGGAATAAACCACAGTGGGGTTTGCCTCAAATAAGCCTTAATTTAACAGCTATCAGGGTCTGAGAATGACACGTACCCACATCCGCAGCTGCCCTGGTTTTGTTGAGGACATAGGAGTGACTCGCTGGATTCTCACCGACCAGAACCACACTCAAGTAGGGCTGTTTGTGGCCCGATGCCACCCATGCTTCCACCTCTTGCTGCACTTCCTGCTTGATCTGCTGGGCAAGTTTCCTTCCAGAAATGACAACAGCTTCATTTCTGCAGAGGGCAACAGAGTCCACAAAAACAGCTAGCTTAAATTCTTGTAAAAAGTAAAGATCAGACTACAAAACAGGCTTTCCCTTTAGATTTCTGTCTGCGGTGTCATGAGGAACGAATGCTCCAACCTCAAGACCAATGAAACATGCAATTGAGTGAAATATTGACATCATTTCCCTTTATAATAGATATTCAATTCTCAGGGATAACATCAAGGTACTGGGTATCTTGTATGGTCAGATATGATTAGTACACAAACTGCTGTTTTTTAAAATGGAATTTTAAAGCTTTAACAGTCTTTAAGCCTTTAATGCCTGCTTTCCATTTGCATTATGATTAAGTGCCTACTTTAAGCCAGACCTCAATGTCTGGTTTAATGTCTGATATAATGCAATAATTTTGTATCTAAACCTTCTATTAATCTATATTTGCATCTTGGGAGGTATTAAGAAGATAATTTTATAGCAAACCAAATACTTTTACCCTGATTTTATGTAACAGTACCAGAATAGCACAAAATACATTACAGCATTTCATATATACACATGATATATTAAAGAATTGCAAACATGTTCATATTTACAAATCCATTTCAGAATTAGAGCTGAGGGGGACTTCATTAAAAGGGCTTTGCTGATACAAATACTGCTGGCAACATTACCCAACCCAGGCCAGAAATATATTCCCAACTCTGAACGCTACAGAGTGAAAGACTACTTAAAACGGGATTAGGACAGTGATCTATATTGAATGAAATAACATATATCAAGTGCCAGGCATACACATTCAATAAGAATCAATTTCTTATTCTCTTCTCTTGGTTAAACTTGCACACACACACATATTTATACACTCCTGAGGATATATATAAATATTCAGTAAGAAGGGCTTAGATCACACTTCATTAAGAAGTTCCTTTTAAAGCAATAAACTTAGAGAAAATGGCAGCAGCACATCTGAGCTAAGACTAATATACTAAAGTGAAGGACACAGAGTTCTGGGAGAACCTAGTGTTCCGAGTCCCAAAGGCAGATTCTGAATGTTATGCCAATTTGCTTAAAAAAGAAAAAACAAAACAATCAAAGAGTAACAGGAACCAAAAACAAAGCCCTAGCAGAGTGACTATTTTTAATTATATACCTCCTCTGCAGGCCACAACTCAGCCAAGGTGACGCGCAGAACGAGAGTGAGGCATTACCTCATTTCCCATCACCTTTTGCCAAAGGGCAGAGAAAGTAACTGCTGCCCAAGAAGGAACACAGAGAGACTCGGCTCAGTCTCACAGGGAGTCCAAAACGTATAAACTATTTTAGTTAACACTTATTTAGGAATTAAGTGTTTTCACGGAGATGTTTAGAAAATTTCCTTTAAAATTATGAATGAAAAGACTAGAAAGAAGTCAAGAGGATTGTTTAAGTGAAATTCAAAACTAAAATCCAAGTCAGGAGCATCTTCACTTTCCTCCCAATTCAAAAGCCCCACAGTACTGTGATTTTCCATGAAAAAGAAATACCATGCGCATTTCAGAATTCAGGATCAGGTTATTTTGGAAGAGTTCTGTCATCTACTACTTCACTGTCTATCATGAAAACCAGTAACTAATGGAGCGGTAATGAGTGAAGAAAGACACAAAGAGAGATGGAACAAACATGTATTAAACACTAGGTATTTTGCTAAGAGTTTTGCATACAGTCCTCTCAGTTACCTTGGGGCTGTTAAAATAACTCTGTCATACAGAAGGGGAAACCGAAGACAGCAGAAACAAGATCCAAATGCAAACCTCGCCTCCAAAGTCCATTTTTCCCTAACTTCATTATCTCCTAGACTGCAGTACTATCCCTCTAACTATGAGTTTATGTTCCTAAAACCCTCACACCAATACCTTCCGCCCCAGGAAAACACTTAGACTCATATTTTTAAAAAGACATTGTTTTACATTTACCAGCCAGCAGTGATCAAAGCAATACAGAACCATAAATACCAAAGGGAGCATCGCCTTCAGAAACGTGGAAGCCTACTGGCTCACGGCGAAAGGCAAGTGAAAGGAGTGCGTTTATCACTGGAGAGTTAGCAAACCGGCCCAGT
Organism: Phataginus tricuspis; assembly: GCA_029783875.1. Classification (NCBI taxonomy): domain Eukaryota; kingdom Metazoa; phylum Chordata; class Mammalia; order Pholidota; family Manidae; genus Phataginus; species Phataginus tricuspis. Next base: position 64,023,002 of record JAQQAC010020896.1, read on the forward strand.
TCTTTAGGTCGCGAATTAGAGGATGTTTATCAATCTCCCTTGCCAGAACTCAGGAAGGGGGGAGAGAGGGAAGAAAACAGCAATGAGAGATGGGACTGGAAAGACAGGTCAGGGTCAGCCTGAGAAAAGCCTTGGTGTCTCCTCACAAGTCTTCCAAGAATACACCAACTGCATTCTGTGCTCCAAAATCACCTTGGCAATGTCTCTAATAACATTTTTACATTGAATGGAAATTACACACGGTTCTGGCTCTTGACAGATAGGTGAGTTCCACTTGGGAAAGAAGTTCTCTCTAAAACTGCACAGCCTAGCATAGTGGGTGAGAGAAGCTGCTCTTACAATGCTTAGGTCTCTGGCAATGCAAAGGCTCTAAAAATAGAAGGGAGAGTGCACAGATTTACGGAGAGAAATCACAGCTCACCCCATTCCCCAAAGACTCTTCAACCTAGGTTTAGCGAAGCGAGTGTGAGGTCCAGAAAGATCAAGGAAAACTCATTACCTCCCTTCGCAAACGCCGAGCTACCCCTCTCCTCCTCCTGTGTATTTAGCACTTAAATTTACTCAGCCTGGCACGGACCAGCTCGCGTTAGGTGCAGTGGAAGCCCTGGGGACCACAGCACATTTGTTCTCTAGGGAGGGAAAGGAGCAGCTTGGAGCGCAGCGCGAGCCACATCCACCTCCCGGAGGAGGAAGAAGGGCTGGTACCCCGCCGGCAAGCCGGCTCGGGGATTTCATCAGACTGCAATCACCCCCTCCGCCGCTAGGGTCCCGGGAAGAGGCAGCTCGCCGAAGGCTGCTCATTCAGAACCCTGCCAGGCGCCTGCCAGAACACCCTCTGCTTTCCGCAAGACGGCTCTCAGCATCACCGCCAAAGGCTGTCGGCAGGTTCCGGCCGTTAACCTCTATACATTCCCGCGCAGATCGGGGCGCCCCAGAGCCGCCCGAGCCTTCGTTCGGAACCTTGGGCCCCGTCCCGCAGCGGAACGGCCCCCAGAGAGGGCGACGCCCCGAGCCTGCGGGCGACGGGCTTCCTCCGAAAGGCGACCTACCGGCACTAGCTCGCCCCGCGGAGTGAGCGCCCAGGTCCCAGGCTGCGGCAGCGCTGGGCTGCCACGTCGCCCCGCCACACCCCTCCCGGGGCCACTACCGCCCGGGACGGAGATGCTCAGGAAGGACGTTCCTCGGCGCCCTCCGGAGCCCGGGAGGCCCCCAGCCCTCGGTTCCCCGGGCTTTCAGCGCTGACCCACATCCCGCCCCTTACCTGACTGCCGAGAGGTGTAAGGGGCAATGGCGGAGGCGGCAGCTCTGCGCGGGCCGAAGCAGCCGGGTGGCCAACGTGGACACTATCGAAGAAACACCCATGATGTGTGCTGGTGTCCGCGCCAGAAGAGAAGCGCGCGCGCGGGCAGCCCAGTTATACCGCGGCCGCGTGGCAGGCCCCGCCCTCTACCGGCAGCCATTGGTCTCTGCTCAGGAAAGCCCTGCCTGTGATTGGAGCAAGAAGACCCAGCACCGAAGCCCCGGAAAGCCGGGAAGCCTCGGTAGCACGCCGTGATTGGCTGAAGAGGGCAAGCCCCTTCCAGGCGCAGCTGGACCCGCAGAAGCCGGACCAAAGAGCTAGAGTTTGTTCATTCATTGCTTGAACAAATATCTGAGCGCCTACTGTGTGCCAGGCACTGTAAAGAGTGGATAAAAAGACAGGCAGGTAGAATACAAACTAATAAATGTAAAAGAATGACGGAGTTAGAAAATAACTATTTGGCAAAATCATAATCAAAAGTAATTCATAATCATCAATGGACACCAAAACAACTGGGTGAAGCTGATGAGGGACAAAATATTTACATATATAGGGTTGTCATATCTTGCCAAAAAAAACACAAGATACCTAATTAAATTGAGTTTTAGATAAATAATTTGGTAGGAGGGGGTCATACTTAACGAAGTATTTGGTGGTTTTCTGAAATTTGAATTAAACTGGGTTCCCTGTATTTTATTTGGCTACTCTATTTGCATAGTCTCAAAGTGTCTCCCCCACAAAATGCTTATTAAAAGCAAAGGGGAGGGGGGCTGTTCATCTCTGGAGCGCACCTGCACTCCCTCCTTGAGTGTGTACTTTTGCCTTATTAGACCACTCTCTGCTTGTACCTGCTTGACCTGCTCATGAGTTCTTTCTTGATCAGAGTAAAGAACTCTGTTCGGGGATGAGGTCTCACCTAGCGCACAGATAGATCTCCGCAGACTAGAATTCACGACAACCTAAGGGACCCAGGAGACAACAAACTACTCAGGCTCTGAAGATGTTCAAGAGTTTCCTAAAGAGCACTTCCTTCCTGTACTCTTCCTCAGCTATGTTTCTCTTGTCTGTTGCCTGCATCAGGATAGCAGGAGTGGATTTCCTACATGATCAACAAAGTGTTAAAAAGAAATAATTCCCTGGGGAAAGAAAAAAACAAAGGGAGAAAATGGTAAATTTACAGTGGAGAACTTTGGAGGTCACTGCCTTAACCAACAGGTCAAAGTTAACACCACCAATAATGTGACAAATACACGTTATGTGCTCCCAGATGTGTTGCATTGAGGACACATCACTTCATAATACTTATCAAGTCTGAAAATTGATTTATTTTCCTAAACCAACGAGTTTCCTAAAAAACGTTGCAGACTTCTCATTTACACTTTGGGAGGAGAATTCACAGACTTGGAATGTTAAAACAGTCTTCCTGGACTATTCTTGAAAATCCTACTCTTGAAAATTTGGACTATCCCAGTAGATATTAATCTAATGACAAGGACAGTTCCAAACTGGGAGACATTCTACAAAAAAAGCAGCTTGTATTCTTCAAAACTGTCACGGTGATGAAAGACAAAGAATGAGGAACGATTCTAGATTAAAGGAGTCTAGACATGACAATTAAATATGTCAAAAAGAAAAATACAGGCCCAACATGGGATCACTTCTGGAAGGCAACATCGCCAAACAGGGCTTAATGCCTGACCTGATCGCATTTCAGCTTCTCCTAGGAGTGGGATTTTAAGCCAATCAGTGAAATCTGACCACTAGTAAAGTAATCTGCATAAGATCCCTGTTCTTCCTCAAGGAGAGTGACCTCACCCGAAACAATCAAAACAGCATGACACACACACACAAAAAAAAAAAAACAGAAAAGAGAGCCCAAAAATACACTCATGCTTATACGGTCAATTCATATACGACAAAAGAGCCAAAAATATACAATGGGGAAAAGACAGTCTCTTCAATAAATGGTGTTTGGAAAACTGGACAGCTACATGTAAAAAAATGAAACTGGATCACTGTTTTACACTATACACAAAAATAAACTAAAAATGGATTAAAGACCTAAATATAAGACCTGCAACCATAGACTCCTAGAAGAAAACATAGGCAGTAAACTCTTGAACATTAACATTAGAAACTATTTCTAGACATTACTCCCCAGGCAAGGGAACAAAAGCAAAAATAAGCAAGCTGGGACTACATCAAACTAAAAGGCTTGTGCAACCATCAACAAAATGAAAAGGCGACCTACTGAATGGGAGAAGACATTTGCAAATATTTGCAGATGGGCTAATATCCGAAGGAGCCATGTATAAAGAACTCATACAACTCAATATCCATGTATACAGAACTCAAACAACTCAATACCAAAAAATACTAATAATAATCCAATTTAAAAATGAGCAGAGGACCTGAATAGATATTTTTCCAAAGACATACAGATGGCCAATAGATACATGAAAAGATGCTCCACATCGCTAATCATCAGGGAAATGCAAATCAAAACCACAATGAGATATCACTTCACACCATTCAGTATGGCTAGTATCAAAAAGATGATAAATAACAAGTGTTGGTGAGGATGTGGAGAAAAGGGAACTCTCATGCACTGCTGGTGAGAGTGTAAATTGGTGCATCCACTATGGAAAGCAGTATAGAGGCTCCTCAAAAAACTAAAAATAGAAATGCTCTATGACCCAGTAATTCCACTTCTGGGAATTTACCCAAAGAAAACAAAAACACTATTCAAAAGATATATGTACCCCTATGTTCATTGCAGCATTATTTTAAATAGCCAAGATTTGGAAGCAACATGTCTATTAATAGATGAATGGATAAAGAAGATGTGGTACATATGTACAGTGGAATGTTATTAACCATAAAAGACAATGAAATCTTGCCATTTGCAACGAGTGTACCTAGAGGGTATTATGCTAAGTGACATAAGTCAGACAGAGAAAGACAAATATCATCTGATTTCATTTACATGTGGAATCTAAAAAACAAAATAAAGAAACCAAACAGAAATAGATTCTAAACACAGAGAACAAACTGATGGTTGCCATGGGAGAGTTGGGTGGATGGAATGGGTGAAAAGAGGGAAAGGGATAAAGTACAAAATTACAATTATAAAATAAATTGGTCACAGGGATGAAAGTACAGCCTAAGGAATATAGTCAATAATATTGTAATATTTTTGTATGTTGACAGTAACTACATTTATGGTGGTGAGCATTTAGTAGTGTATATAAATTGTTGAATCACTATGTTTTAAACCTGAAACCAATATAATATTGTATATCACTATATTTTAACTTAAAGCATGTAAACAAATAAAACAGAAACTGGATCATCAATCAATCAACGAATGTAACCTGTGATTCCAAACCAAAATAATTTTTTTCTTTCTCTTTCATTCTTCTTTTCTCTCTCTCTCATTCTCTATATTTTGCTGTAACAGACATTATAAGATATTTGGCAAAATATTAATAAAGTCTGTAGATCAGCTAACAGCTTGGTATCAACGTTAATTTCTGGGTTTAGCTAATTGTATTGTGGTTAAATAAGAGAATGTACTTGTTTTCAGAGATAAAGGGACATCATATCTGTAATTTACTTTCAAATGGCTCAAAAAAAAGCCATACATATATGTATATGTGTGTGCATGCATATGTGTGTGTGTGTGTGTGTGTGTGTGTGTGTATATCATAGGGCATAGCACAATGCAATATAAATATTAGTTAGGGCTGCCATAACAAAATGTTTGACAAAAATACTCTGTGCTGCAGGGTTTAGTCCAAACTCTGTAGGCTGAGGCTGCTCAGGCCCTTCTACACTCAGGCCCCAGCTGGCCTTTCTGCCTACTTTCTTTGCTCTACCTTCCACTGAACACACCCTACACATCCACTTACTGTTTGATCACCTTCCTCTCTGCTCCCCAAAACTATTGCTACTCATCCCTCAAGGCTGCAGACTGCCTAAAAGCTTTGTCTGTAGGTCTCCACTCTAAGTGCCCCCAAATGTTTCACTGACATAAAAGGAAGAATTGGGACCACACACAGTCACCGTCACATTTTTGCAGCAACACTACACAGGCAGAATAAATTGCCTTCTCTCTGGGCTATCATAGCATACATGAATACTCCTATTTCAGTCCTCAAAATTGTGATATTATTTGTGTGCCTGTCTATCTCCCCCAGTGTGATGTGGGCTTATTTAACCAAGACAGTTCTTATGAATCATCTCATTCATGCAAGCACAAAGCATGTGAACAACTAAACAGCTGTTAATAATTATTCTAATAATAGCTCATCTTTACTGAACACTTACATGTGTGAGGCACTGTTTTAAGCACTTTGTGTATATTATCCTACCTAATTTTTACAATTACCCCCATGAAGTAAGTGCTATGATTATCTCCATCTTACAGTTGTAGAAGTGAGGCTTAAAGAATGTGTACAGAGTCAGAGAGCTGGTATGGGGAGGCATGGGGAATGAACCCAGGCAGGCTGGCTCCAGAGCCCATGCTACCAGTATATATAAGCTACCATTTACTGAGCACTTATGCTGTGCCAGGCACTGGGTTTACACCATCTTCTTTAATCCCCAAAACCTGGTAAGGTGGGAATTATGTTCCCCATTTGAGATGAAAGAACTGAGACTCACAGAGCCTTGGCCGCTTGCCTGAAGTCACTTCCCCCACAGGTGGGCCTGACATGAAAGCTTTGCCTCTGACCCTTCACTTCATGTGGGCCTGAATGTTCCATAGACACATAGGATAAATCTGGACCACACACAGACAAAATCACTTGAAACCACAAATGGGTGAGAAGGAACAGCTGGGCAGGGGAGGCCAGAGTGGGGAAGCCCACAGAGCTGGCAGCTAGGCTACAACAGTAGGCCATGCCTGGAAGGAAGCGCAGAACTTATGAACTCCATCCCATTCCACCACTGGTCATGATATCGGACTAACCCGAAGAATCTGGGAACCTTTATCATCTCAGAGAACTAGTCATGCTTACGCTGGCCACCGAACCTCCTCTTGTAACCTGACTGCATAATTGGTCTACAAGCACCAGGAGAGCTTTTGTGGTTGTAAAAATAGTGAAATATTTCTGTGCCAACTGATAAAACCTGCTCTCCCGAGCCCCTGCGTGTCTACCAAGCCCTAGGACCCCTCCCTGCGGGGATTATATTGACACCTGGACCGTGACCACACTTCCACCCTAGGCTGGCTTGGCCATGCCCATCCATTCTCTGTGCTCCGTCTGAATGCCTCTCATCTCAGAGCTCACTAATTCTTGGCTAACGTGTCTTCTCTTTGAGCACCACTGAAGTAGAGAGCACTAAGGCTAGACAGTCCAGTCTCTGGAACACCTAGCCAGAGAACACTGTGCCTTTTTTCTTATTGTAAAAGCAACTCATGTTGGTTTAAAACACACATGCACACATACATACACATTGGAAACTACAAAAAAGACTAAGGAGCAGAGTAAAAGTGACCCCACTGTATCCCCTATCCGAGATACTCAGGATTGGGTACATGGCAGAGTGCTTGGAAGTAAGGATATATAAATCAAAAGAGGTGCAAACTAACCGGGTTTCTAGTTGGGGGGGAAAGCAGACAAATCGTGCAAGCAGTTGGGTTGGTAAGTGACAAAGGTATGCCCAGGGAGTTTTGGGAGCTTAGTGGAGGGACGCCTGACTCATGGGAAGGTCCTCTCCTTGCCTTTAGACTGGAATCACCTTTATGGCTATAGCGAAAGTATAGGCTGGGGGAAGGGGCCCAAGGAGTATGCTCAGCCTTTATGGCAGAGCCTTGAGACAGACAGAGGAGGCAAGGACACCTGGAGGGTCATGGGCTGTACACCCCAGCTCATAAGAAACCAGGAGCCATACAGAAGGTGCACCAAAGCCTTCAGTGATTTGCAGGCCCCTTTGCACAGCTCCTTCCTGAGCAGCTGTGGGGTGAACGGTAGCTGGCACAGACCCTGTGGCTGGAGCATACTGGCCTCAGGATTTCCAGGGCTTAGGTCCTTTTTTCAATTCTCTTCTTCGTCTTCTGTACTGTAGATGTCTGTGTTTAGGGGGCTCCTCCAGATCTGGGGGGAATCAGTGTGGCACCCTGAGGAGATGCAATTCAGTTTTCTTCTAATTTCAGAAAGTAAGTGGACCTTACTTATTTGAAAGATAGGAAAGGAGACAGAGTCAGAGGATGGGGAAAAAGGGATCTAAACTCATAGACCATCAGCCGCTTGCCAGGAACTGTACTAGATGACCCTACATTTACTCATATAATCCTTACATTCCTGTGAAATCGTCATATCATTATCTCTGCATTATAGAAGAAGACAAATTCACAAAGTTAAAGTAATTTGCCCATGGTCACCAGCTAGTAATGGCAGTCCCAGGATCAAACATAGGGGTGTCTTCATCTGAAACCTGTGTTCTTCCAGAAAAACATGTCTGTCACTGTTGGGTTAGGTCAGATGGAGAATAGGGCATTTTGGCAGAATGCAGTGGCCAGAAAGCAGACCGAGGAACCCTGACCCGGTAACAGAGCGCTGCAGGACATGATTCCCCCAAAGGTTATACTCAAACAAGCCTTCCTTTCTCCTCCCCCCTCCCTTCCTCCCTTCTGTCCTTCTTTCCTTCCTTTTTTTCTTCTCTTAGAAGAGGCAAACTGAAGATAGCAAAGGAAAATGGCAAAAAATTTATTAAAGGAAAGACATTAAAAATGTGAGGGTCATTGGGTCTCTCCATGGCTGAAGGCAATTGGACCCAAGTCTTTGTCACCACATCTCACTCAAGAGCACACTATCAGGGAAGGCTACTTGTCCGTGAATACCCCAGGACATGCCTGCATGACTCAGGTTTTCACTGGTACATCTGGTTCCCATCTGAGTCCCTTCCCCCACGCCGAAGGCATTTACACAGCTTCTCTTCTGAATCCCTGCAGTGGGACACAAAGATAACAACGCTGTCAGAAGACTTCCCCACAGTCACTACTTTTATAAACTTTCCCTTCAGTTCTTGTCTTAGTGGATCTTTCAAGAATGTTCAGTAGAGTCCTCCCTTCTCTTACTCTTCAACATTCTTCTCTGCTTTTTTAACATCACCTTCTAGTTTCCCTCCTACTTCTCTAGCTGCTCTTTCTCAACCTCCACTGCCCATTTCTTTTCCTCTATGTGGCCTTTAAATATCAGGGCTCCTCAAGGTTCCATCCTGGCACCTCTTACTTTCTACTCTCCCCTCAGTTATTTTATCACTACCATGGCTTTAAATATTTGCATGCTGTTAACCGCCACGTTTATCTCCATCCTGGTCTCTTCTCTGAGCTCCAGAGCTGTATTGTCTGTATTGTCAATATTTCAGAGTAATACATTCAAAACTGAACTCCTGATATACCTCCCAAGCTGCTTTTCCTCCCAGTCCTTTCTATCTTAGTAACTGGGAACCTCCAGCTACCAGCTAGTTGCTTGTGCCAGAAACACAGGACTCAGCCTTGACTTACATCCAACTCTTCATTGAGACCTGTTCTCCAAAAGACATTTCTCCAGAACAGATTTCAGTTCCACCTGCTTCTCTCCACTGACCTAATCCAGGTCAACTCCATCCTGTGCCAGAGAGCAACAGCCTCTTAGCTGCCTCGGCACTTTCAAGTGTTGGTGTGGAAATTAAGGGAAATCTCACTGCATGGCCTTGGGAGGCCAGCAGGTGGCGTCCTCATGTCCACTCCTCCTCCTCAATTGCAGACCCCACCTGACCGGGAAGACAAACACCTTGCCAGTCCGCACTGTTTTAGCCACTTTATTACCCAGCAGGAAGAAAGAAGCCTTCTGCCCCACACAGGCAACAGCCCAGCCAATGAGAAACTTTCACAACTCAGCCATTGAGAAGCTCCCCCATACGAAGAACTCACAGTTTACTCCAATGGACTTTTTCCTTAAAAAAGCTCTCCCAACTCAGCCCTTTCCTCCGTAAAAGAGCATTCCTCTCTTCTTTGTTCTCCCGACTTGCCCATGGTTTTGCAGTAGCTTGCTTTCCCTGAATTGCAATTCAGGTATACTGAATAAACCCATTTTTGCTGATAAAATAACTGACAGTTTTATTTTTAAGGTTAGCAATGGCATCAGCTTTCTTCTGAAAACCTTTCAATGGCTGACCACCTTGCTTCAAATAGGATCCAAGGTTCTTGATGGCTGGTTTCAGCTCCTTCCACTTTCCCAATCGCTTACCTACCACATTCTCATCACACTGGCTTCTTCAGTGCGTTCGTCACAACATGCTCGTACCTGCCCTAAAGCCTTTGCCCGTGTTGTTGACTGAGCAGACCCTCTTCCCTCTCTTCATTCGGTTAATCATCTTCCAGAGTCTCAGCTTAAATGGTATCTCCCCTAAGACTCCTCGGTTTCTCTTCGGCTCCCCTCATTACACTCTCTTAATGCTTTTAATGCATTCCGGGCTTTTCCTCCCAGTAGTTAATTATGTGATTATTTTATTGATATCTGTCTTCTTCAACTGAATGCAAGTTCCAGGAATGCAACGGCCGTGGGTTTTATTCACCAATGTATAGGGCTGACAGAGGTCTCACCTTGCACTTAAGACATTTTCAAAGTAGAAACTTTCAAATGGCTTTTTTGCCGAGTTGGTTAACAATGTCTGATAAATTGGGATTTCTCTGTCACCATATGCGAGCTGAGCCCTGAAATGACAGGCAAGGCAGCGTAGCAACGTTACTGTCTTTTCCCCCCATTTGTGACAAGCACTAAAACAAGCTGCAGCTGAGAGCATGAGCTCTCTGGGAGAGGCAGGAACCTTGTTGTGACTGAAGTAGAAAGAGGCCCTGTGTGGGTGAGGTTGTAAAGCTGGAGTTTTACAGATGATGAGACAAGATAATTACACAGAATGAAAATGCAAGGTTGCAAGTCCTGCCCGAAGGAGCTGGAAAGGGGAACTGTGGTAATGAGTGGGGTTGGGGGCTGAGGTGTGGGAGAGGTTCAGAAAAGGCAGTAGTTGCTGCTCTGCAGTTTTCTGCTTAGCTTTGGCTTTCTGCGTCTGCTGTGAACAGATGGTGACTAGGGATCTCTTCCACCAACTGAACCAAAGAGGGACCAAAATCCCCCCCCATCTCTGTAAACTATAGGCTGTGTCTGGGGGGAACAGATTGCCTCAGAGCACTTAGCAATTTCTTTGGTTCTGTTTCTGTCTCTGTCAATCTCAGAAACTTATCTTTGATCCCTAAGTGGACTATATTGATACCCTGGTCAAATACTGACCCAGGATTTTTTTCCCCAAAATTCCTGAGGCTCCCCCCCAACTCAAATCTAGCTATCCTGAAATGTTTTCTAATAAATAGCTGGCCTTTCATATTCTCAGTGATTCTCCAACTAAAAGAATAATCCCATTAAAAGGGGAAAAACTGTCAGGAATTTCTTTCTCCCTCATCCTGTCTAGAAATATTATTTATTTATTTAAACATTACCAATTATTTAAATAACATTTAAATAATTGAATACATCAAATAATAATACCTTCAAGACAGAACTGATCTACTTGCAAAGCTGCTTTTCCTTCCAGTCTTTTCTATCTTAATAACTGGGAACCACCAGCTACAAGTTAGTTGCTTGTGCCAGAAGCACAGGACTCAGCCTTGACTCACATCCAGCTCTTCACTGAGACCTGGGTATTGGTTCTTCAGAATACATCTCACTTCCATCTACCTGTCTCCACTGATCTAGTTAATGCAATGTATTTGAGTGTATTAAGTAATTATTACCTAAAAATACATTATTTAAATAGTACACATTAAATAAATAATAATACAATATTTTTAAAATACACATTATTGTAAAAGTATAAATCTATAAATGTCCTTAGGTTTATAACTTTTGTGCAGCTACCAAAATCACACAATTATGAATTAAACACAGCAAAATTACTAAAGTTAATAAAATAAAAATAACACCACTACTTAATGTGACAGACTATATTTGGATGAAATAAAGTCGCCTTCAACACGAATATGGTAGTGACAGGCACAGGGCAAGTTCTTTTGTTCTGAGCAATCCGCACCACCAATCGCCGAGCTACGACTTGATTCTCCCACAGTGTTCCTGCTCCTCGTGTTGTCAGGCAGCCCCGACAGGAGGTCTCCCTGTGCACTTGGGGAGACCCCAACCCAGAAGAGGGTTCTTGATGCAGATCGAGAAAGAATTCACAAACAAGTCGGACACGTGTAAGTAAGCAAGGAATGCATTAGGGAGAAAGCAGTCGTAAATGGCAGCAGCTGTGCGGGCTGTGGAGGGCAAGGAAGAGCAAAGAAGGAAGGGAAAGTTCCATGAACTCCTGCTCAGCACAGGGCAAATCCCTTGCCAGCTCCTAAAGCCAAGGTCACCTGGCATCCAGTGTCTGCTTGAATCTGCACGGTGTGGGAACTAAACCCCTGTCACCCCAGGATTTGGGGAACCACAGAGCACTGGATGGAGTGAGATTATATTCTGAGAGCTTCCCAAAGTAAAGAAAGGAGATTTGCAGGCAGGCTGCTAAAGGACATGATGGCACAGCTGCAGTCCTGTCTGCATCACCCAGGTACAGGAACATGTAAGCCTAAATTAGAGATCTTAGTAGCCCTTCCCTGCTTGTCTGAAGTAGGACAGAGAGGGTGAAGACTGGTGCTTAAGCCTAGAAAATAGAATGAAATAGATAAGTAATAAAGACACTTACTACTGGAAGAGATCAGAGACAAAATGCAGTAAGTTGAGCAGCAAGAAGTCTTTATTTCAGGCAGGGGACACAGATAAAGGGGAGTGCGGGCCGCCCCAGGCAGAAGTGCATTTCAGGGTTTAGAGTTTGGGTAGGGGTACATATGATGCATACAGCTGATTCATAATTCCTTTGAAGTTTTATCTTAAGAATAGAGTTATTGGGATTCAAGATGGCAGCATGAGGTGAGACAGAGAACTCCTCCCAAAACCACAAATAGTACAAAAATATAGTTAATTAATACAACTAACCCTAAAACAGCAACAGGAAAGAAGGCTGGACCAGACTGCATACAGACATCACGAACAGAGCAGACCTCATGAAACAGGGTAACGTACGAAAGCCTTGATCCGGCGGGACCAGAGCCCTTCCCCCACCACAGCTCACCAGCGGGAGGAAGAGAAACAGAACAGGGAGGGGGTGGAATCCTGAGACTGCTGAACACCTAGCCCTGGAGATCTGCTTTGTGAGCAGAAACCTGCTCTGTGTGGTGCTCTGGAGGATGGGAGCTGGGACAGGTGGAGTGCCTGAGAGACTGACATTCCGGCCATTTATGGAGGATCAGAACCATATCTGGCTGCTCGTGACAGAGGAAAGGCAGGCAATCTGAGGGGCGTCCTAGCAGTGAGAGGACTGCTGAAGGGGCGGGGGTTGCATGGAGCTTGCTGCACGGGAGAAGGGAGAGCTGGACAAGGTTGTCTGAGCGTGCGCTGCCCAGCAAGTTGGGAACTTTGAGGAACTTCAGGTGCTCCATCCCCCTGGCTGGCTGCTCAGCTCCAAGGCCCCTCACTGCGACACACAGCCTGCCGAGCCTTCCTCCTGGCCTGCAGACACCTGCTCACAAACCGGCAGTCACTGCACTGGCGTCGGCCAGCCAGAGGGAGGCCCCACCTGCATCAGCTAGAGATGCCAAACACAGAAGCTTACACCTGTGTGCTTGGCCCACTGGCTGTGATACTGGAGACAGGCACCACAGATGGGAATCAGGAAGCAGATCTTTCCTCCCCCCAGGCACCATCTCTGCTCCCCAATGACCCCCAACCTCACTCTAAGGGCTGAGCAGCTCCAGAGACTAGAGCTTCTGGGCACTAGAGGGCACCACACAGAAATATGAAAGATCAAAAGAACCTGGTTCAGACCAAAATATCACAAACCCAAGAAAAAGGGCCAAATGAAACTGAATTCACCAATCTTCCTGAAAGAGAGTTCAAAATAAATATCATAAACATGCATATGGAGGTACAGAAAAATATTGAAGAACTCAGGAACGAATTTAAGACAGAGATTCAATCATTGAGAAATTCCATATCTGAAATGTAACATACAATCAAGGGATTTAAAGGCAGATTAGATGTAGGAGAAGAGATGGTAAATGAAATAGAAATGAGAGAAGAGGAATACAAAGAAGCTGAGGCACAGAAAGAAAAAAGAATCTCTAAGAATGAAAAAATATTGAGAGAACTGTGTGACCAATCCAAATGGAACAATATTCACATTATAAGAATGTCAAAAGAAGAAGAGAAAGAAAAAGGGATAGAAAGTGTCATTGAGGAGGCAATTGCTGAAAACTTCCCCAATCTGGGGAAGGAGATAGTCTTTCAACCCATAGAGGTGCACAGATCTCCCAACACAAGAGACCCAAGGAAGACAACATCAAGACATATAATAATTAAAATGGCAAAGATCAAGGATAAGGACAGACTTTTAAAAGCAGCTGGAGAGAGAAGAAAGATCACATACAAAGGAAAACCCATCAGACTATCATCAGACTTCTCAACAGAAACCCTACAGGCCAGAAGAGAATGGCATGATATATTTAATGCAATGAAGCAGAAGGGCCTTGAACAAGAATACCCTATCTGGCAAGGTTATCATTTAAATTTAAAGGAGGGAGTAAAAAATTTTCATATAAGCAAAAGCTGAGAGAAATTACCTCCCACAAACCACCTCTACAGTGCATTGTGGAGGGACTCCTATAGATAGAAGTATCCCTAAGACTAAATAGATGTCACCCAAGGGATAGACAAAGAGTACAGAATATGGTTTATAACATACAGAGAATAGAGGAGGAAGAAAAAGAAAAGGGAGGAAAAAAAAGAACCCTTAGGTTGTGTTTGTAATAGCATAGGAAGTGAGTTAAATTTGACTGTTAGATAATAAGGGAATTACCCTTGAACCTTTGGTAACCACAAATCTAAAGCCTGCAATGGCAATAAGTACATACCTATTGATAATCACCCTAAATGTAAATGGTCTGTGTGCACCAATCAAAAGACATAGAGTCACTGAATGGATAAAAAAACAAGACCCATCTACATGCTGCCTACAAGAGACTCACTTCAAACCCAAAGACATACACAGACTGAAAGTAAAGGGATGGAAAAAGATATTTCATGCAATAGGGAGAAAAATGCAGGAGATGCAGTACTTGTTTCAGACAAAATAGACTTCAAAACAAAGAAAGTCACAAGAGACAAAGAAGGACATTACATAATGATAAAATGGTCAGTCCTACAAGAGGATATAACTACTAAAAATATCTGTGCACCCAATACAGGATCACCTACATATGTAAAACAAATACTAACAGAATTAAAGGGGGAAATAGACAGCAATGCATTCATTCTAGGAGACTTCAACACACCACCTCACTCCAAAGGACAGATCAACCAGACAGAAAATAAGTAAAGAGAGAGAGGCACTGAACAGTGTTATTAGAACAGATGGACATAACGGACATCTACAGAACACTCCATGCAAAGGCAACAGGATACACATTCTTCTCAAGTGCACATGGAACATTTTCAAGAATAGATCATATACTAGGCCACAAAAAGAACCTCAGTAAATTATAAAAGGTTGAAATTGTACCAACCAGCTTCTCAGATAACAAAGGTATGAAACTAGAAATAAATTACACACACAAAAAATGAAAAATCCCACAAACGCATGGAGGCTTAATAACATGCTCCTAAATAATCAATGGATCAATGACCAATAAAAACAGAGATTAAGCAATATATGGAGACAAATGACAGCAATAATTCAACACCACAAAATCTGTGGGATGCAGCGAAGGCCGTACTAAGAGGGAAATATATTGCAATACAGGCCTACCTCAGGAAAGAATAACAATCCCAAATGAACAGTCTAAACTTACAATTAATGAAACTAGAAGAGGAAGAACAAATGAGGCCCAAAGTCAGTAGAAGGAGGAACATAATAAAGATTAAAGCAGAAATAAATAAAATAGAGAAGAATAAAACAATAGAAAGAATCAATGAAAGCAGGAGCTGGTTCTTTGAGAAGTATACAAAATAGATAAACCCCTAGCCAGACTCATCAAGAAAAAAAGAGAGTCTACACACATAAATAGAATCAGAAATGAGAAAGGAAAAAATCACTATGAACACCACAGAAATACAAAGAATTATGAGAGAATACTAATGAAAAATTATATGCTAACAAACTTGATAACATAGAAGAAATGGACAACTTTCTAGAGAAATACAACCTTCTAAGGCTGACCCAGGAAGAAAGAGAAAATCTGAATAGACCAATTACCAGCAAAGAAATTGAATTGGTAATCAAAAAACTACCAAAAACAAAAATCCTGGACCAGATGATTTCACTGCTGAATTTTATCAAACATTTAGTGAAGACCTAATACCCATCCTCCTTAAAGTTTTTCAAAAAGTAGAAGAGGAGGGAATACTCCCAAACTCATTCTATGAGCCAACATCACTCTAATAACAAAACCAGGCAAAGACACCACAATAAAAGAAAATTACAGACCAATATTCTTGATGAACATAGATGCAAAAATACTCAACAAAATATTAGCAAACCCAATTAAAAATACATCAAGAGGATCATACACCATGATCAAATGGGATTCATTCCAGGGATGCAAGGATGGTACAACATTCGAAAATCCATCAACATCATCCACCACATCAACAAAAAGAAGGACAAGAAGCACATGATCATCTTCATAGATGTTGAAAAAGCATTTGACAAAATCCAACATCCATTCATGATAAAAACTTCAACAAAATGGGTATAGAGGGCAAGTACCTCAACATCATAAAGGCTATATATGACAAAACCACAGACAACATCATACTTAACAGTGAGAAGCTGAAAGCTTTTCACCTACATTCGGGAGCAAGACGGATGCCCACTCTTCCCACTTTTATTCAACATAGTTCTGGAGGTCCTAGCCACGGCAATCAGACCATACAAAGAAATAAAAGGCATCCAGATAGGCAAGGAAGAAGTCAAACTGCCCCTGTTTGCAGATGACATGATATTGTACATAAAAAACCCTAAAGAATCAACTCCAAAACTACTAGATCTAATATCTGAATTCAGCAAAGTTGCAGGATACAAAATTAATACACATAAATCTGTTGCTTTCCTGTACACTAACGATGAACTAGCATAAAGAGAAATCAGGAAAACAATTCCATTCACAATTGCATCAAAAAGAATAAAATACCTAGTAATAATCCTAACCAAGGAAGTCAAACACCTATACTCTGAAAACTACAAGACACTCATGAGAGAAATTAAAGAAGATACCAATAAATGGAAACACATCCCATGCTCATAGATAGGAAGAATTAATATTGTCAAAATGGCCATCCTGCCTAAAGCAATCTACAGATTCAACGCAATCCCTATCAAAATACCAAGAGCATTCTTCAATGAACTAGAGCAAATACTTCTAAAATTCATATGGATCCACAAAAGACCCCAAATAGCCAAGGCAATCCTGAGAAAGAAGAATAAATCAGGGGGAATTATGCTCCCTGACTTCAAGCTCTACTACAAAGCCACAGTAACCAAGACAATTTGATAGTGCCACAAGAACAGACCCATAGACCAATGGAACAGACTAGAGAGCCCAGATATAAACCCAAGCATATATGGTCAATTAATATACAATAAAGGAGCCATGGATATACAATGGGGAGATGACAGCCTCTTCAGTAGCTGATGTTGGCAAAACTGGACTGCTACATGTAAGAGAATGAAACTGGATTATTGTCTAACCCCGTACACAAAAGTAAACTCAAATGGATCAAAGACCTAAATGTAAGTCATGAAACCATAAAACTCTTAGAAGAAAACATAGGCAAAAATCTCTTGGACATAAACATGAGTGACTTCTTCATGAACATATCTCCCCAGGCAAGAGAAACAAAAGCAAAAATGAACAAGTGGGACTATATCAAACTAAAAAGCTTCTGTACAGCAAAGGATACCATCAGTAGAACAAAAAGACATCCTACAGTATGGGAGAATATATTCATAAATGACACATCCGATAAGGGGTTGACATCCAAATTATGTAAAGAACTCACACACCTCAACAAACAAAAAGCAAATAAGCCAATTTAAAAATGGGCAGAGCAGCTGAACAGACACTTCTCCAAAGAAGATATTCAGATGGCCAACAGTCACACGAAAAGATGCTCCACATCGCTAATCATCAGAGAAATGCAAAATAAAACCACAATAAGGTATCACCTCACGCAAGTTAAGATGGCCAACATAGAAAACACTAGGAACAACAAATGCTGGTGAGGATGTGGAGAAAGGGGAACCCTCCTACACTGCTAGTGGGAATGTAAAATAGTTCAACCATTGTGGAAAGCAGTATGGAGGTTCCTCAAAAAACTCAAAATAGAAATATCATTTGACCCAGGAATCCCACTCCTGGGAATTTACCCTAAGAATGCAGGTGCCTAGTTTCAAAAAGACATATGCGCCCCTGTGTTTATCACAGCACTATTTACAATAGCCAAGAAATGGAAGCAGCCTAAGTGTCCACCAGTAGATGAATGGATAAAGAAGATGTGGTACGTATACACAATGGAATATTATTCAGTCATAAGAAGAAAACAAATTGTACCATTTGCAACAACATGGATGGAGCTAGAGGGTATTATGCTCAGTGAAATAAGCCAGGTGGAGAAAGACAAGTATCAAATGATTTCACTCATCTGTGGAGCATAAGAACAAAGCAAAAACTGAAGGAACAAAATAGCAGCAGACTTACAGAACCCAAGAATGGACTAACAGTTGCCAAAGCGAAAGGAACTGGGGGTGGGTGGGTGGGAAGGGAGGGAGAAGGGGAATAAGGGGCATTATGATTAGCACACATAACACAGGAGGGGGTCACAGGGAAGGCAGTATAGCACAGAGAAGACAAGTAGTGACTCTATGTCATCTTAACTATGCTGATGGACAGCGACTGTAATGGGGTATGTGGTGGGGACTTGATAATGGGGGAAATCTAGTAGCCACAATGTTGCTCATGTGACTGTATATTAATGATATCAAAATAATATATATATATATATATATAGGCAGGATGTGAAACCACATGAAGGAATAAAGTCACTCACAAAGAGGTCATGGAGGAAGAATAACAGGTTTATGTTGACATTAAAAAGAACTTCAATACTTATTAGATTTAAAAAAAAAATAATAAAAAAAAGCAGGGAGTTAGGAGGTAAGATTCCTAACGTATTTATGGTAATCAGCCAAATAACCTACCCTAAGTTGGGACCAGTAGTTCTAAATGGTGTTTCCACTGCCTGAGGGTAACCACTTGGAGAAGAATAGGATAAAAAAATTCCTTGTGTTAAGTTTATCTTACACAATATCTAGAGGACTATGGATGACGACCTAATGTCTCTCACTGGAGACAGACATCAGGAGACTACAAGTCACGCCTATGCTCCTCTCCCAACCCAGCCCCTGCCCTTTGCCCCATTCTTTTTTTTTTTTTGAAAATCTGCATGTTTATTTCCATTAGAAAAATATTATCTATATAAAATTTTGGTCCACTTTCTCCTTTAACTCCCTTTACTACTCAAACTTAAATACTTTAACTTTACTCAAGTAGAAGCAGAATCATATATCTGACATGAGAAGTAAATGTTTCACATCATTCAATTATTAGGATTTAATGAATTAAATGTGTGCTTTATTATTTTTCAGCAATAGTGACTCATCTTTCCTACATGTTATTTCCCTTTACATTTATTTATTTGGGTAAATGTAATGCACGTCTCTTTTCCCACATCTAGTAATATGAGTGCACATAAGTGTTAATTTATAACATCAGCAACTGGATTCATCATCTAATCTTCAATTCATGTTCAATTCCCCTTAATATATGGTATTTCCATAATAGCTTCAGGTACTTTAGTCAGTCTTACACTTTCCAACATCAATTGTAAAGATGAGATGTTAACTTAAAAATGTTATTAAAATTCCAGAAATAAGTATTATAATTACGTGTTATATAAATAACACTTATAGTGATGCTGTTGTGAGAGGTCCTTGGATGGCCACTGCTTCAATCTCCACACGGCCTCCTTTGGGCAAAGAAGCAACCTGGTAAGCAGCTCTTGCAGGAAAACTACTTTTGAAATACTGTTTGTAGATTTCACTGACTGTATTGAAGTCATTTATGTCAGCCAGCAAAACAGTTGTTTTTACCACATTAGTGAAGTCACAGCCTGCAGCTTTCAGAATTTCACCCATGTTTGTAAGAGCTTGTTTAGCCTCTTCTGCCGCCCCTCCAGGCACAAGCTGTCCATTTGAGGGGTCCATGCCTAGCTGTCCTGAAATGTAAATGGTCCTGTCGACTAACACAGCTTGACTGTAGGGACCAATGGCAGCTGGGGCTTTCGCAGTGCCGATCACCTTTCTGATCAGAGATGACGTGGCAAACCCTTTTGTATTGCTGCCGCTCCTAGAGAAGAGACCCGTACACTAACTGCGCTGGTGACCCACCGGACTCTGCCCCATTCTTGAAATCCTTAAAAGACACAAATCCTGAGCTTTAAGTGCACCTCCTCTCTGAGAGGGCCTTTGTCTGAGTGCACACTTTGCCTTAAGTAAAGACTTCCTGCTGCTCAACTCATTGTGTCTTGTCTCTGCTATCTTCCAAGTCTCTTGGGAGGTTAATAAGAGACACTTTTACCAGTGGTAAGTGTCTTTGTTACTCGGCTATTTCATTCTATTTTCTAGGCTTAAGCACAAGTCTTCACTCTGTCCTCCTTCAGACAAGTAGGGAAGGGCTACTAAGATCTCTGATTTGGGCTTCCAAGTGGCTGTCACCTGGGTGACCCGGACAGGCCTGCAGCAGTACGATCATGTTCTTTAGTAGCCTGCCTGCAAATCTCCTTTCTTTGCTTTAGGAAGTTCTCAGAACAAAATCTCACCCAAACCCTGGGGTGGTAGGGGCTTTTCTCCCACACCAGGCAGAATCAAGCAGACACTGGACACCAGGTGACTTCAGTAGTTGTCAAAGAATCTGCCCCACGATGAGCAGGAGTTCAATGAATTTCCCTTTCCTCCCTCTGCTCTTCCTTGCTCTCTGATGCCTGCACAGCTGCTGCCATTCCCTGTTACTCTCACTTCAATGAATTTCTTGCTTACCTACACTCATTCGACCAGTTTGTGAATTCTTTCTTGATCAGAGTCATATGGAAATGTCCAGGTTGAGGTTTCACCTAGTGTGCAGGGAGTGACCGCCTTGAGACACAGCTGCTGGACAGCATTAAGTTAAGTATATCATCAAGGTTAATTCCACCTGGGTTTTTATTTTTATTTTTGCTTTTTTAAAATATATACACTAGAAAGGTTTAAATTACACATGTGGTCCATATCATATTTCCTTTAGAATGCATGGTCTAGAAAATTGTGTGTGTGACAGAAAGTGTGTACAACAAACTGAAAATTCATTAAAAAGTTTGCATAGAAAACACATGGGTATCCAAGAAACTTAGATCCAGTTCCCACATTAGCATGCTCCAGCATTTTAACAGCTGTGTTCTTTCTCAGAAGCTAAGGATACAGGACCAGCATAGGACTTTCTTTGTGGCTTTCACTCCAGTATCTCAGTGATATAATATTTCTGTAGTTTTTGCTCATGGCTTCCTTGTAAAACTGTTTGGGGACGGATATAGGCACTTCCATCCCTCCCAGAAAATATATATTACCTTCTGGTCATTTTCTTGCCACTTGACCAAAGATTGTTCTCCACTGGGAAACCCTACATAAAAGGGAAAAGTGAGAATGTACTCTCTGAGCCAACAGATACAAACAACTACTTTCCAAGCTACACAAAAACTACTGAAATTCAGGGACTGCATCAGTTAAAGAATTTGTCTAAAATAACATTTAGCCAGATACCCAGTGGCATTCAGTTAGCAAATTTTAGCTGAATGTCTATACCTGATACAAGGCCCCACAACAGGCATATGCAAAATACACAGATAAGTAAGTCAGGGATTTGCTTTCAGGGAGGTGGTCATCTAATAAAGGTGATAAAACATATAAAAATTTCTTCCTTGTTAAATTGCAAATGTTGATTGACTATATCCAAGTTCCAAGAATTGTCTGGAGTTGTATACCTTAACTCTTTTAATCCTCCCAATCCTATGAGATTTTTCTGCATTTCACAGGTAAGAAAACTGAGGCAGAAAGTTATAAGAATAGTTAAGGTCATATGGTTACTAAGTAGTACTGCCAGGGTTCAAACTTCGGATGTAAGCTTTTCAGTAGCTATTCTACTTTGCTTCCCTTAAAAAAAAAAAAAAAAAGAAAGTTTAAAAATGATATTGGTATTTGCTTACTAGAGAAAAATGGGAATATATAGAAAGACATAAAAGAAGATAAATCCTCAAATTCAAACACCAATACAACTGTTTAATATGTAAATACTGCTTTTTAACTTGAACTATATATATTGTATGAAGGATATATATATATATATATATAAAGGGCTGCCAGAGTTCAAAGGATGGATTTCTGGCTGGATTGTGAAGGACAGGGTATGATGTGGATGTCAGGGCATTCCAGGCAAGAAGGCCTGCAAGAACAGGAGCAGGGACTCAAGGATGTCCAAGGCTTACTGGAGAAATTAGCAAGGAGTTTTTGGCAGGAACATTACCGTGAACAACAAAGCTAAAAAGCTGTTAAGGCCACATCCAAAAAGCCTAGAATTCCTTTACCTTTCATCTTACCAGTACTGGTAGTACTGTACTGATTACCACTCATTCCTGTATGGATCACCTCTAGTGGACTGGGAATTCCAGTCTATATCTCCATTCCTTCAGTGAGCATTTATTGAATAGTGTCTGTGCACCGTACTGAGCCTTGCGGATGACAAATGATCAGGCTATATCTCTGCCCCCAGAAGGAATTCAGTCTAGTGGGAAGAAAATGTAAGACAGGTCTGATGGAAATATGAACAGTGTGGGTTTCTTGCTACCAAAAAAACCTGGCTAAAGTAGACTATTACAACATTTCTGGCCCTAGTCTCCCCTTTTCTGTACCCCCACTTCTGCCTTCTATAACATCACACGAAGTAATAAAGAGGTTCTTTAAAAATAAAATCCCTGTAATCAAATGAGGAGTCTGGTAGAATGGGCCAGACAGAACAAAGTGGCTAGTAAGATAAGGATTGAAAAATACCCACAGGGTTAGAAATGAAGACACTGGAGAGCTTGGTGAGAAAAGTTTTTGTGGGAAGGATGGCAGGGGGCCGAATCTGGACTGACAGGTGTTGAGGAATTAAGGGATGGTGATGTCTTGGAGACGGTGAGTGAAGAGACTGTTATTGGACCTTTTGAGTTCTTGAATGGTCTTTTGGAGGGGGGGGTGCTGAGGTAACTATAAAGGAAGATAAAAATAAATGTTTCAATAAGTACACGAAAAGATTCTCAACAGCAACTAATACGAAAATGCAAATCCAAATCACAATGAGATGCCACTTCACACCTACTAAAATGGCTATAATTAAAAAGATATACAACAGAAAACAGTTATCAAGATTGTGAAAATATTAGACCTCTCAGACATTTGCCAGGGGGAATGTAAAGTGGTGCAGCTGATTTGGAGAACAGTCTGGCCATTCCTCAAAAAGTTATACATACCCAATGACCCAGACACTCTCTCTAAGTATATACCCAAGAGAAATTAACACATTTGTTCATACAAAAAGCAGTACAGGAATGCTCATGGTAGCATTATTCACAGCAGTCGAAAAGTGGAAACAACCCAATGTCCATTAAGAGATGAATGGGCAAATAAAATACAGTGTATTCACACAATGGAATACTATTTATCCATAAAAAGGAATGAAGTACCGGTACATGCTATAACATGATGAGCCTCGGAAACATTACAGGAAGTGAAAAGAGCTAGTTACAAAAGATCACATATTGTATGATTCTATTTATATGAAATGTCCACGTTAGACAAATCCATATGAAAAGAAGGTAGACTAGCTGCCAGTGGTTGTGAGGAGGAAGGGATGGGGAATGGCAGTTAATGGGTTTCTTTTTGGGTGATGATAATGGTCTAGAATTAGTGGTGATGGTCGTACAACTCTGCATAAACAAAAAAAACCCTGGACTGTACATTTTTAAAGGGTGACTTTTTGTCAAGTGAATTATATCTCAATTTAAAAACAAATTAAAATTAAAAAATTGCAGCTCTAATAGAGGTCCCTGCCCTCCAAGAAACAGGGATGGAACTCAAGATGAACAACGTAGACCAAGCATCCGAGATGGACTCCCAGGGCGAGGACCCCTTTCCACCGAGACTGTGGGAGAAGTCCCGGCCTGGACGCCGCCGATTGGCTGAACTTTAGGAGAGGGCGGGGAAAAAAGGGGCGCGCCGAATCCCTCTCTTGGGGGCGGGAAGGGGAGGGGCGGGGCGTAGCTTTCGCTCGCGAGATTTGGTTGGTTCCGCATTTCGGGTCGGCAAGGTTTGGGCGGCGGGCTAGGCTCACGCAGCGGCTTCCACCGGCTTGTACCGGCTCGACCCCCGGCTCGGAGCAGTGGCGGTCGCTGCCTTCGCGATCCCTGAGTCTGAGGCCCGTCTGCTTCCTATCGGTTCTCGCGCCGGCTCCGACTCCTGACCGCGGCGGGGGCCAGTGGCCCCTCCCCTCCCCTCTGAGGCTAGAAGATGAGCTTCCTCTTGTGAGTGTGGTGGGGCCGAGGCTGCAGGGCTGAGGGCTGAAGGCCAAGGTCGAGGCCGGCGGCGAGCGGGCGCCTGCGGCGAGGGCCCGGTCCCGGGGTTGGGGCCGGAGTGGCCGGCGCTTGCTTTGCCCCCACTTGGGGCCACGGGGGAGCCTGGGACGTGAGCCGAGGCGGACGGAGATGAAGGTCGAGGCAAAGGAAGCGGAGCGAGGAAGACTGGGGAGTAGAAAGGCCCCGAGGCCGGTAGCGCCTCCAAACTTTTCCGCCCGAGCGGCCCTGAGGGCGGAGGGACGATCTGGGGGCGGAGTCCCGGTATCTTATCAGGTCTCGAGCCTTCCGGTAACTATCCTGCTGACTTAGCTTTCTGTGTCTCATAATGAAAAGACCTTATGCCGTTTTATTATCGTCACCATCGTTACCCCCGTGAAAAAATGTCCCAGGAATGCGTGAAGTGTCGCCTGAAGTTAAGCTGCGGACTTTTGTAAGTCCGGGGAGAGGAAATCCCGGGCAAAATACCTCTGAAAACCGAAATCAGTCAAAGGGAGAAATAAAGTTTAAAATTCATTTATTGCTTACAAACTGCAGTCCGGGCCCTTCTCTCTTTCCTGCTCCAGCAGATGCAAAACCCGCCCTCCCCTCTCCTCTCAGGTACGGATAAGCCCTCGGTTGCCCAGGTAATTACCCATTGATATGGAGATGAACTTCTCTCCACCCCTGAGGAATGATGCTAATGCACTAAAGCCATACTTCTCGCCACCCTTGAGCGCCTGTTAATATGCAGATATACTAAAGCCAGGCGAGATATTGGAAATGTTACAATTTTACCCACAGTTTTGCACTCAGATCCTTCTGTCCTGTTCTGCCTCAGCCCACTTTGTGACTTTGTTGTAATTAACCTACTTCTCTTTTCCTTGGTGGAATCCTACTTTAACGCCTTTGCTTAAATGAGGCTTAAATGAAAAAGGTAGATTCTCTGATTCTTAAACACATTAAGGTTTGAGAAGCATTGCTCTAGAACCTTCATTATTCTAAGGTGACTCTTTACCTAGCATAGTGCCTATGTGTTATGTGTCAATAAATACCCATTTTTAGTTACGGACAACACCCATATGCTTGATTTCTTATTAAATTACATAATGTTCCATAATCAGTTTATCTACCCAGTTCCTTATTGTGAGATATTTAGATTCGTTCTAATATTTTGCTGTTATAACACTACCAAGAATATTGTTGAGCAAACCGCTTTTTCCCTCCTGGATTTTTTTTTTAAGGGTATAATCTCCAAAGTATGTTTACCTTGTTAAAAAATTTGTATGATTTTAGGTTTTAATTGCAAATTTACATATTAGTAGAACAATATACCCTTCGCCCCCTCCCCACCCAGTCTTTTTCTTACGACCTAATCTTCAGTTAGTGGTTTGTTTGTGGATGCTCAGTTGCTTAGTTGCTTTTTGGACCTAAATGTGAAGGCTGTTTTTTCCTTTAAGTTTTGTTGACATTTGAGTTTTCACTTTTTTGGCTGTCATGAATAGTGCTGCTGTGAACTTTTGTGTACAGATTTTTGTATTAGATGTATGTGTTCATTTCTCTTGAGTGTCTGTCTAGGAGTAGAATTGCTGAGTTACATGTAACTTAACATTTAACCTTTGAAGAACTGCCAAACTTTTTCAAAGCACTGCACCATTTTGCATTCCCACCAGCACGGTGTGTTTCCATTTCCATTGCACCCTAGCTAGTACTTGTAGTCATATTTTTGATGATAGCCTTCTAAGTAGATGTGAAATGGTATCTCATTATGATTTTAATTTGCATTTCCCCATGATTAATGATGTTGAGCATCCTCTCGTGTGTTTATTGGCCAGTTGTGTATCTTCTTTGGAGTAATATCTATTAAAATTCTTTGACCATTTTTTAATTGTGTTACTTGTCTCTTTTTGAGTTGTAAAGAATTCTTCATTCGGGGTACAGGTCTCATCACATCTGTGATTCACACATATTTTCATAGTAGACTGTTTTCACTGTCTTGATGATACTATTTGAAGCATAGAAGTCCTGTGTAGATAAATCTTGAGACACCATTACATGTTAGTTTCTGTATTTAGTTTCCTGTCATTTACAGCTTCTTGTTTCTATTTGTAAAGGTCCATTTTTCTAATGTAGTGTTTTATTTGTTAAATTTAGGTCTTTATCATTCTAAACAAGAACATTCCATATTTTCCATAGTGTTTTTTGATAGTTTTTTTTTTACTTTTTAATCAGTGTTATTTAAAATGCTGATTACTCAGGTAAAGTGAAGTTCCACTCCCTTCCTCTTCATAGAAGTAATCACCAGTATCAGTCTGATGTGTATCCTTTCTGACACTTTTCTATGCATTTATAAAATTGGCTTCTGTATATTTTGTCTTAGAATATATTTAATCATATCTTGAGATCTTTGCCATTTTTAAATGCATTGAGCTCTGTCTTGTTCTTTACTATATTGTTGTTGCTATATTATTCTTTACTATGTTGTTGCTTTTTACTATGCAGTATTCAATGATGTGGGTATATCATGGTTTGTTTCTCTACCAATAAACTTTAGGGTTGTTTCCAAGTTCTTTAGTATTAAAAACGATCTTGGAAAACACATCCATATGTAGGAGAGATGCCTAGAAGTAGAAGGGATGGGTTTAGGAGTATTTCAGTGTTAATAGATAATGCCATATTGCCCTCCCAAAATGTTAAACACTTTTACATGTTCACCAACAGTGTTTTAAAGTACTAATTTCTCTATACTCGAGCCCACTCATAATGTAATTGTTTTAACTTCTGATACTCAGATTAAGGAAAAATATCTTCCTTTAATTGAACAGCTTTCAGATGTTCATATGTCATTGTAATTTTGTTTCTGAATTGCCTTACTTGTAGCCCATTTTTCTAAAGGGCTCCTTAACTTTTTTTCTTAACAGATTATCGAATACATGTTAATACTTTGTAATACATGTTGCAGGTTCTCTTTTCCTTACTTGTTTCTTTGTTCTGTTATGGAAGTTTTAGTTGTTAGGGTTAGAAATTCGCCGATTCTTGCTGGGTTTTGTGTCATGTTAGGAAGACCTTCTTTATGGATGGCGTGAGATAGGAATAAAAACTCATATTTTTTCCCCAGTAACCAGTTGTCTCTCATTAATTTTCCCTGCTGAAAACTTCAAAATGTTACTGTTACTTCTACTGTGGTTTTTTAATGGTATCACAAATATTTTGCTCCAGAAAACTGGATTTTTGAACTCAGAATTTTAGAGCTCCCTCCCAGCATCATTTCCTGTAGGTGGAAATTGAGGCCAAAAGAGGTTAGGTTTTTCAGGCAGTCACAGAGTTCCTGGTAGATCAAGTACCAGAATCCAGGTTTTTCTTTCATTTGGTTAAGCCCTTTCTCTTAGGCCAGACTGCTTGATGAGGCAGAGTGAAATTGTGCTGCTGATACTGTCTATGGGAGGGGAAAATTTTTAAAGCATTCTTCTATGGTGAGCATCATCTCTCCTCCTGGCACTTTTCCGGGAGTATTTTTTATTTTATTTTCAGAACAATTTTTATGCCTAAAAATTATGACATTCTGCTTCCAGTCCTAAAAATCGTTATCCTTTTATTTTTAACCTAACAGTAGCAGCCGCTCTTCTAAAACATTCAAACCAAAGAAGAATATCCCTGAAGGCTCTCACCAGTATGAACTCTTAAAACATGCAGAAGCAACTCTGGGAAGTGGGAATCTGAGACAAGCTGTCATGTTGCCAGAGGGAGAGGACCTCAATGAATGGATTGCTGTTAACAGTAAGTTTTTTTTTGTTTTTTTTTTAACAATTTATTTTATTTTAGTATCATTAACCTACAATTACATGAGCAATATTGTGATGATTAAACTACCCCCTTCATCCGGTCCCCCCCACCAACCCCACCACAGTCACTGTCCATCAGTGTAGTGAGATGAGAATCACTACTTGTCTTCTCTGAGCTGTACAGCCCTCCCCGTGCCCCCCCACCCTATGTCTGCTAATCGTAATGCCCCTTTTACCCTCTTATCCCTCCCTTCCCACCCTTCTTCCCCAGTCCCTTTCCCTTTGGTAACTACCAAACAGTAAGTTTTTAGTAACATTAAGCTTTGCTGCTTTATAGGAATGTTTTGCTAAAATCTTTTTGTTAAATTTTCTTTCACAGGTATAATGTAGTACAATGGGATATCTGTATAGAAACATACACAGAAACATGATCAGAACTGTGGGATATATGTAGTTTAGTTGAGTAGAGACATGAGGAGAAATGAGTGCTTGGGGGCAATTTCTCAGAAGGATGGTATGAATTACAGAGTGAGGTCAAATAGAAGATTGATAAATGTATTTGAAACCAACATAAGATTGTATATCAACAGTACTTCAGTTAAAAAAAAAGATTGATAAATGCAATGATTCTCTGGTAGGGAATTGCTTTGTAGGGAATCCATTTCACAGTCATGCCCCCATTTCCAACAGCCCTCATATGTCTGTGTATGTAGAAAAGTCCATTGCAGTTCACGTGGTCGGTCACTTGATTATTTCTTGTGACCTGGGAGTAGTCAGGGGGAAATTGAGAGATTGGGAGAAAATGGGAGGGACCCATGAGCTCAAAGTCACTCTGAGTTTAAGAAAGTGATTCTGAGATGAGATCAGTTCTGGGTGAATAAGGTTTAAATCTAGTAGGAATTTCAGATGTCCAGGAATATTTAAACTTTTTAACGGACATTTTCAAACCTACAAAAAAGTAGAGAAACCAATACAGTGAATACTCAGGTATCCATTATCCACCTTCAACAATTATCAGTTGGATAATAATAATATCAACAGTATTACCAGTTCATGGCTAATTCATGTTTGTGTATCTCACCCTGATTATTTTGAAGTGAATCCCAAGACATTGTTTCATCTGTAAATATTTGAGTACCTCCAAAAGACAAGAACTCCCCTTTTTAAAGATAAGGACAATACTTTCATTCCTTTAAGTTATCAAATATCCAGCCAGTGTTCACATTTTCATTGATTGTCCTATAAGTATTCCTTTTTAAAAAATGTATGGTTTGTTTAAATCAGGACCCAATAAGACCTGTACATATGTTTCTTAAATCTCTTTTAATTCACAGGGTTGCCTTCACTGCAGTCTTTTTTTCCTTACTATTTTGTTGTTGAAGAAACCAGGTCATTTTTTCCCACAGTATGAACTTTATTGATTGTATCCCCAAGGCATTCATTATCGTGTTCTGTTCCTCCATTTTTCTGTAAACTTAAGATCCAGAGGAGTAGTAATGGTGCAGTAGAACTTTGCAGGGATGCAAATATTCTGTATCTGCTTTGTGGCCATTTAGCACTTGAAATGTGGTTAATGTGGCTGTGAAACTAAATTTTAAATTTAATTTTAATGTAAGTAGCCATATGTGGCCAGTGGCTACCATGTTAACACAGATGTGGAGCTCTAATCAAATTCAGGTTTGATTTTGTTTGTAAGACTACTTGATACATAGTAGTATATACTTACATTAGTGTAGATACTTCGATCTATCTAGCTGTCTTTATCTTTTGATATGTGAACCATGTGAAGTATTATATATTCCAAAAAGTCCCTTTTGTTTTTTTGAACTTACTCGAAATCATCAGTTATTCTGAAGGATTCTGTTGGCCTTCTTCAGTCTTAGATTTTTCTTGGAGACTTAACTGCTCTAGCTCAGCTCTTCTCAAACCTTTTGGTCACAGGATTCCTTTATTCTCTTAAAAATTATTGAGAACCCCAAAGAGCTTTTAATTATGTAGATTGTATCTACTGATACTTAGTTTACTGGAAATTAAAACTGAGAAATTTTAAATATTTATTTTTAAATTTATCTAAAATAATATTAAACCCATTACATGTTAACATAAATATATTTTTATGAAAAATGATTATTTTCCAAAATTTTAGTGAGAAGTGTGGCATTGTTTTTACATGTTCACAAATCTTATTTAATGTCTGGCTTAGGAGGCAGCTGGATTCTGCTTCGGCATCCCATCTGTCATGATATTGCACATCAGAACTTTTAGACAATTCCACTGTGCCACCTGGGAGAATAAGAGTGGAGAGAGCAATTAAAATGCTTCTGACCTCACAGATCCCCCTGAAATGGGATCCCTGTACCCGTTTTGAGAACAGCTGCTTTAGACCAGTAGACTGCACACCATGTGGGCAAACTCTTTTGTTTTGAATGAATATTGAGTGCCTAAGTATTACTTCCTTAGAAACAGGACTAATAAAGAGGAAGGGTTATTTTATAAGCAAGGGAGTTTTGTATAAAATTCCTCTGAGAAGATGGAACGTTTTTTATGTTTGTGTTTAAAGTAACGTTGAAAAGCCCTAGTTGATTTTTAGGTACTCCTTCATACAGGGAACCAAAGTGTTTTTAAAAACTTTCCAAGGCTTATGTGGTTTCTCTGTACAGAGTAATATGTTTCACTCAGTTAAGTTCATTACTCACCCCATTCCTTTTCAGATTTAGTTGAAACTCTTTTAGGAAGTGCTCTCTAACTATCTCAACCCCTCAGGGGTGCCTTTTCTCTGAACTTCCTAGCACTTCTTATTGGCCTCTGGATATTATCTTCTTAGATGTTGTATTGTTCATCTCTTTTAACTTTGTCCCTTCTGTTTGCTGGAGACTCCAAGGTAAGGGACATTATCCTATGTCTTCTTTATGTCTTCTATATACATTTAGATATCAATTTTTTTTTATGATGAATGAGATCTTTTAAGTGCCCATTGATAAAGCTGATTCACCTCTCACAGTATATTCCACAACACTTCTCTTTCCTAGCACGGTGGTATTGTCTAGACCAGATTGGTAAGAAGATAGGGGCTTTGTCATTCCCTCAGATGTTATCAAATTGTATATTCTAATGATGTAATAATAGACACTGTTAAGTTACAATTATCTCTAATGCATTTCCCTGCTGTTACATGCTGGTTAAAAGCTTAGCTTATTAAGCATGAATGTAAAAATTTTACTGAGGTGTGACAACTTAAAAAGAGAAGAGAATTTACAGTACCCCTTGCAGTTGAATCTCCCAAGGATTCACTCAAGAACTTTAAAGCATTGTCCATTTTTCCTTCAACTGAGAGGTCTGATGTTTTGTTGTCTTTACACGACATTTTAACACAATTTTGCTGTTTTCTAGCTGTGGATTTCTTCAACCAAATCAACATGTTGTATGGAACTATTACAGAGTTCTGCACGGAAGCCAGCTGTCCAGTCATGTCTGCAGGTCCAAGGTACACATACTGCCCTATTACATAGGTATTTGAATTACTAATAAAAGTAATAACTAACTGATAATAAATTAAATAATACTTTTTTTCCCTATCTGTTTGCTTGTGTAAAAGTTCAGTTCTGTGAGTTCTTGAATACTTCTCTATAAGCTTTTGGCTATTAAATGCTTTGGAATGTAGTACCTAGTGTTTTGATGATATAATTGCACTATAGTAAGATGAATGTTCAGTTGTAGGAATCAAAGTAAAGAAATTTGAATTAGGTTTTTCTTTTACTGCAAAAGTTAATTTTTCAGTTTAATATTCACAGTTCTGTTTCTGGTTTTTAAATGAGTTTCTTGAAGAGTTTTTAGTTGTTCCTTTAATGTTTTATTTTTTTAATGCTTATTTAGTGTTAATTACTTCCAATGTACTCCTTTAGTTATCTGACTTAAAGATGCTAGAGTTTAAATAATTTGACTATAATAAATTTCAAGAAATACTAAGAAAGAGCTGAAACTCCGTATTATCCATAATGTTAAGTCATCATGATGGGATTAATGTTTTAGTGTGTTTTCTTTCAGTCTTTTCCTTATAAGTGACTGATTTTATTTGATGGTATATGATTATCAAGATAGTTACCTCTTGGAAAAAATTGTCCTTTCTGAGTTTGCTACAAGTATAAAGAAGAAAAAGGCCCCCAGTGAATTTGTAGACCTATTTTTATTACAGTGTTGCAAGAAGGATGTTTTTATTTGTGTTAAGTTTTATTCTTCAAACTTCCTTAAATTTAAATAAAATAAATAGAAAACCATATGGCTTAAATGCTTTACACAGTGAAATTTGCCTAAGTCTTGTTAATTATTCTGGCTCAGCAAAGGCAAGGGGAGCAGAAAGACACATGCCTAAGGATGTTTCTTTAACCATCTTTCCGAGAAACAGGGTTTTATAACCTTTGCTCTGTTGGTGATAACTTGATGGCCAAGGATCTGAGAATGCAGTCGACCCATCAGCCCCTCACCCAGTCCTCAGCATCCTCTGCTTAATACACAGGAATTGTAGTTCTTCTTATCTTTCCTGGTGCTGTGTTATAAAAATACCCATTCCGGCACTGCCAGCTGCCACACTATCTTTTCTCTTCCAACTAAAATCATCAATATATTCTGTAGAGAACTCCCAGTAATCTTCAGTAGAATTTTAGGAAATTTACTGAAGTTTTATGTAACTTCTGTTGACAAAATGTGGACCTACTTTGATTATAAGTTGCGCATTTGTTAATGTTTTTGAAAACGACCAGTAAGTCTCTTTCTCTCCAGATACGAATATCATTGGGCAGATGGTACTAATATTAAAAAGCCAATCAAATGTTCTGCACCAAAATACATTGACTATTTGATGACTTGGGTTCAGGATCAACTTGATGATGAAACTCTTTTTCCTTCTAAGATTGGTGAGTTAATGTTGAGCTATTTTTCTTTTTAAATAGTAAATTTGTTGTGTTCTTTTAAACATTTTGTTACTTCTAAAAAATTTGGTAGAGACTGCCAAATTCTTCTCCAAAAAAGATTGTAAGTGTACATTCCCTCCAACCGTATTTGCATCTGCTGCTTTCCTCTCTAGTACTTGTTCTTAACCTTTTTTATTTTTTCTAGCATGGGTGGGTAAATTTCTGTTCTAATGTACATT
The DNA here is from genome assembly GCA_029783875.1 of Phataginus tricuspis. Taxonomy (NCBI): domain Eukaryota; kingdom Metazoa; phylum Chordata; class Mammalia; order Pholidota; family Manidae; genus Phataginus; species Phataginus tricuspis. Next base: position 64,056,035 of record JAQQAC010020896.1, read on the forward strand.
TCAAAAAGATTGATGAGATTGAGCATTTTTGGTTTATTGATCATTGTGTGTTCTCTGTTTATATCCTTTGTCCACTTCTTTGTATATTAAGGACATTAGCGTTGTCATACGTGTTGTATGTATTTTTTCCCCAGGTTCCCTTTTGTCTTACTTGGTTGATGAGGTTTTTTTTCTCTCTCCAACAATCTTATTTTATTAATCTTTACCTTTGTGACATCTGGATTTTAATACAATGATTAGAAGGGTTTTCCCTAGTACAAGATTATAAAAATATTTGTGTTTCCATTGAGTACTTCTGTGGATTTGTTTTTACATTTAAATCTTTGTTCTGTCAGGAATTTTTTTTCTCAGTGCTCCCTTCATTTTCTGGTTACAGATGCAAAGTTAGTTTGTCCACTACCATTTATCAAACACATGTGTCTTCTCTCCCCTGCTTATCATGTGTCCACTAAATCGCCACATATTTTGGAGTCTTTTTTATCTGTTCCTGTAGAAATTCAACACTGTTGTAATTACCGTGGCCCTATATCTTTGAGCATCTTACAGGGTTAGTGTCTCTTCCTTGCTCTTCGTTTTCAGAATATTCATGGCTATTCTGGGATATTTATTCTTCCAGAGAACTTAGAATCATTTTGTCAAGGTAAAAAATATTTGTGAGATTTTGGTTATGATTTCACTCAATTTGTAGATTAATATAGGGAATCTTTGTGCTCTTGACAATACTGAGTTTTCCTATCCAAGAACAAGGTATATTTAATTTATTCCTGTCTTTTATTTATTTCTTAATTCCTCATAAAATTCTATAGTTTGTGCTAATTCTTTAAGTTTCCACTGTTCTGGGTTGGTTTTCTCGAGTGTTTTAGGTATACAGTCACACACTAAGATAATTTTGCCTCTTCCTTTTTGATACCAACTTGTGTAACTCTTACCTAATTGCAGCAACTAGTATTTAGCAGTACTGAGTAATGGTGATGATGGCAGACATCCTCTTCTTGTGTCCTTACTTTATGTGAGTGCTTCTTGTATTTCATTATGTTGGAATCCTGCTTTTGGTTAGAGGTGTGTATTTTTTTAAGTCAGTTATGGTTGTAGAGTTTTATCAGATACTTTTCCAGTGTCTGTTGTTGATGACCATAAAGTTTTTTTTTTTTTT
>JAQQAC010020896.1:64057587-64070738 GCA_029783875.1 Phataginus tricuspis
TGCCCATTTCTTAATTGGGTTATTTGCTTTTTGTTTGTTAAGGTGCGTGAGTTCTTTGTATATTTTGGATGTCAACCCCTTATCAGATACATCATTTATGAATATATTTTCCCATATTGTAGGATGTCTTTTTGTTCTACTAATGGTGTCCTTTGCTGTACAGAAGCTTTTCAACTTGATATAGTCCCATTTGTTCATTTTTGCTTTTGTTTCCCTTGCCCGGGGGGATATGTTCATGAAGAAGTCACTCATGTTTATGTCCAAGAGATTTTTGCCAATGTTTTTTTCTAAGAGTTTTATGGTTTCATGATTTACATTCAGGTCTTTGATCCACCTTGAGTTTACCTTTGTGTATGGGGCTAGACAGTAGTCCAGTTTCATTCTCTTACATGTAGCTGTCCAGTTTTTCCAACACCAGCTGCTGAAGAGGCTGTCATCTCCCCATTATATATCCAGGGCTCCTTTATCAAATATTAACTGACTGTAGGTGTTTGGGTTAATGTTTGGATTTTCTATTCTGTTCCACTGGTCTGTGGGTCTGTTTTTGTGCCAGTACCAAATTGTCTTGATTACTGTGGCTTTGTAGTAGAGTTTGAAGTCAGGGAGCGTAATTTCCCCCTGTTTGATTCCTCCTTCTCAGGATTGCTTTGGCTATTCGGGGTCTTTTCTGGTTCCATATGAATTTTAGAATTATTTGTTCCAGTTCATTGAAGAAAGCTGTTGGTAGTTTGATAGGGATTGCGTTGAATCTGTAGATTGCTTTAGGTAGTATTGCCATTTTGACAATATTGATTCTTCCTAGCCAAGAGCATGGGATGCATTTCCATTTGTTAGTGTCTTCCTTAATTTCTCCTAGGAGTGTCTTGTAGTTTTCAGAGTACAGGTCTTTCACTTCTTTCGTTAGGTTTATTCCTAGGTATTTTATTCTTTTAGGTGCAATTGTGAATGGAATTATTTTTCTGATTTCTCTTTCTGTTAGCTCATCATTAGTGTATAGGAAAGCAACAGATTTCTGTGTGTTAATTTTATATCCTGCAACTTTGCTGAATTCAGATATTAGTTCTAGTAGTTTTGGAGTGGAGTCTTTAGGGTTTTTTATATACAGTATCATATCATCTGCAAATAGTGACAATTTGACTTCTTCTTTACCAATCTGGATGCCTTGTATGTCTTTGTTTTGTCTGATTGCCGTGGCTAGGACCTCCAGTACTATGTTGAATAACAGTGGAGAGAGTGGGCACCCCTGTCTTGTTCCCGATCTTAGATGAAAAGCTTTCAGCTTCTCGCTATTAAGTATGATGTTAGCTGTGGGTTTGTCATATATAGCCTTTATGATTTGAGGTACTTGCCATCTATACCCATTCTGTTGAGAGTTTTAATCAAAAATGGATGCTGAATTTTGTCAAATGCTTTTTCAGCATCTATGGAGACGATCATGTGGTTTTTGTTCTACTGTTTGTTGATGTAGTGGATGATGTTGATGGATTTTCGAATGTTGTACCATCCTTGCATCCCTGGGATGAATCCCACTTGATCATGGTATATGATCCTCTTGATGTATTTTTGAATTCGTTTTGCTAATATTTTGTTGAGCATTTTTGCATCTACGTTCATCAGGGATATTGGTCTGTAATTTTCTTTTTTAGTGAGGTCTTTGCCCGGTTTTGGTATTAGAGTGATGCTGGCTTTATAGAAAGAGTTTGGAAGTATTCCCTCCTCTTCTATTTTTTGAAAAACTTTAAGGAGAATGGGTGTTACTTCTCTATATGTCTGGTAGAATTCAGAGGTGAATCCATCAGGTCCAGGGCTTTTGTTCTTGGGTAGTTTTTTGATTACCGATTCAATTTCGTTGCTGGTGATTGGTCTGTTTAGTTTTTCTGTTTCCTGCTTGGTGAGTCTTGGAAGGCGGTATTTTTCTAAGAAGTTGTCCATTTCTTCTAGGTTTTGCAGCTTGTTGGCATATAGATGCTCGTAATATTCTCTTATAATTCCTTGTATTTCTGTGGGGTCCGTCGTTATTTTTCCTTTCTCATTTGTGATTCTGTTTATGTGTGTAGATTCTCTTTTTCTCTTAATGAGTCTGGCTAGGGGTTTATCTATTTTGTTTATTTTTTCAAAGAACCAGCTTTTGGTTTCATTGATTTTTTTCTATTGTTTTATTTTTCTCAATTTTATTTATTTCTTCTCTGATCTTTATTATGTCTCTCCTTCTGGTAACTTTGGGCCTCATTTGTTGTTCTTTTTCCAATTTCAATAATTGTGTCCTTAGACTGTTCATTTGGGAATGTTCTTCCTTCTTTAAATGGGCCTGGATTGCAATGTACTTTCCTCTTAAGACTGCCTTCGCTGCGTCCCACAGAAGTTGTGGCTTTGTGTTGTTGTCATTAGTCTCCGTATATTCTTTGATTTCTGTTTTGATTTGGTCGTTAACCCATTGATTCATTAGGAGAATGTTGTTAAGTCTCCATGTATTTGTGAGCCTTTTTGATTTCTTTCTGAAATTTATTTCTAGTTTTATACTTTTGTGATCTGAGAAGTTGGTTGGTAAGATTTCAATATTTTTGAATTTACTGAGGTTCTTTTTGTGGCCTAGTATGTGGTCTATTCTGGAAAATGTTCCATGTGCACTTGAGAGGAATGTGTATCCTGCTCCTTTTGGGTGCAGAGTTCTGTAGATATTTGTTAGGTCCATCTGTTCTAGTGTGTTGTTCAGTGCCTCTGTGTCTTTACTTATCCTCTGCCTGGTTGATCTGTCCTTTGGAGTGAGTGGCGTGTTAAAGTCTCCTAGAATAATTGCATTGCTATTTCCTCCTTCACTTCTGTTAGTATTTGTTTCACATATGCTGATGCTCCTGTGTTGGGTGCATATATATTTATAATGGTTATATCTTCTTGTTGGAGTGACCCCTTTATCATTATGTAATGTCCGTCTTTATCTCTTGCTACTTTCTTCGTTTTGAAGTCTATTTTATCTGATATAAGTACTGCAACACCTGCTTTTTTCTCTTTGTTGTTTGCTTGAAATATTTTTTTCCATCCCTTTCACTTTTAGTCTGTGTATATCTTTGGGTTTGAGGTGAGTCTTTTGTAAGCAGCATATAGATGGGTCTTGCTTTTTTATCCACTCTGTTACTCTGTGTCTTTTGATTGGTGCATTCAGTCCATTTACATTTAGGGTGATTATTGATAGATATGTACTTATTGCCATTGCGGGCTTTAGATTCGTGGTTACCAAAGGTTCAAGGGTTGCTTCTTTACTATCTGAGAATCTAACTTAACTTTCTTGTTAAGTTATTGTGAACGCCGTCTGATGTTTCTTTATCTCTCCCTTCCTATTCTTCTTCCTCCTTTCTTTATATATTAGGTGTTTTATTCTTTGCCTTTAGTCGGTATTTGGATGGTCTGCTTTCTTTGCTATGCTTTTATTTTCTCTGGTGACATCTTTTTATCCTTAGGGGTGTTTCCCTCTAGAGCAGTCTGTTTAAGATATCCTGTAGTGGTGGTTTATGGGAGGCAAACTCTCTCAACTTTCTTTTGTCTTGAAATTGTTTAATCCCTCTGTCATATTTAAATGATAATTGTGCTGGATACAATATTCTTGGTTCGAGGCCCTTCTGTTTTATTACGTTAAATATATCATGCCATTCTCTTCTGGCCTGTAAGGTTTCTGTTGAGAAGTCTGATGACAGTCTGATGGGTTTTCCTTTGTAGGTGATCTTTTTTCTCTCTCTACCTGCCTTTAATACTCTGTCCTTGTCTTTGATCTTTGCCATCTTGATTATTATGTGTCTTGGTGTTGTCTTCTTTGGGTCCCTTGTGTTGGGAGATCTGTGGGCTTCCGTGGACTGTGAGACTTATTTCCTTCCCCAGTGTGGGGAAATTTTCAGCAATTATTTCTTCAAATACACTTTCCCTTTTTCTCTCTCTTCTTCTTCTGGTACTCCTATAATGCGAATATTGCTCCGTTTCGATTGGTCACACAGTTCTCTTAATATTCTTTCATTCTTAGAGATCCTTTTATCTCTCTCTGCCTCAGCTTCTTTGTATTCCTGGTCCCTGTCTTGCAATTCCTTGATCGTGTCTTGAACCTGATTCAATCTGCTGTTGAGCCCGTCGATGGCTTGTCTCATTTCTGCATTGTCTTTCCTCACTTCCCTCACTTCCTCCCTCAGCTCTTGCACATTTTTCTGTAGATCCGTCAGCATGGCTGACTTTTATTCTGAATTCTTTTTCTGGAAGACTGTGCATGTCCATTCCTTCAGCTTCTTTCTCTGGGGTGGTGTTTGTCTGAAGCTTTATCTGTATCATATTCTTCTGTCTTCTCATGACTATAGAATTGGTTGTTGGTAGCAAGGAGAGATAAGAAAGGAGAGAAAAGAAAAAAAGAAAGAAATTTCTACTAATAAAAAAGTAAAAGGAGAGAGAGAGAAAGGAAAAGAAAAGAAAGAAAAAGAAAAAGCAGCAACACGTAAAAGAAAACAGCAACAACAACAACAAAAAAAACCCACCAAAACACCCACCGGGGGTGGTTTCTGTGTGAATGCTGTAGGTGGCGCTATTGCTCCACTATTCCAGAGCTGTGGCCACGTCGCTCCACACGGCCCTTTAAAGCTGTGGCTGGGGTGAGAATGAATGGGAGGCTGTTGAAAGAGAGGGAAAGAAAAAAAGGAAAAGAAAGGGGAGAAAAAACAAAAACAACAAAAAAAAGCCGCTAAGAGTGGGTTCTGCGCAAGTGCTGTAGGTGGCGCTGTTGCTCCACTATTCCAGCACCACTCTATAGTTCTGGCTGGGTTGGGAACGAATGGTAAGCCGTTGATCTCCGTGGGGGTCTCAATGGCGGGCACCCTTTCCCAGTCGCCAGCCCAGCGGTCCAAAGCTCCCCAGGACTCCCAGCGTGCTGGGCTCAGTTTGCGGGGCTATCAGGCCCCTCTACTGAGCTCCTGTCTCTTTAAGACCACTGAGGTAGAGCGCGCGCTTTTCTTCCCTCCTTTCTTTTTCCTTCCCGGAACCTGCCGCGGGCAACTTGCACGTTCCCGGCTGGGACCCTTTGCCCTCTGTCTCTCCTATCTCCGCTACACCGCAGGCTGTGTGTCAGCGCTCCCGGCGCAGACTTCCACTCCCTCCTGGCTCTGAACCTCTCCTCCCGCTGGAGCGCTGGGGGAGAGGAGCGCTCGGTCTGCTCGTGGCTCCGTACCTTACCCGCCTCGCCGGGTGCCGAGTCCTGTGTCCGGAGTGTCTGGCCGCCGGAGCTCTGGGGGGGGGGGAGCGCTCGGTCCCACCGGGTCGCTGCTCCGTATCCCTTCTGCCTCACCGGCTGCCAAGTTCTCACAGGTGTAGCTGTACGCTGTGCACTTTCCTGTGTATTCTGGTCTCTCTTTTAGGGATAGTTGTATTTGCTGTATTTTCGTGAATAAATATAATGTTGGGAGGAATTTTCTGCTGGTCCGTTCACGTCGCCGTATTCCCGGAAGTCCGACCATAAAGCTTTTGCCTTTTTTTTTTTTAATGTTCTTCTGGAAGGTATTTTCATTTGCTTCTACTTGAAAATTTTGGCATCAGTATTCAAGAATCAGATCAGTCCTGTCATTTTCAGTTTAAGGGTGTCTTACAAACAACATACTGTTGGTTTCTGACTGGTCTGTCTGGGGTGCTATAACAAAAATATCAGAAGCTGGGTGGCTTATAAACAACAGAAATTTATTTCTCACAGTTCTAAAGGCTGAAAGTTTAAGATCAGAGTGCCAGCATAGTTGGGTTCTGGCAAAGGTCCACTTTCGGGTTGCAGACTGCTGACTTTTTACCTAGTCTTTACATGGTGGACGGGGCCAGCTAGCTCTCTGGCTTGAATATAGAACATAAGGGCATGAATCCCACTGTCCTAACCACCTCCAAAAACCACCAGCTGGAGAGGGGCGTGGACGGTGTGGACATACACACATCATAGCAAGTTCCTTTTTGCAGTCTCAGAGGTTCGTTTATATCATGTTACTCTTAGTCTGTTTGCTGTTTGTCAATTTTTCCTTCTATTAAATTTTTTATTTCCTTTCTCACACATTATTGTATGTGGACTATGTTTGAATATGTCTGTTTCTGTTACACAAAGTCAGTTTGGAAAGTCCTGAGATTAAAACAAATTACTTCTATTCATTAAAGTCTGCCTGTTACGGAAGATAAAGAATACTTTTGACTTGGTTCTCTTTTCTCAGCTTTTACCATTCTTCAATAATTCACCCTAATGTTCTGGAACCCTCTCTTTCTTCATTAGGCTATTATCTACGTCTTTTGCCAATAATTTATTTTCATTAGAACTTTATTACTCACTTTTAACTAATATTTCCAAGTTATTTCTCTTTTATTAGCAAGATGCCCATTTGTAAATTCTGAGAGACAAGGAGTTTGATTAAAATCACAACCATTTCAATACTTGAATATGAGACCCAGTCTAGAAAAATGTGCCCATAAGTTCCAGAACGTTTGAAAAGACAAGTTGTTGCCAAGTTTTGGGGAAAACCTCACAAAATCAGCCTAAGAGCAAAATGAATTAAATTTCAAGCTACCAAGGACTGGTTGAGAAATGATTTAAACGAAGGAGAAAAGGGAAAGTCTTTGTTTTCTGAAAGATTGAAGGAAAGAAAATGTTTTAAGAGTATCACAGTGGAACAGACCAACAATTATAGGTTATTTTGGAAGCAACTGGTTTCTTACGTGTTTACGTCCTGTACTCAGTGCCAGTTGTGTTGTCTCTCTGCTGTTCCTATTTTCTAGGAGACTTTGACTTTGTCAGTCAAAATTCTCAGGAACATAACTAGTTGTATCCCTACTTGAACTGCTTGGAGAGATAATCAAACCTTCTCCCCTTTCTATTCTAAGGAGGTGTTTATTTTCCTTGAAAAACAGAGAGGGGCCTTCCCTCCCTTTTTCATGAAGTATATCCTATTCTTAGACTACAGAAAATTGAAGTAAGCAATTAAAAAAGTTAAAAGTTGGGGGCTCTAGTTTAAGAAACTGACTTTTCAGAGTAGTTCAAAAGATAAAATAATACTTTATTTGTAGACAGTAAATTATGGCTCAAAGTATACCTTTCTTCTTTTTATTAGCATTTCCAGTCCTGGTTGTATATGTGTGTGTGTGTAAAATTATTTTTAGCATTATAAATTACAAAAAGTAAAGTTTTTATTTACAGCCAAAATATTTGTTGTATTTAACCTTAGGAAGAAACTGCCAATATTAAACTGCTAAAATTATGTTAATTTTAACTTTGATTCAGCAGCATCTTGTATAACTTATGCCTGTGTTTACTATTCAAAGGCAGTCAGAAGTAGTGTGTGGGTGCCTCATACACTTAGGTTTGGGATTTTTTTTCTTTGCCTTTAAAGAAAAATATGTGGAAATAGGCTTGTATTTGCAAATGACTGTGTTTGTGTGTTGGAGTTGCTCATAGCAGTGTCTAAACCTGCTGTTCGATTAGATAAAAGACTAGTAGATAATATGCATATTTGATTACAGGTGTTCCATTTCCCAAAAACTTTATGTCTGTGGCAAAGACCATTCTGAAGCGTCTGTTCAGAGTTTATGCCCATATTTATCATCAGCACTTTGATTCTGTGATGCAGCTGCAAGAGGAGGCCCACCTCAACACCTCCTTTAAGCACTTTATCTTCTTTGTTCAGGTAAGTTGAACATGTTGACGAGTATGTCCTTTGACTTGAACTTACTTTAATAAAGAGCCCTTTATAGAGTCTTATTTATAGAAGAGCCAAGAGCAAGCAGGCTTCTCTTTCTGTTCTCTTTTCCACACTGTTTATTTCATTGATGTGCATAGCAGCCAGGTCTCTGGTTAGAATATGACAGGGAGCACCAAAAACCCGAGAAAGCTTGTTCCTGCCCTCCCGTTCGACTGCTACTGCTGGGTGAAGGAATGGTTGGATTAATGAGATGTCTGTGCCTCGAAAAGAAACTTTTGGAAGGATTTGTCAGCTGCTATCTTGGGTTAAGTTTCCAGAAGTCTCTTTCAAGCCAGATCTTAATCAACTAAGCCACTAGAAACTTCAGAAAGGACCACTGCCTTCAAAGAGGTGGCCTTACTGCCTTATGGGCCCTTAGTTGGAATTGGAACTTACCAAAATCAAAATAATTCACATTGTTTGAAAAAGACATAAAAGAATCAGGACTCCTTAACCTAATTTTAGAGCTATATAATTCTATGTGCAAAATATAAATAGGTCTATCTAGATGTTTCTTGATGGAAAAACCAGTAGCTTAATAGTAGATATTGTATTATGGTTTTGTGTATCACAAAATGGACAATATACTGTGCTCTTCTGAGATTATTTGCATGGCGTAGATGTATAGAGTGTATATAGGGATAGATACATAGATAATAGATATATTTAATTAAAAGGTCCACTGCCCCAGAGGTGGCCATTATCAAGGTTCAGTGTATAGTTTTCAGGTGATTTCTTTGTAAATGCAAACATACATAATTTTGATTTTAATATTCTACACAGTTGAGGGTCATGCTAATACATACAGTTGCTTATTTAGGAAGTCCTCCACATTTTAAAAAGGGAGCAGAATGGAGAATATAACCAGTGATTCTGTAACATTTTCCTATGTTGACAGACATCTGTACTAGTGGTGGTGAGAATTTACTAATGTGGGTAACTGTTGAACCACTGTGTTATATACTTGAAACTAATATAAGATTGTATATCAATAAAAATACATAAAATTAAATTTAAAAAGTAGAAAGGGAGCAAAAATGACCCTATTTTAAAATGTTCACAGAGATCATTTCATTCTTTTTTTTTTAATTGGATTTCAGAAAACTAGAATTGGGAATCCCTCTTACATTCAGAGTTCTAATTTTAGATCTATTTAAAATTTTTATGTTTCTTCTCTTTTAGGAGTTTAATCTGATTGATAGGCGTGAGTTGGCACCTCTTCAGGAATTAATTGAGAAGCTTGGATCAAAAGACAGATAAATGTTTCTGCTAGAACACAGTTACTCTCTTGCTTTATCTGCCACTAGAGCTATCTCATTGCTATCTGTTGTAGACTATTGATACAAACTTTGAAGAAAGGATAAAAAGACACCTGTTGTCTGTATCTCATGATAAAACTGTCCCAAAGGTAGGTTGGCCTAATATCTTCTGGGTGAGAAACTTGGGGCACAGCTGATCTGAAGCACTGTGTGACCACTCCTGTTACTGTCAGTCTTACTTTGCAGTTAATATGTGATGACTCACCTGTAGTTTATTACTTTACTTATTGTTTTACTGATGAAAATGAATCTGTTTCAAGTGACAGCATAATGGATGTTAAGAATTTCCACTAATAATTTAAGTTTCCAGAACAAGTTACCTAAAAATGCAGTCAAATCAGTTATATTCTGCTTTTATTTTACAAACAGAAGAATTATTTTTAAATTTAAGATTTGGAATTTTTGTGTCACTTTGGATAACCTTTTAGTTTGAAGTTTGTATGCTAGTGTTTTTATAGATAAGAATATATATGTATCCATGATTACAATTGGAGTCTTCATGTGACTTGTGGTATGGGAGTAACCAAAGTTATTTCTAAAATGACTCTATTTTTTAATCTTTATTTGGGATTTTGTTTACATAAGCCTATCTAAAGTTTTAGGAGTATGTGTGTATCAGAAATAATTTTCTTAAGGCATCTAAGGATGGCCTTACAGATTTTTTGAAATGCTTCATTCAGATTAATTATAATATGTAGTTTTGGGCTGAGATAAAGAAAACTTCCCCCAAAATTGATGACAAATTTAGGCCTCAAGACCATTGTTTTCATTCACATTGTTTTTCAGACACTTTGGAATTCTGGATAGGAGAATGGAAGAAAGTACTCAGCACTTGATTATTTTGGTTTTGAATTGAGTTTTTATGGTGACTTGAGACTTAGTTAAGAGTAGTATAGAAATGCACAAACTTTATCCCAACAAGGATAAAACTTAAAACCACAATAAAAAACCTTGAAGGTGTACACATTTTATAACAGCTAAAAGTTTGGTATGTTGCCTATTCTTGTGTGTGTATGTGTGTACATGCCTATGTGTAGACAAAATGGGAGGAATTAGTAAACAGAAAGCTTAACTTCAATATATTAGTATAAGGATGGATCGAGCCCCCATAGGGGTTTTATCCTATTTTAATTGTTTTTGTATCAAAACTCGAAATTTCTTCTATTTCTGTTGGGATTAAAAGAATCTTCCCCTTTAGTGAAGAAAATATCTGATTTTCATTTGGTTTCTAGTATTGCATAAACTCTAGCTGACTGTTTAAAATGTATTGAAGCACAAGTATACTAAGACTTGCCAGTCTGGCTACACAGAGTTTGTCAGTGTCCTGTGTCTCAGAGTCATACTGTTTGCAAAGTACTCACCGATTTCCTTGATGGTTTGATAGAAAGGTTAGATTTGGTTTTTCGTTACTTGTATTTATTCCACTAGAGTATAGAAAAAAATTGTATAGAAACTCCATTTTTATAGTAACTCAATATCAATAAATTATTAAGTATATCCAAAATTTTAGAGGAAAAGTATTTCATCTAACTTAGGCTGAAACCAGTAATTAAAGATTTGAATAATCATGGAAAAAAGAGAAAAGCCCTCTATGAAACATTCCACAGTCCACATTTGAAGCTTATCTAAAGGTCCCTGTCAGGAGCTCTGTATGTTTTTGTTGGTTATTTACAAATAAGAAAGAAGGTTTCTAGATGCCACCTAGAATGTTACCACCTCTTAACTTTAAACCTTGTTGGCTTTAAGTCTGCAATGAAATTATATTTCTCAGCTAGGTTTGTACTTTCATCGTCATTTCTAATATTTCAAATATTAGAAACTCAAAAGGGTTTTCACTTTTCTTAGTTTATTTTCAGTAATAGAAACCCTCCCTTTCTTCATGACTCAGCCCCAAAACAAACTGAAGATGGTTACATGTTAGAATGGTAGTAAAGGCAGCTTATCAATGGGACATAAAAATTTGTTGGTAACTTGAGACTCAGAATGTTTTTTTTTTTATTTTGGTATCATCGATATAAAATCACATGGGCAACATTGTGGTTACTAGACTCCCCCCATCATCAAGTCCCCACCACATACCCCAGTACAGTCGCTGTCCATCAGCGTAGGAAGATGCTATAGAGTCACCTTGTCTTCTCTGTGCTGTACTGCCTTCCCCATGCTCTCCCCCCCACCACCAGAATGTTTTAAACGGCCTGGAAACTTAAAAATTACCAGGTTCCTAAACTGATGTGGCTTAACCAACAATGCACAAAACCAGTAGTGTTAACATTGTTTGTATCCAAGGCCAGAGAGTTGAGGGCAGGAGAAGTGGAGGAAAGGAGAGGATGATGCCTTCCTGGCCCGGCCAGAGGGCCAGTCTTTGGTAAGAGTTGGAAGAAATGTCTATCTTGGACTACTCTCACCTCTGATTCATCTCCCTGTGTCCAGGGTCTGTCTGTCTTTTCCACAACACTTTCAGATTCCAGAGTTGTCTCTGGTGCTGACAGCTGCCCCTCATGCCTGATGAAAAGCAGAGGGCGCCTGTTGAATCATGCAGTCAGGCTGGTCGAGCTTTAATTTCCAGGCTTTAAAGACTGGTAGACATTGATTGCAGATTTTTATTTAAATATTGAAACTTCCTTTTACTAAAGTTTTTGTATTGACAGCAAAATGTACCCTTTATTCTTCAGACTAAATAGTGATTTTAGAGGGCTGACACCTAACCTAATCTCATCGTAGGCTGTAGAGCCCTAGCTTACGGAACTGCCTACAGAAATACAAATCTGTATCCATCATGACTCTGGTACCAAAAAAAAGGAGAGATTTCCTAGTAGTGCAGAGGCAAATGAACAAACCTAGTGGTGATTTTAACTTGCAGACATTGTTGAGGTTTGCTGATCATACAACTGGCCTTTTCTCTGAGCAGTGAGGTTTTCTAAAAGTGGAGCTTCTACGTGTAATATCACCTCATAAGCATGAACAAATCAGGCCCAAATATTGTATAAGTCTTAGAAATTGGATTCTGAACAGCCCCCATTGGTGTGCTTGTGTTACCGGCCTGGCTGTAGGAGGCTGATCCTCGCCTTGGAGCTCTGGCATGAAAAATGTCGGCCAGGACTGAGCACCTTCAACAGGGACATTATTTCCTCCAGGTACCAGTTCATCAGTTAAGTGGATTTGGTTTATACTGTTGTTGAATTCTGACAAAGAGGGAAGTAGGCCCTCAGTCTTCCTGTGTTTTTGCATTAGGTTTTGGTATTTCAGACTTTAAGGCTTTGGGGATATAGATATTATGTGATTGCAGTCCTCAGATTCTGTTACAAACAAGTATTCTGTAAATCCAAATGGATAATCAGTATGCTATAGATTTATAGAACAACATTCTGTGTTTGTGGAATAGTTTGCATAAGTTACTGTTGTTTACCATCTAAAATACTTTAAAATGTTCTTTACATGAAAATTTATGTTGTATTTTTAAACCTTTATGGGCGTTATCTATTTTTCTAAGTCAGTTAACTGTACTTTTTAAAAAAGTATTTTGTATCTACTTTTGTAACTTCATCAGAATAAAATATATTGAAAGAAACGACTGATTAAAGTTACGTGTCTCAACACATTTCTATTTAAATGTGGAACTTGAGATTTTTGCAGCTTCTATGGAAGGTTGTCTTCACTTATCATTTAGTAGGTAAACTGTTTACTTAACTTTTATTAATTTAATTAATTAATTAATTATTTTAAAATTTACAATTTATTTTGGTATCATTAACCTACAATTACATGTGCAATATTATGGTGATTAAACTACCCCCTTCACCAGGTCCCCCCCACCAACCCCATTACAGTCACTGTCCATCAGCGTAGTGAGATGCTATAGAATCACTACTTGTCTTCTCTGAGTTGTACAGCCCTCCCTGTGCCCCCGCTACCTTAGGTCTGCTAATCGTAATGCCCCTTTTACCCTCTTATCCATCCCTTCCCACCCATCTTCCCCAGTCCCTTTCCCTTTGGTAACTGTTAGTCCGTTCTTGGGTTCTGTGAGTCTGCTGCTGTTTTGTTCCTTCAGTTTTTTTCTTTGTTCTTATACTCCACATATGAGTGAAATCATTTGATACTTGTCTTTTTC
>JAQQAC010020896.1:64077207-64133304 GCA_029783875.1 Phataginus tricuspis
TTACTGTGGCTTTGTAGTAGAGCTTGAAGTCAGGGAGCGTAATTCCCTGTTTGATTCCTCCTTCTCAGGATTGCTTTGGCTATTTGGGGTCTTTTCTGGTTCCATATGAATTTTTGAGTTCTTTGTTCCAGTTCATTGAAGAAAGCTGTTGGTAGTTTGATAGGGATTGCATTGAATCTGTAGATTGCTTTAGGTAGTATAGCCATTTTGACAATATTCTTCCTAGCCAAGAGCATGGGATGCATTTCCATTTGTTAGTGTCCTCTTTAATTTCTCCTAGGAGTGTCTTGTAGTTTTCAGAGTACAGGTCTTTCACTTCCTTGATTAGGTTTATTCCTAGGTATTTTATTCTTTGATGCAATTGTGAATGGATTTGTTTTTCTGATTTCTCTTTCTGTTAGTTCATCATTCGTGTATAGGAAAGCAACAGATTTCTGTGTGTTAATTTTGTATCCTGCAACTTTGCTGAATTCAGATATTAGTTCTAGTAGTTTTGGAGTGGAGTCTTTAGGGTTTTTTATGTAGAGTATCATGTCATCTGCAAATAGTGACAATTTGACTTCTTTACCAATCTGGGTGCCTTGTGTATCTTTGTTTTGTCTGATTGCCGTGGCTAGGACCTCCAGTACTATGTTGAATAACAGTGGAGAGAGTGGGCATCCCTGTCTTGTTCCCGATCTTAGATGAAAAGCTTTCAGCTTCTCGCTGTTAAGTATGATATTAGCTGTGGGTTTGTCATATATAGCCTTTATGATGTTGAGGTACTTGCCATCTATACCCATTTTGTTGAGAGTTTTAATCATGAATGGATGCTGAATTTTGTCAAATGCTTTTTCAGCATCTATGGAGATGATCATGTGGTTTTTGTTCTTCTTTTTATTGATATTGTGGATGATGTTGATGGATTTTCGAATGTTGTACCATCCTTGCATCCCTGGGATGAATCCCACTTGATCATGGTGTATGATCCTCTTGATGTATTTCTGAATTCGGTTTGCTAATATTTTGTTGAGTATTTTTGCATCTACGTTCATCAGGGATATAGGTCTGTAATTTTCTTTTTTGGTGAGGTCTTTGCCCGGTTTTGGTATCAGAGTGATGCTGGCTTCATAGAAAGAGTTTGGAAGTATTCCCTCCTCTTCTATTTTTTGGAAAACTTTAAGGAGAATGGGTGTTATTTCTTCTCTGTATGTCTGGTAGAATTTAGAGGTGAATCCATCAGGTCCGGGGGTTTTGTTCTTGGGTAGTTTTTTGATTACCAATTCAATTTCGTTGCTGGTGATTGGTCTGTCTAGTTTTTCTGTTTCTTGCTTGGTCAGTCTTGGAAGGTTGTATTTTTCTAAGAAGTTGTCCATTTCTTCTAGGTTTTGCAGCTTGTTAGCATACAGATGCTCATAATATTCTCTTATAATTCTTTGTATTTCTGTGGGGTCTGTCGTTATTTTTCCTTTCTCATTTTTTGATTCTGTTTATGTGTGTAGATTCTCTTTTTCTCTTAATGAGTCTGGCTAGGGGTTTATCTATTTTGTTTATTTTTTCAAAGAACCAGCTCTTGGTTTCATTGATTTTTTTCTATTGTTTTATTCTTCTCAATTTTATTTATTTCTTCTCTGATCTTTATTATGTCCCTCCTTCTGGTGACTTTGGGCCTCCTTTGTTCTTCTTTTTCCAATTTCAATAATTGTGTCTTTAGACTGTTTATTTGGGAAGGCTCTTCCTTCTTTAAATAGGCCTGGATTGCAATATACTTTCCTCTTAGAACTGCGTTTGCTGCGTCCCACAGAAGTTGAGGCTTTGTGTTGTTGTTGTCATTAGTCTCCATATATCCTTTGGTTTCTGTTTTGATTTGGTCATTAAACCATTGATTAATTAGGAGAATGTTGTTAAGTCTCCATGTATTTGTGAGCCTTTTTGATTTCTTTCTAAAATTCATTTCTAGTTTTATACCTTTGTGATCTGAGAAGTTGGTTGGTAAGATTTCAATATTTTCAAAATTACTGAGGTTCTTTTTGTGGGCTAGTGTGGTCTATTCTGGAAAATGTTCCATGTGCACTTGAGAAGAATGTGTATCCTGTTGCTTTTGGGTGCAGAGTTCTGTAGATATCTGTTAGGTCCATCTGTTCTAGTGTGTTGTTCAGTGCCTCGGTGTCTTTACTTATTCTCTGCCTGGTTGATCTATCCTTTGGAGTGAGTGGTGTGTTGAAGTCTCCTAAAATGAATGCATTGTTGTCTATTTCCTCCTTCAATTCTGTTAGTATTTGTTTCACATATGTTGGTGCTCCTGTGTTGGGTGCATATACGTTGATAATGGTTATATCTTCTTGTTGGACTGACCACTTTATCATTATGTAATGTCCTTCTTTATCTCTTGCTACTTTCTTCATTTTGAAGTCTATTTTGTCTGATACAAGTAGTGCAATGCCTGCTTTTTTCTCTTTGTTGATTGCATGAAATATCTTTTTCCATCCCTTCACTTTTAGTCTGTGTATGTCTTTGGGTTTGAGGTGAGTCTCTTGTAAGCAGCATATAGATGGGTCTTGCTTTTTTATCCACTCTGTTACTCTGTGTCTTTTGATTGGTGCATTCAGTCCATTTACATTTAGGGTGATTATTGCTAGATATGTACTTATTGCCATTGCTGGCTTTAGATTCGTGGTTACCAAAGGTTCAAGGGTTGCTTCTTTACTATCTAAGAATCTAACTTAACTTTCTTGTTAAGTTAATATGAATGCTGTCTGGTTTTTCTTTATTTCTCCCTTCCTATTGTTCCTCCTCCATTCTTTATATATTGGGTTTTTTATTCTTTGCCTTTAGTTAGTATTTGGATGGTCTGCTTTCTTTGCTATGATTTTATTTTCTCTGGTGACATCTTTTTAGCCTTAGGGGTGCTTCCCTCTAGAGCAGTCCATTTAAGATATCCTGTAGTGTGGTAGTTTATGAGAGGCAAACTCTTTCAACTTTCCTTTGTCTGGAAATTGTTTAATCCCTCTGTCATATTTAAATGATAATCGTGCTGGATACAATATTCTTGGTTTTTGGTCCTTCTGTTTCATTACGTTAAATGTATCATGCCATTCTCTTCTGGCCTGTAAGGTTTCCGTTGAGAAGTCTGATGATAGTCTGATGGGTTTTCCTTTGTAGGTGATCTTTTTTCTCTCTGTAGCTGCCTTTAATACTCTGTCTTTATCTTTTATCTTTGACCTTTGCCATCTTAATTATTATGTGTCTTGGTGTTGTCTTCCTTGGGTCCCTTGTGTTGGGAGTTCTGTGGGCTTCCGTGGATTGCAAGACTATTTCCTTCCCCAGTGTGGGAAAGTTTTCAGCTATTATTTCTTCAAAGACACTTTCTATCCCTTTTTCTCTCTCTTCTTCCTCTGGTACTCCTATAATGCGAATATTGTTCCGTTTGGATTGGTCACACAGTTCTCTCAATATTCTTTCATTCTTAGAGATCCTTTTTTCTCTCAGTACCTCAGCTTCTTTGTATTCCTCTTCTCTAGTTACCATTTCATTCATCGTCTCCTCCACCATATCCAGTCTGCTTTTAATACCATCCGTTGTGTTCTTCAAAGATTGGATATCCGACCGGAATTCATTCCTGAGTTCTTGAATATCTTTCCGTACCTCCATGAGCATGTTAATGATTATTTTTTTGAACTCCCTTTCAGGGAGAGTCATAAGGTCCATATCATTTAAGTCTTTCTTAGGAGTTGTATTCATAATTTTACTCTGGACCAGGTTCCTTTGGCATTTCATATTTGTGTATGGAGCCCTCTAGTGCCCAGAAGCTCTACTCTCTGGCGCTGCTCAGCCCCTGAAGCAATGTCAGGAATTGTAGGGGAGTGGCATTGGTGCCTCTGTGAAGGAAAGGGCTGTTTCGTGGTTCCTGGCTGCTATGCCTGTCTCCACTGTCTGAACCAGTGGGCTGAGCACACAGGTATAAGCCTCTGTGCTTTGCCTTTTAAGTTGCTGTAGAGAGATCCTCCCTCCGTTTGTCCCAACGCCAGGGAAGGGCTTCCAGGTTTGCAGGCCCGGTGGGGCTGGCCAGGCGAAAGGTGCACTAGTCTGCCTGTCACAGAAGGGGTTCCTGGAGCCGTGCAGGAAACCAGGGAGCTGGCACACCTGAAGATCAGAAAACCCCCAATCTGCTGGGCAGAGTACACCCGGACAATCCTGTCCACCTGTCCTTTCTCCCAAGCAGCAAGCTCCGTGCAGTCCTTGCCCCCTCAGCAGGCCTCCTTCCAAGGTCCTCCCTGCCGGGAAGTCTCTCAGACTGCCTGCCCCTCCCCCGTCCTGGAGAAGCTGGGTATGGATCCCTGATCTCACAGGCAGCCGGGATCTTAGTCTTTCCAGGAGCTCCGCCTGTCTTAGCTTTCCAAGCTCCTAATTACAAGAGCATCATGCAAGCACCATGAAATGTAGGTTTGGGCTCCCAGAGTAGATCTCCAGAGTTAGGTATTCAGCAGTCCTCCACTCCCTCTCTGCTCTGTTCCTGTTCCTCCTGCCGGTGAGCTGGGATGGGGGAAGGACTTGGATCCCGCAGGACCACAGCTTTAGTACATTACCGTTTTCTGTGAGGGCTGCTCTTATCTCCAGGTGTATGCGGTTTATTGTAGTCCTCTTTCCCGTTGCTCTTTCAAGAGTAGTTGTAGTAGCTTTATTTTCATCTTATATGCGGTTTTAGGAGGAAGCCTCGGTCTCACCTCTCATGCCGCCATCTTTAATCCTATCCGCCTGTTTACTTAACTCTTAAAGGGAATTTCCTAAATGAAGTAAATGTTTTATAATAAATGAAATAAGTGTTTTGTAACACCCCCAAGAAACAAACTCTGCCTGGGATTAAGGTGGCTAAAACCCATGTTGGACAAGAAGTAAGCAGTTGGCTTCCTGCCAAGACCTCGACCTCGTCTGCACATTCCTGGGAATGAGACTGGGAAAAGTGAAGACAGACTGGACATGACTAATTTTCTGACCCTGAAACTGAGTACTCAGCATATCTGCAAGACACCACCTACCCCAAACAGTGGTTTTTCATTACTGTAGGGGAAATTAGGTTTATTTTTAGAGGTCCAAAGTATAGATGCCTAATTGTAGGTCTGTTCAAAATAGCAGTGCTGGAATTTTAACCTTTTTTGAGGAAGAGTTCAAATTAAAAACTTAATGGATATGGCCAGGTAATATGGGTTTATACCAATTTTATATAAGATTTGGGTACATGAGCGATCAGTTTCAGAATTTTGACATTTCAGTGAGCTTAAATTCCATCCTTAAATTTGTAAGAATGTTTAATGGTTAAGTTTGAAGGCTATTTCAAACTTTATAAATTAATAATAATATTTGGGAGAGCCAGAGTCAGGCTTTGAAGCTGCATAGCCAAAAGTCCTGCCCAAACAGTGCCTTGGGCCTTCTCTAGCAAATACACCCATTGCTATTGGCTAGGAGTGCACACTGCAGCCTGCACCACTGGACACTAGATGTCAGTCTTTGCATCAGCGCCTTCCAAAAGCTAGCTGGCCTCCGCCCGGACCAGAACCAAAATAGAGAATTGTACCTAGCACCTCCTTTTGTGTGTCTTCCTAATGGAAAACAGGATGAGTGTCTCTGATTGGCAGATCCTAGGCCACATACCTTTGTTTTGGCTGTAAGACAGGCTGGGGAAAAGGATCTGGAATTTGGGGATTCAGAGCTTGCAACAAACTTGTTTCAAAGATGCTGGATGGTCCTTGGGACTGGCTGCTACTCTGAAAGCTTATTGTTCCTGCTCTGTGAAAAGGAGTTTTCACTAGAATGTAAGTATCTGAGCACACTATTCAGCTTAGCTGACATTTTTTCATAGCACATTTGCTAAGTGAAGGAAGTAGACTATTGATTCTGGCCAAGCTCCTGTGGCTGACTAGCACTCTTGGGTATCACTTCTTCAGGGTAACCCACCTGTCTTAGGGGAGTCTTTAGCAGGTTATCTCATTTAATCCTTACTGCAACCTGAGGAGGGATGGTAATTGAGAAGTATGTTAGGAATTTTTCAGGTGGTGGCACAGAAGCTCAAGACTTGAAATAGCTAGTTCATAGCAAGGCGGGTCTCTGGTTCTTGGTTGCATTTGTAAAATTCTGTGTGCTCATGAGTGCTAGGAGGCTGTATGAGATAAAATGACTGCAGTTAAAAATCCCAATGACATAAATAAAGTATCCAAAGAGAGCTTACCTAAAGTTATCTGTTAGCACAGATGTAAATACAAAAACAGTGATCATGGGCCCATGTAAGTGAAGATAAGGGAATCTAAAGTTCAGGGCAAAAAAAGTGAAATGTAGAAGGGATAGACCCATTTCCTGGGATTACAAGCATTACTACCCTTTTAGTAATAAAGTAAAATTGGCCTTTTAGTTGTTTCTACCATAAAATAATATACTTGAACCGTTAGACTGGAACTAATTCGGAAGCCCAAGATAGGTGGGATTCTTCAAATCCTTTCCTAAAAAGGCTCAGATTCATACTGGAGCTAGAATTCCCAACCACTGTCAGTTCTGTTCAGTAATCACAGTGCAGGCACTTTTTCTTCCATGCTATGCTGGGCTGTTGACAGATAAGCAAGGTCCTGCATGGATCTCATGGAGCAGTGGGAGAAACAGACACACAGAAACTGATAATCTGAAAGGGCCATACATACATATGCACAAGCTTTGGGTCCCTTAGCTATTATGGGGCACACAGGTGCCTCCCTAGAGAGAAGGCATAAACTGACTCATAAGATGGGTAACTGCATAACCAAACTTGTAGCATAGGTTGTACAGGGAGGTACAAGCAGTCCAGTATTAGTGAAGGGTGCATTTCAGTTGGTCAAGTAGATAGGGGTTAAATCCTATTAGAGAACTTGGGGTTCTGCCTATAGGTGATGGGGTTCTGAAGCATTTTTTTTTAATTAAGGTATTGATACACAATCTTATGCTCAGGCTTCACATGAGCAACATTGTGGTTACTACATTCCTCCTCTTATCAAGTCCCCACCACATACCCCAAGACAGTCACTGTCCATCAGCATAGTAAGATGCTATAGAGTCACTACTTGTCTTATCTGTGCTATACTGTGCCCCCTCAATATTATTATGTTAATCATAATACTCCTTAATCCCCATCTCCCTCCCTCCATCCCCACCTCCTTCCCTTTGGTAACCGTCCGTTCTTGGAGTCTGTGAGTCTGCTGCTGTTTTTTGTTCCTTCAGTTTTTGCTTTGTTATACTCCACAGATGAGTGAAATCACTTGGTACTTGTCTTTCTCTGCCTGGCTTATTTCACTGAGCATAATACCCTCTAGCTCCATCCATGTTGTTGCAAACGGTAGGATCTGTTTTCTTCTTACGGCTGAATAATATTCCATTGTGTATATATACCACATCTTCTTTATCCATTCATCTACTGATGGACACTTAGGCTGCTTCCATGTCTTAGCTATTGTAAATAGTGCTGCGGTAAACGGGTGCATATGTCTTTTTCAAACTGGGCTGCTGCATTAGGGTAAATTCTTAGGAGTGGAATTCTTGGGTCAAATGATATTTCTATTTGTAGTTTTTTGAGAAACCTCCATACTGCTCTCCACAATGGTTGAACTAATGTACATTCCCACCAGCAGTGTAGGAGGGTTCCCCTTTCTCTGCATCCTTGCCAGCATTTGCTGTTCCTATTCTTTTCTATGTTGGCCATCCTAACTGGCATGAGGTGATATCTCATTGTGGTTTTAATTTGCATTTCCCTGATAATTAGCGATGTGGAACATCTTTTCATGCGCCTGTTGGCCATCTGAATTTCTTCTTTGGAGAAGTGTTCAGATCCTCTGCCCATTTTTTAATTGGGTTATTTGCATTTTGGGTGTTGAGGCATGTGAGCTCTTTATATATATTGGATGTCAACCCCTTATCAGATATGTCATTTATGAATATATTCTCCCATACTGTAGGATGCCTTTTTATTCTACTGATGGTGTCCTTTGCTGTAGAAGCTTTTTAGTTTGATGTAGTCCTACTTGTGCATTTTTGCTTTTGTTTCCCTTGCCCAAGGAGATATGTTCATGAAAAAGTTGCTCATGTTTATATTCAAGAGAGTTTTGCCTATATTTTCTTCTATGAGTTTTATGGTTTCATGACTTACATTCAAGTCTTTGATCCATTTCAAGTTTACTTTTATGTATGGAGTTAGACAGTGATTCAGTGTCATTGTCTTACATGTAGCTGTCCAGTTTTGCCAGTTGAAGAGGCTCTCATTTCTCCATTGTATGCCCATGGCTCCTTTATGATATATTAATTGGCCATATATGTGTGGGTTTATATCTGGGCTTTCTATTCTATTCCAATGATGTATGGCTCTGTTTCTGTGCCAGTATCAAATTGTCTTGATTACTGTGGCTTTGTGGTAGAGCTTGAAGTTTGGGAGCATAAAGCCCCCAACACTTCCTTCCAAGGAATTGTTCATTCTAAAGAATTGTTTTGGCTATTCGGGGTCTTTTGTGGTTCCATAGGAATTTTAGAACTATTTGTTCTAGTTCATTGAAGAATGCTGTCAATATTTTGATAGGGATTGCGTTGAATCTCTATATTGCTTAGGGCAGGATGGCCATTTTGACAATATTAATTCTTCCTACCCATCAGCATGGGATGTATTTCCATTTAGTAGTGTCTTCTTTAATTTCTCTCAAGAGTGTCTTATAGTTTTCAGGGTATAGGTCTTTCACTTCCTTGGTTAGGTTTATTCCTAGGTATTTTATTCTTTTTGATGCAATTGTGAATGGAATTGTTCTCTTGATTTCTCTTTATGCTAGTCCATCGTTACTATAGGAATGTAACAGATTTCTATGTATTAATTTTGTATCCTGCAACTTTGCTGAATTCAGATACTAGTTCTAGTAGTTTTGGAGTAGATTCTTCAGGGTTTTTAATGTACCATATCATGTCATCTGCAAACAGTGACAGTTTAACTTGTTCCTTGCCAATCTGGATGCCTTTTATTTCTTTGTGTTGTCTGATTGCCATGGCTAGGACCTCCAGTACTATGTTGAATAATTCTGAAGGATTTTTAGTAAGCGAATAATGGGCAGGTTTTCCTTTCACATGGTTCTGACAGCAACGTAGAAACAGTTTGCATAAGTAAGGGGAGGATAAGGGCACAGTGACAGTAATCCAAAATAACATATTGTGAGCAATTATTAAATTATGGGGAAGAGAAGTTTGGAGATAAACAGAAGTACTGGAAAGGAGGAGGAATTCTGTAAATACAAATCAGTGAGTTTAACATAGGTCTCAGTTACAAGTGACAAACCCAACAAAAATATCTTTGGTGCTCATCTTTGGCACTGCATGTTTCCAGCTGCACAAACACCAAACATGACTCCACTCAGCACTATTTCTGTGTCTGCTTCATTTCCAAAGTGACACTGCTCATATGACTGCAAATATGGCTGCCAGCAGCAGGCTTCCTACTAGTTTAGCAATCCAGTTGCAAATGACATTTCATTTCCCTAGTTCCATTGAAGTCCCTAGACCAACTCTCCCTGGTCTGGCTCAGATCATGTGACTAACCCTAACCCAACCCCTAGGCCTCTTTGGAGAGACCTGGGTCATGTGACCACTAGAGCTTGGGAGGGTCCGCCTTATCTGAAACATGCGGTTTTTGAGTAGCAAAGGGGTGGTTTACCACCAGCCAATGGGAAAAGTATTTTTGGCAATTCCAATTATATCAGTGAAGAACAATTAAAAGCAAATTATCCCTAATTTCACCTACCATAATTTATAAGAAATGAAGCAAGAAGTGTGAGGCTATTGTAGTAATCCAAAGGAGAAAGCATCAAGGGCCAAAAGAGAGGAGTTACTCAATTAATACCGGAATGAATGAGCAAATTTTTAGCTGACAGCTTTTAAGAACAACTGTGGGTCCTGCAACCCATCCAAGTGCAACGCTGAATATGTCGGTTGCATAGGCTGGAATGCAATAGCAAAAAGAACCGGTAAAGCCTTTAGGGTATGCCGGACTACATGCAAACAAATACTCCTAGAAAGAAGGAGCTTGGATTTCAGCCTTGACGTCTGTCTGAAGAACACCAGAGACGGGGCGGCTAAGTCTGCCTATCTTACCCATCCCTCTTGGCATCAGCTTCCACGCCATTCTCAACACGAAATGGTCTGTGGCTCCAGACGGCGCCTCTGGAGGGCCCTGTCCAGCAGGCACCTGAAACTCAGGCAAATTTAAAACTGAGTTTGTTGGCCCCCTTCACCCTAAACCTAGCCCTCCTCCACCCCCACCCCTGGCCAAGCCAGAAACTTGGAAGTCATCCCAGACACCCTCCACACCCCTTCCCGTCCATCCAGTCTCTCATTCTCCACCCCTCCCCACTATCTCAGTCCATCCGCGTACCCCTGCAGCGCACGCAGCTCGGATTCAGGCCTCAAGTCTCACCTGTGCCGTGCAACAGCCTGAGAAGCTTCCGTCCTCGCCTCCAATTGCAGCCCTATACACTCCCTCCTCCTCTCGGGAGCCGGTGATCTTTCTAAAGCGCGAATCTGAAAACGACTCCCCTGCTTTAACTCTTTCCACGGCTCCCCTTTCTGGAGGGAGAACACCGAGTTTCTCAGTTTAGAAGCCAGCTGCCAGCGGTGTAGAGTAGGAATGGATTCGCACTACCCTGGGATACCAGGGGCATTGGGACGAGGGAAGGTCAGCAGAGAGGGCCGAGCCCCCCGGACGTGTTTCTGGGCAGAGGAAGGCCGGGGGGTGGAGCCAGCTCCGGGAGGCGCAGGCCTGCTGCGGCGGGGTGGCTCGGGGCCTCCGGGCGGTAGAGGGCGGCCTCGCCCGCGGCAGCGGCTCGCGGTCCTCGGCTCCGCGCCTTCCGGGCGATCTCGGGCGGCGGGCCGCGTCGGCCGGGCATGGCGGCTTGGAGCCCGGCCGCGGCGGCGCCTCTGCTCCGCGGGACGCGCGGGGTGAGAGCGGGCAGGGCAGGGCGCTCTCCAGGGGCGGGGGCTGCGGAGAGCCCGCGGGGTGGGCCACTGCCGGCGCGAGGACGGGGGGGGCGCCGCGCAGGCCCCGGGGCTGCCCCTTCCTTTCTTTCATTCACTCGTTGACTCGGTTCGCTGGGGCCCCAGCAGCCGGCGTTCGGGGAAATGCTGGGTCCCGGCGCGCCGGGGAGCTCCCGAGCCGGGCAGAGGTTGGGGGCGAGCGGAACAGACACATGAATAGCCGTAGCACGGCGGGCACGGAAAACGTAGTGTGGACCTACCGAGCCTAAGGCGTGGAGCCGCGGCCTGGGGTCACGGCGTGGGCTCTGGAACGCCCGCCTAGCCTCTGTGACCTTGACCCTCCCCGACCCACAGGGCGCTCACCACGCGCGCTCCTAATTTTCTCTCCCACTTTCTGATTGTTTGCTCACTCCATCCACTTCTTTAACGTTCTTCCTTCTCTCCTGCTGCTCTTGAACCTGCCTCTGGCAAGCATGGCAAGCAGCTTTACTGGTGACTTGGCTACGTGCACAGTCGGCATTCTGGGGATTTTGTCAGATTGCTCTTTTAAGGCGGCTGCCCACAGATGAGCTAAGATGAAGGGTATCAGCAGTGCTAACCATGCTTACCCCATAATGATCACCGCTTCTGCCGGCCACTAACCCTTTCTTCCTTTGCACCCAAGGTCGTGTCCTCAGAAGAGGTTCCAGCCCACCCCAGGCTTACCTAGGCCTGCAACATCAAGTTTCTGTCCCTCTGTAGAACCCTCAGGCAGCCTCAGCCTGGGTCTTTCTCCTGACCTGCATTTCAGCTGCTTGCTAGAATAGAGACTTCTTTGCAGGTGCCCAGTAGGCATGCCCCAAATTGTGTGGTTCTTTCCTGCTCATTCATTCATTCATTCATCCATCCAACACCCAAGTCCTCCCAAGGGCCTGCCCTGGGCTCAGCCCTGGAAGTCTGCAGCAACAGGACAGGCTCCGGGTTGGCCTTTGAGATCAGTTGGTAAAAGAGCGAGGATACAGGTCATTTTTAAAAAGGTACTCTGGAATTCTATAACACAGGCCTGCTCTGAGCTATTAGGAAAGGCCTGAGGATGGGCAGGATTGAGGGGTGAAGGGACGGTACGTTTAGCACCAGCCCTCAATGAACAGCGCTGGTGTTCTACCACCTGCCACCCTCAGTCAGGGGCTCTTGGTGCTGCTCCCTTTTGATGCCTCTTATCTGGCATCTTTCCTGACTGGCCTCAGTAGGCACTGCTTCACGCAGGTTACTTTGGCATCAAGAGGCCTGTTTAACAAAGTCCAAAATCTTTAGCCTGACGTTCAAGGCCTGCCATGCTCTATTTTCTGTCTCCCTTTTTAGCATGTGCTCAAACCAGCCAAGGGGCTGCCAGCTGGTTTTGTGCTCCTTCCCCTCAGCGTTGAGACATGTTCCCATCAGAAACGCTGGCCACTGGGGAAGGCAGCAGCGGTGTTGCCAATGGTAAATATCTAAAGGTGCTCCCCGTTCAGGTCATCATATAGAGAACTTCTGCTTCTCCCCAGTAAGAATTAGTACACTTTGCAAAAGGTAGCAGGCTTATTGAGCAGTAGGTCACAAGGTTGCATCCCACTGAGAGTGTGGAATGTTAACCAGGCCTAAAGGGGGTGACATTTGGCCCCTCCTGATAGTGCCCCTCACAGCATTATCATGGGGAGGTACACATCTATGGGATTGAGTGTGGGGCCTTGTCTCTAGAGTCCATGTGAGTTCCTTACAATTCCATCCCCCCCAAGTTTATTCTGTGCCCTGGAGAGCTTAAATGGACATCTGACATCACCCGGTCTCTCCGATTTTGCCCATGCTTGCGAGGGCCTGGGGCCCTGCCTTGCAGGGAAGCAGCAGGTGGGGCCTGCACAGTGACACGGCCCGGTCTGGGGCAGCATCCTCTTGCTCAAGCATGGTTCTTCTCTGTTCCATGGCAGCTTCCTCTTCTCCACTGTGCCCAGCGGATGTTTGCCTCGCAGACTGAAGGGGAGTTCAGAGTGACCCAAATTCTCAAAGAAAAGTTTCCTCAAGCCACAGCTATCAAAGTCACCGACATTTCAGGTCAGGTTTTCCTCCTTTCCTAGAGTTTGGTAGGATTTTGCCCTTCAGAGGGACAGAGAGCAGGGGGCTTGGCAGAAGGAATGTGCCATCCACAGCTTCTCAATATGTGTGGCTTTTGGGCAGATGGCACTTGGCCTCTGCCTCATGGGGTAGAGGTGGGGATGCAGAAACATGGGAGGAAAACTGTGGGGACAAGTCCCGGCTGGGAGGACTCAACGCTTGCTGTCCTGGGCCAGGTTGGATGAGGTCATCCGGGGGCTCAGCTTTCCAATCTTTAATTTGACTTCGAGCTGGGCCTTATTTTAATTTCCTCACATTCTTCTGACACTTAGAATGTCAGAGCTGGGTGGAGACCTCAGGAGGATTTTGTCCTTTTAAGGAAAATAACTGCCTCACGTTCGCCATGAGGGGATAAGCCTGGAGAGGGCAAAGAACCAGGACCCAGGGCAGACTCTGTTGTGAGTCCAGTTAGCAGCCTCAGCCAGGCCCTGCCTTTCTCAGATGGTTCAGGCTGGCTGTGTTAGAGCAGGCTGGGGACTCAGCCTCTGCACCTGCAGGCCGGAGATGTGGGGCCTTTATCCAGACACACGTGGACTGCCTAGCCATGGGCAGCGAGATAGGCGTCCACCTGACACAGTCTTTGGCTTCTCTGACAACATAGCATTTACAAGGATTGGGAGAAAGTTAAGGAAGTCGTTTTTGTTCTGGAAACTATAGGAAAGTAATCAATCCAAAGATCCATGGGAATCGTAAGTTGGGTGAGTAGGCCAGGGCTGAGGCCTTGATGTCCCCACTGCTGTACCTGCCATAGACCCAAGCAGGGCGGAGTTTGGAGGAACTTGACCTCCAGTCTGTTGCTGCCCAGCTCTGGACAGAATGCAGAAAGGGAATCAAGGCCAGGAACCTTGGTTTAACCAAAGGTTAACTTGGACTCCTGGAGAACGTAAGAGAACTGTAGCAAAGCCTATTAAGTAAATTGCACTTGTCATACAATGGCCTGGGGTGAACGGCGCAGGGGACAGTCTCTTTTTTTGGTCACACTGGTTTATGCCAGAGCAGCCTGTTTGCATCAGTCATTAGCACACGGAGCTTGGGCAGGGGGGTATGTCTCCCACAAGCTCTGCTAGGAGGCTCCGTCAGAAAGCTGCACCCTCCCTGCGGAAGCCCAGGTGACACACTCGGTGCAGCCTGGGGACCAGGAGGTGCAGGAGAGGTCCCCGAGCACTCCGTGACCAGCACGTTGCGGTCTCTGGGATGCCGCGTCTGTGTCCCTCTCATGCTTCCTTGTTCCTTTTTTTCTCTTGGATGATATCACACAGTGTTCAAAGCAAGTTTCAGTGTATTTTTTCACTTTTAAAAATACCAATTGCTAGACACTAAAATTCAGTGAATTCCAATCCCTCCCATCCTCTTCCATGGTATTTTTGGCCTAGTGAAGAGAAATGCTAGGAAAGCCTACATTTCCTAGGTTTCCCATGCTTTGTGCCTTATTGTTCCTGCCCCACAAGCAATAATCTTGGGTAGTGCGACTGCCTCGCAAAAGGAAGGGCACGTTTTGGATCATAGCGGCCTGACAGGAAGAGTATGTAGGAAGATTGTAAGCCATGATCATTTTCTAACAGTCTTAGCAGCTTCCTGCTGAATAATAATATTCAGACCTTCTTTATATTGTACGGTACTTCAGAGACATATGGGATGTGGCTGCTATAACTTCAATAACTGAAACATTTTTGAATTATGTTTATTTCAGGAGGCTGTGGGGCAATGTATGAAATCAAAATCGAGTCAGAAGAATTTAAGGAGAAGAGAACTGTCCAGCAGCACCAGATGGTAAATCAGGTCAGTAAAGGCAAATATGCTCCTTTGCCGCTGGCCTGCAGCCTCCAGCCGGGCCTGCTGAGCAGGGATGGTATTTTACTGTCAGCCCTAGGAAAGGAGAATGCAGAACACAGTCACGCAAACAGGACTCAGGACCTGAAGAACTATATATGATCTGGAACTAATCTGGAATCAGATTGTGGGCAAATACGAATTTTATTCAGAATTGGAAACAAGCCACCCAATAGTTATTTTGCTTTTCCTTGAATACTCCCAATGTTTGCTGTTATTGTCACATACTGAATAGTGTTTGGAAACTTAGGAGTCCTAAAAAGTATGTTTTTATAGATCTGAAGATTTTTTTTTTTTAGCCTCTCTTTAGGACTGCTTTACAGATGGGTAAATTGAGGCACAGCATGATTGAGAATTGCTCTAGCTGCCCCATACCCAGTGACAGAACATGAGGGGTCTGGAACATCAGATTTAACTAAGGTCCAGTTTATACATCATCTGTACTTGGAATTTACACTGGGCCTGTGTCTATAAACTTGCCCCCTTCAGCAGGTATGTTGAAATAATTCTGGAAGGTCTTGCGCATTGTGAACTTTTGTGAAGCACAGCTCTGGTCATGAGCATCCCACTGCGGCCCCTTCTACATTGAGCTTTTCTCCACCTTTCTTTGCATGAACCCTCCTTCTGTCCCTTCCCAGTAGCTTTCCTGTGCATCTGGACCTTTGCCCAGGTCGGACCTCCTGCCTGGGTTCCCTTCCTTCCTCCCTCCACACAGCTCAAACGCTGTCTCCCCTACCTGGCAGGGAACAAATGCCCTTCTACCCTCTGACTCTAGTGTTTTCTGCCCTGTGACCTGGATACTTACATTCCTGCTGTCTGCCCCTAGTCCTGTCAGCCCTTGGTGGGCAGTTCCTTCTGAGTCCGTCTTTGGACTCCTCATGGAGTGTAGCCTTCACTTGGATGTGGGTACCTAGAAGGTGTGCTGGTGGTCTGGGGTGGAACAGCAACCACTTCCCCTCTCCAAAAGTGCTTTTGGCACCATGCAATCTCAGGGGTCAGAGCTCAGGGGTCAGTATAAGAAAGGCAGGAAAGAGCTGACTGGCCCAGATCATCCCCAGCTGGTCAGGGTGCCTAGTGTGACCAGACACCCATGGGCGCTGTTAATGTGAGTGCATCCCCTGGCCTGAAGCCACAGTTACAAGTGGTAAGGATGTAGGGTCTGGAGTCAGACTGCCCACATTTCAAATCCAGGCTGGGCTACTTTCTAGCTGCGTGACCTTGGGCAAGTTACTGAGCCTCCCTGTGCCTCAATTTCCTCATCTGTTCTGGAGAGAGTAACTGAACTTGCCTCAAAAGGCTGTTGTTGGGATTAGTGATGAAGTACACGTAGAGCACCGAAAACAGAGTCTGACACATAATAAGCCCTCAACGAATGTCAGCTGCCACCACCATCGTCGTCATATATGACTCTGGGCCGGACCTGCACCATGTCCGGGGGGAGGGGAGCAATTCCCTGGGCTTAGGGGAATGGCACCCTCACCATCTTGGGCGAAGGCCACCTCTGGGCCGCTACAGGAAGGAACTTCATCCTAGCAGGAGAACCTTGCTCACTTGTCCACCATCCCCCTGGGAAGCCAACCCAGTGTAGGCTGGGCCTGGGTCTGTTTTATTCACAGCCATGTCCCCGACACCTGACAAAGGGCCTGGCACCTAAAGCTGCTCAGTCCGTGTTTGTTGAATGTGTGCAGATAGTAGGGAGAGCTGGCCTGCGTTTGGCTTTTGGCTTACAGAGAATTCAAATACTGGGTGCCTGCAAGGTGTGCCATTTCAGAGAGTTCACCTCCTGGCACTGGCATGCTTGTAACCCGGGTTACCACAGCAGCTGAGCTGCCTTGCCCGCCCGAGTACTGCTTGTCCTGGGCACACCATGCAGTTCCACAGGCAGACGACCACCGCTGGCTGGAATGGGTTGGCAGGGGAGGAAGGGCACCCTGGAGCCTGGCCACAGCAGGGCTATGCCGAGGCCCACATTAGCCCGGCAAGCTGTTAGGGCTTTAGTGCGTGTATCTCAATGTACCTATGTGCTTGTGGGCATTTTCAGAGGGTTACGTTTGCAGATGGTGGCCGTGAGAGTCGTGTGGGAGGAGTGAAGTGAAGAATCTGTAAGAGCAAGTCTGAACTGGGCCTGGCATGAGCTGCCTGTCTTTTAGAGTTTGAGAGTCCAGGTTCTGAGTCCATTTGTGGCGGACGTACATTGCTTTCCTTTTACATGCTTCTCCCATGCCTTCCTCTCCTGTGCCGTCAGTACCAACATAATAGCAGTGCTGAGAAATGTTACCCAGGCTATCTTTATGCTGTGCCACTGTAGCCAAGTTACTTCCCTACCAGGTCCTCAGTTTCCTCAGCTGTGAAGTGCCCCGGGTGATCTGCAAGGCCCTCTGAGGCTGTAGGTCCCATGACCTGTGTGGGGGAGTCCTCAGAGGGCTGCGGGTGAGCCGGGAGAAGGCACTGGGAGGGTTTCCAGGGCAGGGCCTGAGGAGTCAAGGCCTCACATGGGACTGTGTGGCTGGGCTATCACCTAGCCAAGGAGGCTTCAGGGATGGTGGCCTAGGGACAGCCTCTAGGGAGCATTCCATGCCTGCAGAGAGCATGTGGCCCCAGGCTGTGTGTCTGTCCCCCCGCGAGGACATGAGGCTTTTCCCCAGGACAGGTCTGTTTGTCTGCAGAGTTGAGGGGGCTTGTATGTGAATATGGAGATGGTGGGCGGCTCATCGGCTCCTGGCATCAGGACTGGACAGGAATGCAAGGGAAACCAGGAGGGAGGACATCAGGCCAGTTCCTGATTCTGTTTCCCTCTTGCTTGCACTTTGGACAAGGGATGGGTACTATTTCTCTTTCATCAAGGGAAAGGGTAGGACTATATTGTCTCTAAGGATGCTTCTGGCTATAAGCCTAACTATATGTGTCAGAATTCTCTTTGCTGTGAGTGACAGAGATCAAGCTAAAACTAGCATAAGCACACAAAGGGTATTAACTGGGCCATGAAGTCGTCTGGTTTCTTGCATAACTAGATTCAGGGTCCTAAGCAAGTCCATCTGCACTCTTTCATATTCTTATTCTCTCTGCCCCTCTCTGAGCTTCCAGCTTATCTCTGTGTGTTGGCCTTATTTTCTGTACTGGAAATGGACTTTCTCTTCTTGGTGGGGAACGTGGCCCCCAGCTGCCTCCAACTGACAGTATTCCAGTGTAGTGACCCAAGAGACAAGGCAGTACATTGGAAAAGCACAGCGGAAATTCTGATTGGCCCCGTTTGGGTCATGTGTCATCTCTGGACCAATCAGGCTGGGCCAGGTGCCACATGGCTGCCTGAATAGAGGCCACTGGCAGTATACAAGTGAAGTGGAAAGGAACCATTCCCTAAGAGAAGGGAGATTGTGGGACACACTGGAAAAAACTGGCCACCCTACCGTGATGAACAGGGCTGGGCTTAGTATAAAAGGACTTTGTCTCCTTTGGGCT
Organism: Phataginus tricuspis; assembly: GCA_029783875.1. Classification (NCBI taxonomy): domain Eukaryota; kingdom Metazoa; phylum Chordata; class Mammalia; order Pholidota; family Manidae; genus Phataginus; species Phataginus tricuspis. Next base: position 64,095,619 of record JAQQAC010020896.1, read on the forward strand.
GATTCTCCTTTGACCTGAGTGGTCCAGGCCTCCCTCAGGTCCTGTAGCCTCTTTCCTGGGGCTGCAAAGGCTAAATATTGATCTGACTGTAGTGGCTCATTCAGATTTTGGCCCTGACACTGTAGCCTTAAACAAATCTCATAATTAAGTTTATACCTTTATCTCTTGATCTAAAACAAAGCAAATTGGTAAAGTAAAAACCAATTCGTGTTTTTTTTTAAGAACAGCTGTTCATTGCTGGAAATAGCAAAATCCAGGAAACAGCCTAAAAGTTCATTGTTAGAGGCTGAAAAGTCACTTTAGATCCATGTGATAGATACTGTGCTGGTGCAGACAAGACTGATGGTGCCCTTTGTGCCTAGCATGGAAGGATCTCCAATGGTTGGGGAAAACCAAAGTGTAGAACAGTGTGCTTGAAATGCTACCATTTGTGTTTTAAAAAGGCAGTGGGGTGGAATGTATATTTATATTAGCTTGAATGTACATTTTTAAGTCCTTGCAAAGATACGTAAGAAACTAACAACAGTTCTCTATTTTGGGAATGAGGGGGAAACCGGGGGATGGAGGGCAGGTGTGGGAGGGAGACGTCACTGTGCCTTTTTATAACCTTTTGATTTTTGAGCCACATTAGATACTGATTCAAAAAAATGGTTTCCAAAAAAAGGAAAAACTGCTTAAACAAAGCATGTGCAAAGTCTCCTACAGACACAGAGCTTTATAAAGATACTCTCATAGAGACTTACTGTAATCAATGTCAAGTATAAAATAAATGATGACGCTCTTCTACTCACCTAGGCACTAAAAGAAGAAATCCAAGGGATGCATGGATTACGGATATTCACCTCCATCCCCAAACACTGACCACGCCCTGGCTGTATAGATGCTGCTGCTTTACGACCTTGGATAAACTTGATGGACACCGTTCCTCCCTAGGCATTTGCCAAAAACTTGCCTATTTTGTTCATAGACATTTCCATATTATAATTATAAAGAATATGTTATTTAGATATTAAAGGCAACAGCTTTTGAAGAATCATTAGTAATGCTTCTCATTCCTTTATTTCAGAAGCAATGTCCTTCTGTCCAAAGCGGTCTCATCTCTGGCAGCTCTGTCCTGCTGCTTCAGAGGCAGTGCAGTGCCAGCTAAGTCTGTCTTATCAAGAGACTTGCTTGTTTCTTCTGCTCTGTGAAACTGCTCTTCCATGAAGCTGCCATCAAGACCCCTTTAATCATACAGAAAAGAAAAACCCTGTGGTTTACTGTTCCATTTGTTTACCATGCTCTTTCCTTTCCTCTCCAAACTTCTTACAGGAATGATCTTAGACACTCAGTTTCTTACTCTGGAGTGGACTCTGAGGAAAATGGGCTGCCTGGATCAAGGTCTTCTTCCTACTTGAAGGTTCCCCGCCCTTTGTATGTAGGCGGGAGGTGGATCTACCTCCCACAGCAGAAGCTGGAAGCCCAGCTTTCTTAGCTCCCTTGCAGTAAGGCGCAGGGAGGTGATCTACACTTGGCCAATAAGGCAGATCTGCCCTGGGCTTGGACCTGGGAGCAGGGGAGCTGAGAAGCCGGGGTACTGGCCTGCCAGCAGAATCCAGTGTTGTGGCTGCAGCCAGTGGCACAGCAGTGTTACAAGCTGCCGTCTCGAGTCCGTGGTGGTGGTCGTGGGCTCTGGGTGTGATCACAATCTGGGTTCTGGCCACAGCCTTCCTGTTCCTGCCCACTTTGAGAAGCTGGGTCCACTAGGGTTCCCAAAAGTTCTGTGATTGTCTTACATACTGTCACTAAATTCTTTTCTGTTCACATCAGCGTGGTCAGTGTCTGTTGCTTGCAGCCCAGAGCCCTGGCGAGCTCACCCACCCACACAGTGCAGCTGCTGCACTCCCGCCTGCACCTCCCTCCCAGACAGCTTTCTGAGATCACCTTGTCCCTTGCTGCACTCAGTCCTTGGCACCCAGGTCACCATGGCGATGGCAGGTTGACCATCCACTCCTTCCTCAAACTCTTCCTTTGTCTTTCATGGACCCAACCACCAGGGAAGTCAGTGATCACTGCTGGCTCTGAAGGTCCCACCTGCCTCATGAACAAATAAGTGTATGTAGTCCCAGAGTTAAGAAGCAGCACACGTTTTAAATATTCTGTTCACATACTGTGCCCCCATTTTTTGGTTTAAAAATATTCTCTCCTTCCTGGGTGTGGGGGAGGGATGGATATCCTGCCAAGGCAGAACTGCCTTTTCCGTGGAATAGACACAATTGTGTCAGAGCTGAGAAGGCAGGAAGAAACAACTCCTGAGCGTCACACACCTCTAAGAGCCAGACGCCTGGGGGACAGCTTGTAGGTGGTGCGGTGGGGAAATGCCTGAGCCTGGTGTCCCACAGGCAAGAGGAGGACGGTGGTCAGCCAGAACGGAGAGAATCAGGTTCCGCTCACTTCCTGCCTGGAGCCTAACTGTCCTCCTCTTGAGGGTGGGCTGGACGTAGTGACCTGCGTCTAAAGCATGGACAGTGCCGCTTCAGAGACTGTATCCCGAGAGGCACTGTGGTTCCTCCTTGCCCTCTCTTGGGCTGCTTGCTCTGTGGGAAGGTAGCCACCGTGTTGTGAGGCCACTCAAGCAGCCTGTGGGGAGGTCCATGTGGTGAGGAACTGAGGCCTCTTACCAATAGCCAATGACACAGGCCTGCCAGTAGCCAGTGGGGAACAGCCTCCTGCCGAGAGGAGAGCCGTTTGGGCGCTCCATCCTGGAATGGATTCTTCCCAGTCACAAACACAGTCAGGCCTCCAGAAAGCTGACATCTTGACTGCAGCCTGAGCCAGAACAACTCGGCTGAGCTACTCCTCAGTTACTGACCAACAGAAACTGTGAGATAATATGTGTTGTTTTAAGCCATTATATTTTGGGTTAAGTTGTTATGTAGTGATAGATAACTGAAACACTCATGCATTGCTGGAAGAACGCTGGGCGTTGCACGTATGGAAGGAAGGGCTGAAGAGCCGAGCAGCAGAAAGGGCATACGCGCGGCTCAGGGTCAGGGCCCCGCCGCCGCCGGGCCTCTCCCATTCCCCGTCTGCTGCTCGCTGAGCATCAGCTCTGCGATCGCTCACTCTGGATTGGCTTCCACCTAGATTGGTGGCTATACTGCAGTAGCTCTTCATTTTCTATCGTAATGTCCAAGCCACTGGAAGGGCAGACTGTCCTTCCAAGTACCAGTTCAAAGAATGCCAGGGAAGGCCTCTGCTTGGCCCATCTTGAATTAGGAGCCACCCTGCACTGATGGGCTGGAGTGCAGGAGTCCTGTCACTCTGTGGCCCCTTGCTGGTCTCTGGTGTGGATGGAGGGAGGTGCAATTGCCGAAGTAGGGTTTCATCCTTTGAAGAAGAGGCTGGGACAAAGCAACAGAAGGAAAAAGGGATGTGGCCTCGTGGGCTTCCTGAGAGCCTGAGGACCCCAAAGAAGGGCAGGCTCTGCCCTCTGCCCACCCTGCCTCCACCCCAGGGGACTCTTCGGGCACAACGAGATGTGTCAGCCTTGCTGTCGCCACCTGTCTGCTCCCAGATCTGGCAACAACATCGAAAGTAGCCCCCGTCCCCGCCACAGTTGTTCTTCCACCGAAACTAAAAGGACAGCTGGGAGAGGAATCACAGGGCTGCTTTTTAGTTGAATAAACAAGAAGAAATTTTTATTTTGGTGGCCTGAGTATAACATTACATGTGTTACTTTTTAAGTGCTACTTGTGTAAACTGCTGAGTTAAGATACATGATTTCTGAGTCACATGTCCTTTCACAAACTACAGTTTTCCGAGGGAAAATCCAGACCCCTGAGGCAGGTGCTGCTGACTAGGTAGGTCAGCCTAAGGGACACTGCGGTCCACAGCCCTCCCCGAGGTGGGTTCCTGCAGCGCCCCTCTGCCCCCGAGTTGGGGCAGCTGGCCTGCAGCCTAGGAAGGGACCTGGGGCCACCGCGCCCCCGCCCAGACGCTCGCAGTCGAGGACAGCCAGTGGCCGGCGGAAAGCTCTGCACAAAGAGGTCGTCTAGTCCGACGAGAAGGAGAGAGTTTAACAAGGAGAGACGGAAGTTGAAAGCTGGCCTGCGAGGTGGAAGGAGGCGAGTCCAGGTTGAGAGGAAGCTGACGCTAAGAAGTGAGGAAGGCAGAGTGATTCCCAATCTTGCAAATTAGAACCGCCTGGGCTGTTTAAAAATACCCGAGGGGCGGACAGCGAGGGGCGCGGAGAGCGGCGCGAGAACCGGGGTAGGCTCGGAGCCCCCGAGTCAGGCCCCGCCCCGCCGCTCGGCCCCTCCCCTCCCCTCCCCTCCCCTCCCGGCGCCCAGGCGCGCGTGCCGGTCGCCCTGCCCACCCCGCCGCGGTCCCCTTTCCACCCGGGAGCCGCGGGGCGCCGCGGGGAGGACGGCCTCCAGCCCTGCGCGGGCAAGACCTGACCCGGGCGGAGGCCTGCGGGGACCCCAGAGTAACGAGCAGCTGCGACCGCTCTCCCGGAGCGCCTGGAGCGCCCCAAGGTCCTGCCCCGCGCGTCCTCGCCGCCCCGCGAGAAGCGCCGGGCTGTGGGTGGGTGGCAGACCCTGGCCCGAGTCGGCAGCCGGCTTTCCTCCCAGCAAGCAGACGGAGCCCGGGCCGCCCAGCTCCTCTCGCCGCTCCGGGGACGGGCGGGCCGGCCTGCCGACGCACGCAGGTATTTCCGTTCGCTCTGATAACGCTGTGTGAGTAAGTCTGGCGTCGGAACCGCACTTCGGGACGTTGGTCTCCCTCATTTCTTAGGTTGTGGTAAGACACCCCGACACCGTGAATGTAAACGGACATTTATGTGCTTTAGCTGTGTTTTTGAGGAAAATACTTATTAAAGAGGCAGAAAGGAGGGTACAACTAAAAGATGCTGGACAATTTCTTTTCTGAGAGTAAGAAGAAAAGGAACGATCGTGTTGACCTTTATTCAAACAACTTCCTCAGAACCCAGGCGTCTGTGAAGGTCTCAGGGGTCGCGCCCAGCGGGTATCCTCCACAGAAGCTGTGAAAACAAAAAAGTGGTCGGGGAGCAGAATGACCAGCTAAACAAATCGATAAAAGAGTAAAAGGTTAAAAACAACTGAAGTTCAAGTTATAACTTTTGGGGGTTGTTTTTTTTTTTCAGAAAAGCTTATATAACTTCTTATAACTGTTTCTAGGAGTTTTGGATTTACAGAAAAATTGAGAGGCTAGTAAAGAGAGTTCTTCTACATCACAAACCCAGTTTCCTCCCATTTCACTAGTGTGGCACATTTGTTACGATTAATGAACCGATATTGATATAGTATTACAAATTACAATGCATAGTTTATTGAGAATGAGTTTTTCATTAATACCTTTTCCCAGGTATCCATTGCACAACACCACAGTACACTTAATTGTCAGGTCTCTGTAGGCTCCCGTTGGCCATGAGAGTTTCTCAGAATTTCCTTGTTTTGATGACTCTTTAGTTTTCTTAAAAATTATTATTAAAGTATCCTTGATATACAATCTTATGAAGGTCTCACATGAACAACATTGTGGTTTCAGCAATCACCCATATTATCAAGTCCTCCCTCACCCACTGCAGTCCCTGTCTATCAGTGCAGTAAGAGACTATAGAGGATGACTCTAGTTTTTAAATAGCAGCACATACAAATATATTCTGTCTGGGAATTGTGGCTGTGTTTGAGGGAAAGCATTTTAAAAACAAAAACCCACAAGAGAATCACAATCCAGTTGGCCGACTAAAAGTTACTCTATTCTAAACATTTTGGCAAATGTTAAATAATCACATCTTTGACGCCGCACCAAAAAAGTGCACTGGTATTATTGAGACGAAAGCAACTGCCCTCAGTTACAGACAAACAGCGCAGGCTTAAAGGAGAGCCCTGTCTGGGGTGAGGCTGAGAGATTCATAAACAAGGTTAGGGAGGGAGGCATCCGCACCTGCATTATTAACCTCTTAGCGTGTTAGTATTAACCTGAAAGATTTTTTCTTCCTTTATTTAAGAGAACTTAACAAAGAATACTTTGGGTGGAAATGGAAATTCCTGACACTTGAGAAATTGTTTGAATACTTTTCCTAATACTTCAGGCATTGACGAGAGGATCTGAAACTACAAAGTACCTTGAACCGTTGCGTCAACGTGCTGTATCTTCATTGTTCTTGGTGCTGAGGTGACAACTTAAGCAATTTACAGTGAAATAAAGGCCCCCCACCTTGCTCTACACAAACCAGTCGAACAATTTCTGAATCAGATTTGCACAGATCAAAAGAACAGGATGTTTTTCAAGGCAGGCTTTTTGGAAGCTCAGGTTGACTCTCCCTGTTCTAGGCTTTTTCACTGTTAAATTTTTCTCGGGTAAATAAAAGTTTGGAAAGGAGTGTATCATCTGGTATAGAAAGGTCAAGTTTTAATATCTTCAGTCTCCCGTTTGTTCGCCTAAGCTTGGTAATATAGGGCTGAAGTGGGGAGGAGCATTTATGGCTCATTAAAACAAATCCTAGTGGTTTAAGGGTCAGCTGATTTTCTTGCTGCGGGACTTAAAAAGGAGAACTGAATTTCCCTGAAGAGGTCTGGATCCAGATAAGCAACTTTGTCAATATCATGTCAGTAAAGGCATAACAAATCAAAAGGAATTTTAATTACAAAATTTAAAAAGTTATATACTGTCATTGTAAGTCAGGCTGTCGTTAAATCAAGTCCATTTCGTTTTTCTTAGCCCTCCTCAAACATAAGCTCACTGTGGGAACTTTGGAACATGAATGGCCCACAACCGCAGGCATGAGTGCCTCGACCGCCTTCTGATCCTCCAATTTGGGCTTTTCAAACCAGTCCATAATGTAGAGGCAAGATGCTAATTGTCCAATTTAAAAGTAGGAAGGACTTCAATAAATCTTTTTCAAAGCCAGAAAAAAAAAAAAGAGAGAGAGAGAGAAGAGGAACTTCTCAATCTGACACTTTCCTTCTGACCCATTTCTAGCTGGTTCTCTGGCATCTCTGGGTAGATTCATTACTGGGCACAGTTAAACACCAGGCTTGGTAGCTGTCTATGTGGCCAGATTTCTTTAAAAATGGTGCGACATTTTTATTTTATTCTGGCCAAGTGAATCATATGATCTTCTAAAGTAAGCCTTTGCATTTACTGCTTTTAAAAACTTCCAGCAAGCTCGAAATGTAGGTTTTAAAGATGCCACTGATTTAAAAATCTACCATTTGAAAAGCAGTATGCTGAGATCTGTATCTGGTGTGACTGTAGTTACTGCCACATTGCATTCTAGTTATGGCCCAGCCAAGGGAAGTGTGAGCTGCATACAGTTCCCCTGGTAACAAAACCTCCAGCTGATACAGAATCTAGGTGACTGAGAAGTAGTCTTTTTTTTTTTATAATTTATTTTGGTATCATTAATCTACAATTACATGTGCAATATTATCGTTATTAAACTACCCCCTTGAGAAGTAGTCTTGTACTGTTTGCATATAAACGTGTCTATATGGCATTAGAACATCTTATCTACCATGTCAGTTTGGTGGAGAGAAGAGCTATTGGTGTATATGTAAGTTAACTGACCAAACTTTTCCAGCCTTCAGGTGGTTTTGCAGGGTCAAATAGAGACGATCAGATAATCATGATGAACTAACCATGATATTAATCATATTTAAGGAAAAAGACAAACATTTAGTACCGCTATAAGCATTTTCTTATTTACTTCTTGACTCAAGAACAGTGAGATTTAATTTTGTTCATGATTTCCTCTAAGGGAGTAATGGTAAAACTTAAAACACTAGATACTTCAGTGTATTAAGTTTCAAAATGTAACATTCTGATGTACTTCAGTTCATGGCCGGCTCTGTATATAAACATGGGAATAGGAATCCTCTGCACCCCCATGGTGCCATCCTTTTTGATTCAGAAATAATGGTTAGAAGGTAGACTCTTTTTTATCATTTAGAGATGCTGCCAAAAGAAGAAATGTTTATCAAATTTCAAGTGACAGAGCTGTAAACTGGCAGTTGGCAGCTTTCAGTGTAAAACTTCATCTTAGTAAGAAAAACTTTGATTAGAGTCAAAAACTAGCTCAGGAAAATTCAGGTGTACATTTCCTAAATGTCTGCTATGTGACTGTATGAATAAATACAGTGTGGTGCAATCCATCCATCCAGTTTTTGAAGAACCGACTGTAACAGTCACAGTTGTGGGGAGGAGCTATTCCAGTTCTTATTTTAAAAGTTTTAAAAGTGATTGATCAATTGTTAAATTCAAATAATTAATTTGATCAATCAAATATACATCTTAGTGCCTTTGACATTTTTGTCCAAATAGACTTTGACAAATAAAGTAGGGATGTGATCCATTTCATCTTCATTTCTCTGTGGATTCACCTTCATTTCCCTCTAACATACAATGTTTCTGCTGCCACTACTGGAATACTTCCTTTATTCGGACCTTCAAATGTGTAGAGAGATGTACAAGTCCCTGTGGTGGGAAGGGATTCCTTGTCATCAAATTCGTTACAATCCATGGCCAGAACCTTCACCTCGCTCTCCTGACTTTGCTCTCTATGTACCTGCTGTCTGTGTTCTCTCAGTCTTGTGCATAGATACTTGGGGCTGGGGGGTTTTATGCATAGTACATTCTACTCTGTTGTCAGGCCTGCTGCTCTCTTGGTGTTGGGAGCCTGCCTCCCACCTCAGCTAGCCAGGCTTTGTCACAGTTTTCCTGTGTCTTTGGCTGACTTCTGTTAATTTGTGACCCATACTGGCTGGGTCTCCCATTTGAGGATTCTTTAAATCGTCATTCTTCATCTTTGTTATGCCGTCTCTTTGATTTGGATTTCTTTATTTAATTTCTTTTATAGCTTTTCCCTTCTCTTTTGAGGTGGGAGATTGCTGAAATTCTCTGGTGTCACACTCCCTACAATTTAGGTTTTTGACGCCATGAATCTGGGGTTTGAAGATCATGAACTCATTGCTTCAGTGAGCTCCCTTTTCTGGTTAGGAAAACTTACTTATTTTTATGGACAGCTATACCTTTCCTTTAGATCTGCAATCAGATTTGTCTGCTGGCTTATCTTTCGCTGCTGTCAGACGCTGTACACTTCCTTGGCTGGGCAACCGCACATGTCTCCAGGAGGCTCAAACTCTGACTTGAAAGATGTCTATTACCAGCTGTGACATTTTTCCGATCACCAATTCAGCTGCCTTTACTTCTGTCCAAGCATGTCCCATAGATTGCTATTGCCTGTTAATCAACTGCTGCCAGCTTCTTTGATTCTCCAATTATCACTATCCTTCTTTCCTCCACCTCTTGTATTTTCTGAAAGATGTTGGAAACCTGGGGATGATAATATTCATGCAGCTTGTGGTCGGATTTCTTGAAGAACTGATAAGCAATCTACTTTGCTGTCCTCTGCCATAGGTGACATTTTTTGAGCTCATTGGTGTGCCTTTTCAACGTCTACTTTTCAAAACATTCATGTCCTCATCATTTTCTCAAAATACTGCTGTGCTCCATCAGTCTTTTTGTAATCTTGCTCAGAACATCTTCTACTTAGATTTAAGTTGCGTCCAGCAAGTCTCTCTCACTGGCTGTGCCTCCCGAGTGTCATGAAGCGTGACTCCACTCCTGCTCAGGCCTGGAACGCAGCCCGCTTGTGAGGCCAGGTTCTCCGGGAGGAGTCTGTGCTGCCCCCTGTGAGGGCTCATTTTGCTCAAGGGCGAAAGGAAATACACATGAAGTACCCTGAACCGTTTTTACTCCTTCAAGTTCTTTTTGGGTTGGTATTTCTTCAAAAGATTCCGAGTTGCTCTACATAGCTGAGCTCAAGCTCTGTCCTTTCCCTGACAAAAGTGATGTATTTCTCAAGAATTCCAGGTTCCCACTGTGTGTGTTTTTCTAAGTCAAACTGATTCCTGATCCCTGAGCTCTGTGCCCCAGGGTGGCTGCAGCGGGTGGGAATGGGCACTCCTCGGGGCTCCCACGGGTCCCCTCCTCACCATCCTGCCACCCTGATCATAGAATTAGTCCTGCTTGCTGACAGCAACTTCCTTGAACCCTCCCCCATAATCACCTAACACAAGCCAAAATCCTGCTAAGCCCCTTCTAACGGTGGCTCACTGGATGGCTCATGTTAGTAAGAATAATAATAATAAAGTGCATGCGGTTGAGTCTGCATGTCAGGGGACTGACTCAGGATTAGTTTGCCTGCAGAATATAATGTTGATTAAAGAGTAAGGAATAAAATATGGGCCGATCTGAAGGATACATACTATTAAAACGATAACCACAGCAATTAACAACTGACCCTTTTCAGTGAAGCCATGTGTAGGCACCCCACAAAAAACAGAGATGCTGGCTCCAGAAGCCCCGGGCGCCCTCTGACTTAATGTGTCTCCGAGGCAATTCTCACTGCTGACCCAGCATCCAGAGGGGTGCTGTCAAAGCACTGACGGCATCGGGCCATTCCTGTCCTGCCGGCTGCTCCAGCCCCCTCTCCTCCTTGACCCCTGCACTCCCCCCAGCTGCCCACCCACCTGGGCCGGGCACTCTTACTCAGGTCTGGCACCCTGTCCACAGGCAAGTCTTCCCTCCACGCCTACCGAAACCCCTCTCCTCCCTTCCTTTTTCAAAACACGTTAATGTAATTGACAGGTATTCATTCCAGCAATTGAGAAGGAAGGAGCCACGAAGCCACAGAAACACGTGGAGGAAACTTGATGCCTGTTACCAAGTGAAAGAAGCCAGTCTGAAAAGGCTGCACGCTGATGACTCCAGCTCTGTGACATTCCGAGAAAGGCCAGACTGTGGAGGCAGCAGAAAAATCTGTGCTTGTCAGGGCCGTGGGGGAATGAGGGATGAATAGGTGGGGCACAGAGGATTTTTAGGGCCGAGAAACTATTCTGGTGGTACATGTCATTATACATTTGTTCAAATCCACAGAATGTACGATACAAAGAGTGATCCTTAATGTAATGTATGGACTTTAGTTCATAATTTTGTATAGATATTGGCTCATCAATCATAACAAATGTACCACACTAATGCAAGATGTTAATGGAAATTAGAGAGGATGGGAACTTTCTACTTACTGCAGAATTTGGTCTATAAACCTAAAACTCTAAAAATAAAGTTTATTAATTTAAAAACAAGAAGTTAATTCACTTTCCCTTTTTTGTACCCTATCTTCTTAGTCACTTACTGCTTTAGCAATGACGCTGTGTAGAATCGCCAGCTCATAGGGACCTTTTGGTCTCCGGTGTGGTCCTCTGCTCTGAGCTGCCTGGCTGTCTGAGCCTGGTCCCCAGGCTCCCAGCGCTGCTGTGCAATGAGGAGGTGGGAGACATGCGGGGGAGGGGAGGTGTGTGTGGCAGCTTTTGCTCAGGCTTCCAAATGTGAACATGGCTGAAGAGTCACCTGATGCCTTTATAGCTTCCCTGGCCGATTGGGAGGAAGCTGGTTTCCAGGACTCACACTCTTTGATGGACCAAACCACAGCCATACCGTGGAGGGATCAGTTCTCATTTGACCTCATTCAGTGTATTTTTCTTACCATAGACCATCGATTACTGATTCAGAACCTTTATTCCGTGTTGTTTATAGGGGACTCAGTGTTCTCCAGAGACATTTTGGTGCTCTGTTCTCAGGGACTCTGCTGGCCTCGTGTATTCATGTTCAGTAGCTGATTCCTGATCTACTTTGGTTATTCTGTTCATCAGTTGTGCTTTTGGCATCGATGCTGTCTGGTGGGTTACCTAGTGATTTTGCCTCTGTTAAGTAGGTGAGGTGGTCTTTCTGATATTTTTGAAAATAGATTGTAATCACTGTCTAACCTTTTGCATTTTTTGCAAATGATGAGTTGCTAGTCTTTGAACTCTTAATGTTTGTTGTTCTTTGTGCAGTAAAAGCTTTTCTTTGGTTTCAGATAATTTGGCTTCCTGTTTATTCATACTTCCTAGAGCAAAATTTTGCTGATCTTTTTGTTCTTACTGATAATTTACTTAGAGTGGTTTTATAGTTTATGTTGAGTGTTCTAACGGATTTTAAAAGGAGTGAGTTGTTGGTAGCATACATACCACCATGAGCTTCTCATGTATGAGAAGCCATTTGGCCGGGGGTGGAGGGCTCTGAGGACATAAACAGGCAAAGACACTGAGCAACCTGCAGTGCTACTACGGATGGGAGCTGGGGCCAGGTCCTTTGGGGCCCCAAGACAAAGTTAGGGTGTTTTACCGTAACCTGGGAGCTGCACCAAATGGAGAGCCTTGAATGTTACAGAAAAATAGTATCCAACTTAATTTTTAGGAAGATTATCTGGGTTTGGCTTTGAGGTGGACAGAGAGATCAAACGGAGGCTAGAATGCCCCCTTTCAAATATCAATACCTGTTGAAAAAGCTCTAAAGAGCACAGGTCTTTCTGCAGAGCCACCTTGTTGCAGCCTGTGCCCACAGACTGCCAGGCTGTTGTTCCGGCCTCAAGTTCCTCTTGTGGGTAGGGCACGTGGCTGTTAAGGTACAGAAGAAGCAGAGGCATATTTGGACAGGGCGAGGCTCTGGTCTCATCATACCGGGGCTTGAGTCCGGCTTCTGCCACTTTCTAGCTGGATCGTCTCAAGCAAGGTGCCTGTCATTCTGGAAGGCCTCGTTCTTAGACAAAGGTATGAGAGGGCTCAAGCTTTGGAAGGCCCTGCTGTGGCCTTCTTCCAGCATGCTCCTGCCCTTGGGGGTAGGAGCCTGTGCCAAGGATTGAGGCCCACGTGGTAGTCTGTGTGAATGGTGCCCCTGCACCAGCCTTGTACAGTGCACAGCTTATACAGCTGCATGGTATGGGTTGCTAATGATAGTGGCAAGGAGGGGCAGGCTTGAGGACACTGAGGGGGTAAAATCCACACTTGATAGATATCAGGATGTGACCAGAATGATGGGGGCACCAATAGCCAGAGGAAAATATGGCAAAGAGTTGAGAGGTCAGTTTTAGGTGTGTTAAGGCTTTGACCCAGCCAAACAGCCATGCAGACTGTCTAGCAGCCTGACCTCCTGAGGGAGATCAGAGCTAGGTACAGTCTTGGAAATTACCAGCATTGAGGCCGTAGTTGAAGCCTGGTGAGCTGACTGAGGCCTCTGAGGGAAAGCCTACAGGCCACAGGGAAGACTGAGGTGATTCTCTTGGGGGCACCTGTGTTTGAAGGGCACAAAGAGGCCATGAGAGGGACAGAGGGCTTCAGGGCCCTGGGATAAAGGAATGTTACTGGTGGTAGAGCCCAGGAGTGGAGGGTTTCCAGGGGAGCCCACTGAGGTACGGCTTCAGAGATGTCAGTGAGGACAGAGTCATTCACCTAGAAGACAGCTCGGGTGAGTGAGTGGTGTGGAAACCGAAGCCAGGGGCGGTCTTGACCTGCAGGAACGTGGCTGCGATAGGAAGGAGGGAGCCAGGTGGTGAGCGTGAGGCCGGGGAGGTCGGGAGGAGCTGCAGGGAGGGAGTGACTGGCGAGGCGCAGCCCCGCTGCCCAGAGGAGAACTGAAGGGCACAGATCAGGAGAGAACAACGGGGGCGGGTTAGCTCCGAGGAGCAGGATCAGTCACGTGAAGAAAAGAGACGAAGACCTGGGAAGACATTTGAAGTGTCGGGATGGGACTGGGATGCCTGCTGGGCCTGGTGAGCTTCCTGGGGGAGGAGGAGAGTGGGTATCTGTACGACTTCCAGCGTTGGGAAGGGGCTGGGGCTGGAAGCATCTAGATTTTTTTTTTAATTTATTTTATTTTAGTATCATTAACCTACAATTACATGAACAATATTGTGATGATTAAACTACCCCCTTCATCAGGTCCCTCCCACAACCCTATTACAGTCACTGTCCATCAGTGTAGTGAGATGAGAATCACTACTTGTCTTCTCTGAGCTGTACAGTCCCCCCCGTGCCCCCCCACCCTAGGTCTGCCAATGGAATGCCCCTTTTACCCTCTTATCCCTCCCTTCCCGCCCATCTCCCCAGTCCCTTTCCCTTTGGTAACTGTTAGTCCATTCGTGGGTTCTGTGAGTCTGCTGCTGGAAGCATCTAGATTTTAAAGTTTTGATGGCATCGTCTATGGAGACCTCGCAGCTCTGACTGGCAGTGTGCTGGGCTCCGTGTGCGGAGGGGATCTGCAGCGGCCTGCCACAGCCCAGCAGTATTGCAGGGGTCACTTCCCTTCACAGGATGGCGAGTGTCTATTCTTTGCAGGCCCATGCAGCTGACGGCTCTGTAGGTGAAGACGCCTATAAGGGTCTCAGCTAGACTTGGGGTAAGGTTGTTGAGCAAGTTGTGTAGATGGGTAGGGTGAAAATACTGACAAAACTAATGTTCAAAATCGTCAGGGAGGGTGGGTTAAACAGTCTGTTTCAGATGGCTTAAACTTCAAGTGTTGAGTGTAGAATTAAAAACACAAGAAGAATTGCGTAAAGGCTGGAGGTGGGGGCCTTGGCTTGGCAGTAGTTCACACAAGAGGTCCTTATGTGGTCAATGACTAGTCTTGATTCTTTAGTGACCCAAGGTTTTGTATCCATTTGTAATAATGGAAGCTTCTACTCCCCTCCTGTCCTGAATGCCTGGTACTTTTACTTCGATAGTATTTTTTGATCCTCGTATCAGTCTTATGTGGTATTGTTAGTCTGTTTTACAAAGAAAATGACATGAGGAGATGAAATGGCTCATCTCATATCACACAACTGGGAAGCGAGGGAGTCCTTGAACCACACAGCCCTCAGCATGACCCAGCTGTTTAAAAAGTGAATAAATCTTGGTGTGCATTTATAAAGATGGAATGACCAGATCATGGGACTCCTTGGTGTCTCTGTGCTTGGGTTAGTCAGCCAGATCTTGTCTGGAACAAAGCATTCATTTCTAGAGATCCCAGTATAAAAAATGATGCCCTAGGTGTGAACGGATGGGTGTGAGCTTGGGGGCTGGGGAAGAGGGATAGGGTCCGGAGCTATGTCACAAGGAGGTTCAGGGAATTAGAGAGGTAGTTGTGTGGCTGAGAGAGATTACAGAAATTAATTCGGTGGGTAGGACTTAGATGAGGCAGATTTAGATTAACAAGTTGGAATCATAGAGGTCAGTAATAATATTGGATGATTAAATGCTTCTATATCCATACAATGAAATACTAAGCAACTCTTTAAAAAGGTGTAGTTCTGTATTATTTATATGTAAAGATACACTGAGAAAAAGATCACAACATAGTATAGTATTATTCCATTAAAAATATATGTTCACATATGGTTATATTTATATACACAGAAGATGTTTACAACCAACATGTGGTTCTCTTGCAGTGGGATTTCAGATAATTTAAATGTTCTGTTTTCTAATTTTTCTGTATTATGCATGAAATTTGTGTAAGAGATGAAAGCATAATTATAGTTACCCGGAAGTGAGTTGGTTCCCGCTGAAGCAGAAACCTCCCAGCCCTCCCCTCCAGCCCTGGAAATGGGGCCACCACCACAGGGGCTGGAGGAGGGGACAAGATCAGGTCTCTTTCAAACTCGAAAAATTATCAGGTGGGAAGGAGATATTCAGACACAGTGTGTTTTTGTAAAACATGCAAATGTGGATGAGGACGCCCCTGATGGCCATGTGTGCTCAGGCATTTCCAGAAGCTTCCTCTGCTAGTTCCTTTTCTAGAAGGTTCCTTTCCTGGAGACGAAAACCTCCGATCTGGTCATCTGGTACCCCTGGTATGATTATGGAGATTTCATTCAGATGCCTCAAAGAGGGCCCTTCCTGTCTAGTGACCTGACAGGATTTTGGCATCAACCGGAAAGAACGCTCAAGTCTTTATAGACTGCTGGTTTGTCATCTGAGATGCTGAATAGATTTCAATCAGATATCTGTTTCAAGCAGGAGGGGATGGTTTCCTCTCCCATGTTCCCTTCTCTCTTTTCCTTTCCTCAGTTCATAGTTCTCTTTCTAAGATAGGCCACCACCAGAACTGGCAACCTGAATTAAAAGAGGTAGCCCCAGGCATGGGACCTTATGGGAAAGTTCCTCTGCCCAGGACAGCAGAATCTAGGGTCCCATATTCAGTCTTCCCTGCTGGAGGTGCTGTTCAGGCCATCAGAACAGAGGAGGATTCAGCGATGCTTTAGCATACATTTCATCAGAAGTGAACAATTTTAACTGGGTTGGGGAGAGGGAGTTTCCAAAATGAATGAAGAAAGTGGACAAAGAGATAAAAGGGGGGGGGGATATGATGAGAAGAAGGCCATCTTTATTTGCTCCTGCAGCCCCAGTTCTAACAGCTGATATCCCTTGAACGTTTCTTTATGCAGGAGGCAGAGGGGAAGAGGACAGGCTCTGTTATTAGTGAGGCTTTGCTTGTGCACCTGTGACTGCAGTGGGACGGCGGGAGTCTGGGGAACCTTCAGTACCACAATCTGGGAGTCAAGGGGGAAAAGAAGGACCCACTCTGAATTTGAGTGCAAAAAATAAATATAAAATTTATTAAAACACCCACAATATTTTAAAGATACCAGGAGTAATACAGTTCACAAACCCAGTTGTTTGTGTAAATTATAATAAAATACAAATCAAAAAGGATACATACTTGCAATTTCTAGGCACCCTAAATTAAATTTACTGAAACAGTGGGGGCGAAGGGAGGGTAAGGAGGGGTAGCTCAGGAGGCAAACCAATAAAATGGGAGGAAAAAAGTATTAACAAAAAGGTAAAAATTATACAAAATAAAATTATCAGCATAAATTTACTGTACTAAGAATATCTACAGTTTAATACACATCCTATTGCCTTGAGACATTGCAAAAATCTACCATTCATCCATCAACCCCAGATAAACTTCATTTCAAGTAGCCACAGTTACAAAGTCAAGACGGAATATTCAAGTATGGTTGTTAATTAAGTTCACCTCCATTGGAAGCCAAGTAACCAAACAGGAATTCAAAGAAACAAACACATCAAAAAGCTACAGGGGCTCTAGATTAAGTCGAATGCATTAATATGCCACGATATGACCTGCCCTTGTTTGTTTTTTTATTAGAATACATGAAAAAGAAATGATATCACTCCTGTTTTTCTCCTCCTTTTTCCCTTCAAAAGAAAAAAAATACCGGAATCAAGAAAATTTGGATGTTCAAATGAGCCAATGGTATTTTTAAAATTCCCATGTGAATAGTGACGTGTTATCCCTGAATGACGGGGAGTCAAAATGAGGAGAGAGAGAGCAAACGATACCACTACGAAAAGCGTCCCTGATATCAGAATAGAAGCGAACGCGGAAGTCGGCCAAACCACTCACGGATTCTTAGGCAGAAAGCGACCCAGACCTGGCTCGCCTGTGCCGAGGTCTCTGCTCAGGGCCGAAGCCTGCTGCCCTTCTGCTCTGCTCTTGCGGGCAGCTCTGCAGGAGGAGGGGCGGGGCGCCGAGGCAGGGCCGCACGCCCGGAAGAGTGCTGTGCACGTGTGGGGCGGGACTAGAACCTTGCTGGGGGTACCACCTCAAAAAATGTCCAATTTGGTCCAGGGTATGTTGAAGTTGGCCATGGACTACAGCAGATGCAGTTGGCTAATAAACTAGGTTTTTGAGGGAGTCATTTCGAATGAGCACAATGACTGAAAAAGCTCAATGAGATGGGCGTAGGAAATTCACATTTTATTCAAAAGCAAAACTTAGAATGAAACAAAGCCAACCACACTCATTCCTTTAAGTGTTCTGCCATTTTAACCGCTGAAGAATGAAAAAGTGACCCCAAATGCTTCGAGGTCAAGTAATGTCATCAGATGGACAACCTGCTGCTATCTGACCCTCACGGAATCTACTTTACCAAGGTTGTCATGATGCCCCGTTTTTGAGGTATTTAAAAAAATTATTGTGACAGCGGATGACACAAAATGGAGCTTCCTGTTGAGTTTCTAAAACATCAACTTCTGTGGACCCGAGAAGAGATTTAGAATAGCACCAACTAAAAAGCAGCCTTGGTGGCACTGAGTGAGCAAAGCTCCTCCCTCCAGTCTGAACGCGAGGGGTCACCGATGAGAGGCAGGGGCGACACTGGGGCGAAGGCTGGGGGGCCAAAGGAATGAGCCCCTGCCCACCCAGCCCCGGAAGGAGAGCCCCCTCTGCCAGGGGTGCGGGGCACCTCTGGGACTGTCAGGGACATGTACTTGGCACCCCGGGCTGCAGGGGGAAAACGTGTGCCCTTCGCCAGGATGCCTGCCGTGTCAGAAAATGGAGTATCCAATTCCTCTTCCTCAAAAAAAAGAAGCCCTTCACTCTTCCTTTCTTGTTAGGCCTGAACGGCCACTGGGCCAGGCAGCACCCGCCCTGTTGCAGGAAGCGAGCTGGCGGCCTCCATCACTTGCTTTTCTGTGTTTGGCCACCAAGGGAAGAACAATGAAACCGAAGAACTGCTCAGAGCAGGTTACAGCACGTAAACAGAGGTCTAAGGAGACAGCACCAAAGGGAGGGGAGCCGAGAGAGACGGGGGCCCACCTTGTTTTTGGTTGGTTGTGGTTTCAGAACCTTGATAGCACCTCAGCAGGACAGGTTCAGGGACAGTCACATTAAACACCATAGCACCATTTTATTTAGACTATTTCAATTCATAAAAATGCTTCCTAGTCCATAAAACACACTTCGGTAACAAAAGGAAAGAGAGATTGGTTGAGGCACGTCAGGGATATCATTTTACTTTTCCACCAGCATTGCCTTAGTCTGAGATCTGGCGGTGGCTAAACTTCACAGTCTGGCTGGACTTCTCTCAGTGAAATCAGGTTACCATCTACCCATCACCAATCATCCTCGAACATCTACTGCTGTTTGATACAAAGCGGTTAAGCTCTGCTGCGTCTTTCCTTGCTTTATCACTGTAAAAATCCCTTGCTCTGCAAACTACCATTTCTAAAAGAGGCTGGTGGAAGGACCAAGAGGGGGCAGGGTACCATCTCTTTCCATGCACAGCGCTGTCGTATCGGGGAGAAGGCAAAGCAGTAGCCACGGAGCCAGCGTGTGGGAAACTTAGGCCCTGCCAAAAAACAAACCGAACAACAGAAAATCTCAAAAATCCATGGAACACCTTCAGTCAAGATTTCTGATGGTTAGATAATGGTTTCTTGAACTAGCACCAGTTATTTTGTGAGAACCTGCTGCAAAGCGATTTTTATTTTAAAAATCTCTTAGCACGGAACTTTGCGAGCACTTCCCTTGCATGCAAAAGGCAGGGAAAACAAAAGAGGAACCAAATGTTTGCACTGCATGTGGATGGTGTCTGTGGACAGGACACACCGGGGAGATGACTCTACCACTCCATCACTTTCTGCTGCTCTAATATTACTCTTAGAACTTGGTCATGCTGTTAGGTTCTTTAGTTGCAATGGCTTTATTTTTCTTCTCATGATAAAAATGTCTGTTAATCATCTTTAGGACTTAAAAAATGATAGTGCCAGTAAAAAATAAAAATTTGATTTTTCTCTTTAAGAAACCTTCAGCAGCAAGGGGGGAATAAAGAGCTGTGCATAGTTACTTTTCAAATATACGTCTAAAGCATGCTAATTTTAATGACTGAGATTTGAGGTAGGTTATACGTGTAGTGTGTAAAAATCAGCATGGGCTCGAGCATGACAACAGCACCACCTAATTTCTGAAACACCATTCTGAGGGGATGAGAACGTCCAATGGAGACTGCCTCTTGACTCACCTCTTGGCAGCCTATTTGCTAATCCAGAAATTTATGAACCAAAGGCTGTTAGGGCTGGGGGGACAGACATCACATGCTTTTAGCTTGTATTTGTTTCTCCTTTCATCTAATGGCTTTGCTACTAAAGGGTGACGGGGGGAAGAGTCTATTTAACATCTATCAGGAAGAGCCACACATGCCAAGTATCAGAATCAACTGGGTCACACTCGGGACCTTCCAAACCAACAGCCAACCTGGGGCTTCCCGGGTCATACAGACGGTCACACTCTCCAAATGTTTTGTAAAATATTGTATTTCTTGCTTAAGATCATTTAAAATGAAGTTTTCAAGGCACCCCCGCATCTACCTAAGCATGGAGTCAAATGAGACCTGCATAAAAGTACTGATGCGATAAGCAAAATAGCATTTCAAGGACCCAAATTTTCCTCAAAACTAGAAAACGAGCATGCTCATTAAAGACTCTGCTTCCTTTAGCTTGTCAAACTGAAGGTCAGAGGTTTTCCTATAAATCTGAGTTCTAATAATTCTAAATCCTGATAAGCTCTTGGGTATTTATTTCAAAAGCAATAATATTTCATTTTTGTCCTGTAAAATAAAGCAACTTTACAGAATATGGTAAAAGTGAAGGATAGACAAAGCACGTTAAATATTCAGCTACTATTTACAATTTTCTCCCACAGTTACAGGTTAAAACAGACTTTTTTTCAAGTTGCTGTTTAAATCTAGGCAAAAGTGCTTAAAAAAATCTTTCAGTATTTACAGTTAAAACCAGACCACATAAATGCTCAGGACATCTTACAGCGACTCTCCGCCAGTGCTCCAGATTACAGTACACACCCAGCGGGCCGGCTCTCAGCTCTTACACAAGGCACCTGGAAGCTCAGGAGCTTGCCTTTAGCATCATCATCTGATTGTTAAACTCGTTTTACGAAGACCCACATCTGAATAAAACTGTTCAATAAATATCTGACATTCATCTCAGGGCATGGTTGTCATTTACCGTGTGGCCATATTCCCCTTTGTGTGTCCTGATGAAGCCTCCCATCACCACCACACACATCCACATGGGTAGCTTGACATAATTTTTGCTAATACAGGAAAACAAACACTCCAGGAAGTTTGACTTGCTGTCGACGAATGTTGCTTCCGCCTGTCAGGCCCAGCCTCTCTCAACAATGTCGCAGAAATTAAGCACCACATTCTCATTTCAAAGAACTGAACGAATGCACCAGAATTTTAGAAATGAGTGTGTTAAAGTAGGTGGGGAGGAGAGGAAGGAAAGGAGAAAATGATCAAATAGAGAAATGGCACCACTTAGGGAGGAAAATCACAGCTACCTGCTGAAAACTTTGATTCTTGCATTTTAAAATAGTTGTAAGTATAGGCCAGCTCCCCAGATGACAGCGTGCAGGGGGCGGGCTCGGCCGTGAGGCATGCACCGTAGTCCACTGTGGAAATCCAGGAGCAAGGAGAGATTGGTGAAGGTGTTAAATGCTGTCGCGCCAGCGTGCTGGGCTCCGGCAGACAACCTGCGAGAGTCAAGTCCCAGCACAAACTACAGCACCAGGCTCAGCACAGCGCCGCCCACAGGCAGTGCTGGCTTTTCACAGCTTGGGTTCAACTTCTTGTTTGTTAAGATACAGTAGCCCTTTTTCAGTATTAGCATGGCCTTTGGGGCATTTTTTTTAAATTGCCACTAAGACAAATTCCTTCAGCCCAGTATCACTGGCTTGCCGACTTGGTGGACATGGCTCCTGAGAGCCTGTCCATTCCCGCTCCATCATGCGGTGCTGCCTCAGGGAACCACGACATCATGTGACTCGATAAATAATGGACAGAGAGGATTCAGTGTGGAGACTAGCAAGCTTGAAGCTGTCTACTTCCAACCTGGTTTCTGGGGAAATCTATGCCAGCATCTCAGTGCCTGGCCTGGGGTGTACTTGCCCCCCATCCTCGGCTCCAAGCCGGTAACTGGAAAAGGGACCCCAGCTGTTTTTCTCCAGCTTCTCCCATCCTGACGAGAGGATAGAAGCTGTGCTGAGGGCTCCCTGCCCTGAAAGGAAGGCATGTCCTGTCAGAAGGGATGGACTGGGCGGCTACGATCTGCACTTGGCTCATGAGGGGCAGACAGCTGCGAGAGCCTCGTCAGCTCCCAAGAGGGCTGGGCTCCCTGGGCCCAGCGAGACTGGGCAGGAATGGGCGCTTCGGGCCCTTCCTGCCAATCCTTTACCATTACTATTGTCGCTTTTTAAAAAAATCCAATAAATACACATTTTAAATGGAATTAAAACTACTCCTTTGTGAAAGGACACTATAAACTTTCTTTCCATTATTGTGATATACAAGGATAGAGTTTTAAAAACAAGAGAAAATAAAAGCCCCCCAAACAAGGGGGGAAACCAACGTGGAGATATAAATATTAAGATCACGAAAAAATCACCCGACAGCCGTAGTTTCTTCTTCAAAGTGCTGGGGAAGTGGGGGGAAGGGAGGGGCGGGTCAGTTCTGAGGTTTGGACCATAAATACATATATATGCACATCTATATATGTATATATAGATAAAAAGACTTCTGCACCCCCAACCCGCCCCCAAGTGTGAGGGCAAAAGCACCACAGAGGCAGCTCGGGCCGGGCCCGACGCTGAGGTACGCTGGCTCCCTGGCACTAGATCCAGCGGCTGTAGGGGCCAGTGACCTTCGTGTAGGCGTAGGAGGACACGGTGACCGCTGAGTCTGTGGGCACAGCCGGCGCCTGCCGGGTGGGGACCGCCCCCTTCTCCCCATGCTGGGGCTCGGGGACCAGGGCACCCCCCCACTTGCGCTTCTTCCCATAGGGCTTGGCCTCCTGCTGGCCCAGGCCCAGCCGGGCGGCCTCCTCCCGCCGGGCCCGGGCCCTCTCTGCCAGCTGCTTCATCTTGGCCTCCCAGAGGGCCAACCCATGATTGGGCTGGTTGAGGTTCTTGTGCTGGTAGAAGACCAGCGAGATGCGGGTGGGATGGCAGCGGTTGGGCTTCTTGAGGGGCGTGGTGGCGTGCAGCTCCCGCCGGGCACACTCAATGAGGATGGAGCCGTGAGCAGGGGCCACGGCCACACCGCCGATGTTCTCGTCCAGGAAGTTGTGTTCACTGTCAGACCACAGCTCCTCCTCCTCCCCAGCGCAGGCCCCGCTGCCCTTCTCCTCCTTCACCACGCCCTTGTGGGGGAGCTCCTCGGCCGTCCCCTCCTCCAGGCTAAAGGGGTCCCACAGCTTCTCCTCGGACTTCAGGGCCCCGAACAGCTTCTCACTCGAGCCCAGGGGCACGCCGAAGGACTGCCAGGCTTTGTCCAGATGGCTGGCCCCTGGGGTTGGAATCCTTCCCTCCTCCCCTTTCAGGGGGCTCCACAACTTGTCTTGGAATCCAGGCCCACCTTTCAGGGCAGAGTTGAACTCTGCCGCCCCTGCCCCCCACGGCTTCTCAGCCAGGCCAGGCCCAGCCAAGGCTGAGGCGGCATTCCCAAACTTGCAGGGGCTCCACGGTTTGCTTCGCAGCCGTCCTCCAGGCTGGGGGGCTGGCTGCTGGCCCTCGCTGGGGAACAGCCCCCACTGGCCATCCTGAAAGTGGGAAGGGGTCAGGCAGCCAGCCCCAAAAGAACCGAGCTTATCAGAGACGATGGCAGGGCTCTCCCCAGGATGGAACACACTCCAGCTGCCACCCACACTGTTAGTTCTCTTGGGGGACATGCTTGGGCCTCCTGAGTACTGTCCCCATAAGTGATTGGGTCCCCCATTCTGAGATGCCTCGGGCAAAGGCGTTTTGCCCATCTTACCAGGGTCTCGGGGTAGAGATTCGGCCTGGACTAGTGCATCTACTGGCTCTTGCTTGATGGATCTGCTGTAGCAGGTGGCGCTCTGTGCAAAGGGAGAGGAGTCCCTGGATGCGGGGTGGATGTGGGGGGCCTTGGGAAGCAGACACTCCTTGGGGCCTGGATAAGCAGGCTGCTGGTGGTGAGGAGTGGGGTGGTGGGCGTCCACGGGAACAGCCTGGCCCGGCAGCTCGGCAAACTCAGCACCACCGTAGGCCGG
Source organism: Phataginus tricuspis (assembly GCA_029783875.1). Taxonomy (NCBI): domain Eukaryota; kingdom Metazoa; phylum Chordata; class Mammalia; order Pholidota; family Manidae; genus Phataginus; species Phataginus tricuspis. The sequence continues at coordinate 64,119,375 of JAQQAC010020896.1, forward strand.
GCTCAGGCTGCTGTGCAGAGCGTGGAGGTCTGGCTTCTTCTCGAAATTGCCGTTGCTGCTGCTGCGCCCCCAGGGGCCAGGACCCAGGAACTGAGAGGGGAAGACGGGGTTGCTGGATGGAAAGCTGTAGTAGCTGAAAGATGGAAGTGTGTACTTGGAGTGGAAGCCGTTGACAGAGGTCAAGCCAGGCTGTGCATAGTAGGAGTGGTAGGAGTACACGCTGTTCATGCTGTAGGGGTCGGAGGGCCGGCAGCTGCCCAGCACCGAGTAGCTCTCCACCACCGCGTTGCCGCTGTACTTGAAGGAGCTGAAGTGGCTCTGCGGCTCCACCTTAAGCGCAGGCTTCAGGCTTTGCTGGGACAATCCACCCTTCAGAGACAGACCTGGGAACAGGAAGCAAGACAGAGAAGGAGCAGACAGAACTACAGCTGGCCAAGGCCACAGGCAGGAGGACTGGGGCTGCAACTCCCACTGGTGGGACAGGCAAGGCGAACAAGGCCCAACCTGCTCCCTGGTGCTCAGCCAGCCCAGGCCCCCTGGAGTCCTGGGAGAAGCAGCTGGCAGAGCCTCTCTGCGCACCTCCCCCTGCAACAAGCCAGCTGATTCCATAGGTCCTCAGCGAGGCACTGCCTTGTGCTGGCCACCGCAGGGGCAACGGTCGGGAGAGATGAGGGCTGTCCCACACACATAACCCCTGCTGTCCCCACCGTGGGCCACCTGCCTGAAGCTATGGTGTGCTCCGCGGCCTCAGAGAGGGGAGCAGGCGAGCTGGAGGGAGACCCAGCCCCGCTGTGGGAGGTAAGAACACCTCCTTTGCACTTGGCTTCCCTGGCGCCTCCAGGTGTCCAGTGGCTGCTGCGGATACTGTGATGACTAACAACGTTCAGGTAATGGGATGGTCTAGATGGAGAGAGAAGCCCTGGAACTTTCTGCCTGGAGGTCTAGCTCAAGGCAGGACGAAGGGCGGTGAGGGAGATGTCCAGGGCCCCCCACCTGACAGTACCAATGCCACCCCAGCGGGCACCCTCTTTCCACACACCTGGGTCAGTGGAGATGCCGGCCAGCTCCAGGGCTTCCTGTTTGATCTTCTCAGGAGTGCTCAGCTTCTCCTTCTGCATCTTCTTCTTCTCGGCAGCTGCCTTCCTGGCTTCCAGCTGCCGCTGGCGGCAGGACTTGGCAGGCTCAGGCAGGCGCCGGACCTCGCGGGGGAAGGCGGTGAGCACTTGGATGGCCCCGCTGCCCACCTTTGCGCTCTGGTTCTCCTCGCTTCCAAACTCATCCGTGCTGGCCATCTTGTACAGGGGGAGCACATGCAGCTGCTCATCCTCGGGAATCTTGCCCACGCAGCGATTGTCTTCCTTGGTCAGGGTGCAGACCTGCCCCAAGCAGAGAGAGGGAGGGCACACGGAGTTGGGGGTGCCAAGCATCGCATGCAAGACCTCCGTCCCCCCACTCAGCTTTCTGGGATGTCTAAAAGCACACACATGTTGGCTCATAGAGTAACAATATCACTAACGTTTAGAACCTGCTCCATAGCTTTTCAGGTATGTCCATGCTGTCCTTGTAAGGCCGAGAGAGACAAGATGACTGGCCCAGGGTCACATGGCTGCAAAGGGGCTGGTCAGCCCTGGCACACGGGCTGTGCCCTCCAGCAGAGCATTGCTGCCTTTGGGCTCTATCACCACATGGAGTCTAGACTGCCCACCATTGTCCTCCTTGCCCTGAACACTCAGCCTCCTTTTGCTCCTAAAATACTTGCTATTAAAAACTATATGTGCTGGTTGCAGAAAAATGTAGGCCAGCAAAAAGGAAATAAAAATGATCTCTAATCCCATCACCCAGAAGTACTTACTGTAAAGCTTCGGTCGTACACACACACACACATACACTCTCTTTTTGGTAATGAAATAGGATCATAGCATGTATACCACTTTAGAATAACTTCATTCTTCTTAACATAGCATGAATATTTTCTTATGTGTTAAATATTCTCCCCAATATAAGAGCTGTATAATATTCTACAGTACAAAAGTGTTTAATCCCTCATTACCAATTAACCTTGTTTCTAGTTTTTCCCTATCATAAGCAATACTTCTATCCTTTTAGCTCAATTTTCCAAGACACTTCATTCCATAGAATAAATGCTGTGAAACAGAACTGCCACATACTGTCAAACTGCCCTCCACAATCATCATCACCAATGTCACACTCACACTGGCAGAGCGTGAGTTTCAATCTCACTCCACTATTGCTGATAATCTTGCCATTCATTTCTTGAAAGCTCTTTGCTCATTATCAAAATATCTCATTGTTGGTTTGTATTTCTGTCATTATTAATGAGGTATGATTTTTTTCTTCAAATCTACTCTCTACTCTTGTAGATCACATCATGTACGATATGGGGTCTTGATCCTGAAGGGACTGTCCCTCCCCCAGGGCTTGCTGATTCCTAGTGATGGCAAATGCCCCCTTCAAGGGCACCTCTGACACACAGAGCAGCCGACCCAGAGCCCCCGCCCCCACCCAGCCCCATCACCACGCCCCCTCACAGCAAGGCCAATACCCCTGCCCTGAACCCCCGAGCGGGGTGTTTCCAGGGCTCTGTGAGAATAAACTTCTTCCCTCATCACAATCATTTCTATCTTCATGCCTCATCACACCTGATTAAAACAAATCTTGGGTATATTTTAACACAACTCTATAATTGTCTTCCTTTTTTGTGGGCTTTATGCCTTTTGTCCATTTTTATATTAGACTATTCATTTTTTTATCACTTACTTAAAAGTGATCTTTGTATATGAAGGTTACCATTCCCTTTGCCACTTGTTATAAATATTGTTTCCCAGTTTGTACTGGCCTTTCAGTTTTGATTATGGCATGTTATTATTGAACAGAAACTTTAGAGTTTAATGGAGTCAGCTGTACTCATCTTTTCATCTATAGTTTCCCCTTTGGGGCCATGCTCTACCAAATGCATTTCTTCAAGGGTACATGTAGGCCTTCAGATTTGCTCTGCTCTGACCAGACCTGTGCATACTTTCTGAGTCGGACTGACCATCAGCCTTGTCCTGTCATTCTCTAAAATGCAGTGTCATGGACAACAGAGCAAAGGCCAAAGGCAAAGCATGAGATATGGCAGAAGCTGTGTTTTATCCCTAACATAGATAACAACAATGTCAACAGATGTGGCTATCCTGGTCAAAAAAATAACAACAGAGATATAAATAGGGTAGTCACAAAAATGGAATTAAAATGGGCAAGTAAAATAGCAAAATACATTCAACCTCTCTAGTAATAGAAACACGAAATAAAACGAGATTGTGTGTTTGACACTTAGGTGGGCAAAGACTAAAAGAGTGAGAAAATCCTGTATTGTCAAATAAGCCAGAGGATAAGCACTCTAAGCCTGTAAACATTTTTACCCCAGGACCTCAAGGAGGTGACTATACCACTGCGCAGATTTATGGCTTATAGAGGGGTGAGCCTGGGAGCACTCACTGTCTGTCCATCCATAGGGGATTGGTCACATAAATGCTGGCAGAGCCAAACATACAGCCTTAGAACACGTTGAAGTAATTCTATATCCACTGACAGAGAAAGCTGCCCGCATGTATCCTTGAGTTAAGAAAAGCAGGTCATGGAACAGCACATATATGTAAGTGATCCCACCTGTGTAAAATTTAGATAGCTGTACATGTATGCACACACACCCATTCAGATGTCTGAATGGTCATCACAATGCTAACATTGGTTATCTCTGTGAGATTTCAGGCAATTTTTACTTTATACTTACAGTATTTAATTTCTTTTACAATGAGGAGTTTAGTTAGAAAAAAATACTTTCATTTTTGAAAAAACATTCCCTTTTTTTCACTCCAAACTCTAGAAGCTCTGGTATCAAAATAAGCCCACTGTGCTGCTCCTGTGTCCCTCCCCCTCCTCTGCCCCTCCCCTAATCCTGGAGGGCCCACCCCGTCTATAGTTCAGCTAGAAACTCTCACAATGCAGAGTGGACAGGAGCCTGACCATCTGGTTTCCCATCTTAGTCTTGGAGGATAAGGTCGGGAAACAGAGTCCTAGGACTGGACCATTGATCTCCATGGAGGCACAGGCTACACGCATTCTGAGAGCCCCCTTTCAGATGAATGTGCCAGTACCCCTGCCTCTTCCACAGCCACTGGGACTCCTGTCCACCCAGGACCTGGTTAAAAAGCAGAGAACAGAGCAGGCACCACCCCTTAGAGACCCAAACCTCCCTTCTCCACCACACCCGGCCTCGTGGCCATAATGGTGACCTGTAAGCTCTGCAGATCTCCCCCTGCCCTGTCTACTGTGCATCACCCCCTGGACACCTGGCAGGCATCTCCAAACAGAATTACTGTTTTTTCATTCCAGATCAGGGCCTCTCCCACTATCCTACCTCTTAGTAAATACCACTAACACTTGCCCAGTTGCTTAAGTGAAAATCTGGGGGTGGTCCTCAAGTGTTCTCTCCCACATCCTGCCTCCAGTCCCTCGGCAAGTCCTCAGCTGTACCTCTGCAATAACCCCAAATCTGCCCAGTTACCCCCCTGCCCACTCTCACACCTGCCCAAGCCTTGGCCCCTCTGGCCTGGAGGGCAGTGCCAGCCTCCCACCTGCCTCCTTTCTCTGAGTCTCTGCCCATGTCCCTGCCCCCACTACCTCACTCCCATCTGCAGGACGCAAGAGCGCTCTTAACTTCGAAAATGAGATCAGGCCATTGCCAGCTGAAAAGCCCCCCAGGGTTTCCTATCACACCTAGAGCACAACCCGCAGCCCACCCGGGCCTCTGGGGTCCGGCTGCCTGATCCCCACCCACCCTCCCATCCTTTCCCCCAACCTCTGCAGGTCCTGCCAGTTCTCTCACCTCCACTCCTTACTCTCATTTCAATCACCTCTCTGCTCAGGTGCACCCCCCTCAGAGAGGTTCTGCCCACTTCATCTAAATTATCATCTACTGACATGTCATCCCGTACCCCACACTTCACCTTCCCTCAAAGCCTTCGTTGCTACCAGACATTATATCACATACTTGGGCAGGGCTCTGTCCATTTTGTACCCTGGCATCTAGAGAAGTACCCAGAACAATAAACGTGCTCAATGAATGAATCAGATTGTTGCGCTTTAACTCCAAGCGCCCACAGAGGCCTGGAACCAGGCTTCAGATAACCATCTGGGAACTCCAGGCGCCTAGGACATGGGGACAAAGCCAGATGTGCTCCGCCATTCCCAGAGAAGTGGGCGGGACAGGCAGTGTGGCAGGACACCTCCCAGGATTTTGAGACTCCTGTCTCCAGGTCCCCTCGCCCCTCTGAGCCCACCTGCCCACACAAACCAGTTGGGGGCCCCTCCCGGATGGTCCCACAGCTGGGGCACAGGTCACAGGCTTCCTTACCACTGTGCATCCATTGTAGAGGTTATGCTGGTCCTTGTGGGCATGGGCACAGAAGTCCATGCAGGCCGTGACCCCTGAGAACGGCCGCCCCTCCTTCAGCCCCAGGCGGCAGTCAATCGCTATCTCCTCATTGGTCACCTGTGGGGATGCGAGGAGAGCTGCTCCTGTGACCTGAGCTGAGTGGCCCTGACTCTGCACCAGCGAGGCCAGGTCTTGGAGGGAGCAGGGAGACGGGGCTCAGGGACCACAGCCACCTTGTGACTGGGCTTCAGGAGGAAGCTTTCCTAGCTGAGGCCCCAGAGGAATTATCTCCCTCTGTATTATCTGCAGTCCCCTCACTTCATCTGGGAGATGTAAGGGTAAGAGGGGAGGGAAATCCAGGCCTCCACAGTAGAAAGCAGCCCAGAGGAGATGGAGGATTACTAGGGGGAGAGGGTGAAGACCAGGGGTAGAAGAGATGGGTTGGGACGCAGTTAGAGTGGTATGAAAGGGGGTCTTATCAAAGACCTACATCATTGCTTTATTTCTGGCTGGGCTTCTCCTGTAAGGAGCACAAAGGAGCCCACGTTCCCATTTCCCAGCTTCAGGGAGCCTGGGCAGAGATGTGGATGACATGTGGGCAGAGAAAGGCCCAAGACCCAGCACCTGGTTCTGGTAGGCCTGAGGGGCCAGCCGCTTGTAGAGGGGAGCGACTTCGGTGGCCAGGTCCTGGAAACTCTTCCGGAGCACTTCTTCCTGTGGAGAGAACGACAGTCACACATACCCAAGCAGCCCCACCTGGCGAGCTCTGCACACTGGAAACTAACCTCCATTCTAGAACCATCACTGGGCTGCCCACAGGAAGGCAGGAAGTAAGGTGCCACCAGGCATTTTTACAGCATTCCCTCTGGGAGGCGCGTGGCACCAAGTCCATTTTAAAGGCAGAGACACAGATGCTCACCAGGAAAAGCCCTGAAGGCTCAGTCATCCTGACCACTGAGCTACTGCCCATCTGGGCCCTGGCCCGGCGCCACGCAGAGCACATGAGACAGGCCCTTGCTGTTGGATGCTCGGCACCCTGGGTCATGGGTGGGTATGGCCGACAAGTAAAAGCATGAACAACAAGTGTCCTTCTTCCAGGGGACGTAGAGGCAGAGACAGGTGGTCAAGTTCTGTGCTAGAAATTCCATAGCCAGCCAGGCCCAGAGCCTGTCATGAGCCAGACACCCAGCTTTCAGTGCTCCCTAGACCCACACCGTCTCACATGTCACAGCGGAGGCCCATGAGCTCGGGGGGGGCACAGGCCTGGGTGTAGGTCCCGGCTTCAGCCCCACTGCCATGCGGCCCTGGGCACGCCACCTGCTCATCAGTAAAGTGAGGGTGCCGTTGTGCCTACACCCTGGGGGTCATGGGGTGGACTGAGATGCATATCTGAGAGGACCCAGCACTTAATGACCACGTGGAAATGGCGGCCGATGGGACACAGGAAGTATGTGAGACAGTGACCCTTTGCATTTTCACTCCTGATAATTCCTCGTCACTGGTGGCCCTGGGGCTCCTCCATCCACAGAGGCAGCTGTGTTTGCTGTTTCGGGAAGAGGGCAGGGGCTGCCACCGATACAAGGCTAATGTCACCTTAGACTCCTGAGCCAGCTCAGGCAATAGTCTAAAAGCCAGGCTCTGAGGAAAAGAAGGGCTCTACATTGGAAAATGCTTCCTGTTGCTTCTGAAAGCAAAGCTTGTAAGTACGAGCATAGAGGTTTATGTGTGCCATAGAAGAAATGTGCCCAAGAGGAGCCCCTTCCCTGTGGAAAAGGTGGAGCCTTCTGGTGCAAGGAGCTTGGAAGGATGTGGAAGGCAGAGGCTGGGATCTGGAGGTTGCTTGGATCCCAGCAAAGTGATCCTTTGCAGGAGCTTAGGCAGGAAGGAGGGATGCTGAGGGGGAAATGACAGAGCCTGACAGGCTTGCACCTTCTCTGCACCTGGGCCTCCAGGTGGAGCTGCCCCTCAAGACGGCCTTCACTGCAAGGGCAAGAGAGGGGACGCGGCCGAGGGGGAGGCAGCGATGACATGATGCCCCCACTTCCCTCAGCCTGAGTGCAGCCTGCAGGGGAGACCCTGAGGCTGCGTCCTGTTGTCGCAGGGTCGGGGAGCAGCTCGGTGGGTAGGAAGAGGCCTGGTCTCCAATGAGGAGACCACAGGGAGGAGGCCTTAGTCCTACAGGCTGTACAGTGTGGGTGCCAGTCCAGTGCCCAAGACCAGGCCAGGCCCCCAGCAAGGGAACAGAGACAACCACCCAGCAGCCGGGCAGGAGGAAGGGCACCCTGGGAGCCCAGCACTGGCCCAGAGGCCCCTCCTCCTGCAGTACCTCCCACACCCAGAAAGATGTCTTGGGAAGAACAGAGGGAAGAGATGGCCCTTTAAGAGAGTCAATTTTTGATAAGGAATTTGAACATTCACCTTAAAGAAATGGCTTTAACACAATGTTGCTCATGTGAAACCTTCATAAGATTGTGTATCAATGATACCTTAATTAAAAAAAAAAAAGAAGGAAATGGTTTTAAATTGGAAGAGCCTGAGGTGCCTGTCATTGGTTTTAAGTCTAATGTTTCACCCGTGGCTCCCCTCCACGGCCCACACACCTCACTGTACAGCAAGCTGAAGCCACCTAAAACAATAGAGCAAGGCTCGTTTTCAGCACCCAAGTCACGGTGTGCTGATCCTACTTTCCACCTGGACTATTAATGACACGGAGTGGACTGGGCAGTTGGGAAGGTCCCCCCATTCCCTGTGCAGCTCCGCTCACCTCTTTGGGGTTGTCCCCTGCAAGGCGGAACTTTCGAGGAGTCTTGCTCCGAGCGTATTTGCAGCCATTGAAGTACATGCTCCAGGAACAACCAAAGGAGAAGGAGGCACCACAGGTGTTGGGGTCTTTGCCTTGGCAAGCGCAGGTCCGGCTGCAAAATATGTCGTGTGTTAGAGACACAGATGCATTTCTGGTTCCAGAATATTCCGCTCCCTTGTGGGGAGCCCTCCGAGGCCTGGCATCTGCCAGCCTCCCAGTGACTGGGACCACATCCTTTCCTATCTTCAATTTCTTTCCCACATTTCCTGGGGTAGAAAGCCAGCTCTGAGCAGCCTGGGGCGCTCCCACCAGAGCCTGGAGGTCTGAAAGTCTTTCATGGGGAGAAGCACCTGGGTTGTGTGAAATAAGTGGGACAAATCTAGCAGAAAACCAGTAAGGTCTGTATTCTGCCCTAAGCTAATGTCTGGGCCAGCTCCAGCAGAGACCGCACCAACAGGGAAATAACATGAAACATGGGCTTGACACAAACACGCCTGCTTCCTGCAGTCCCAGGTGCTTTTCAACAATAAACACTGACATTATGATTCTTTGCCTGATAAAATCTGCAAACAATCCACATGCCCTCAACTGGGGAATGGAAAGGCAAATTGTGGCATATCCGGGCAGTGGACTACTATTCGGCAATAAGGAGGAGAGAGCTGCTGACGCACATAGATGAAGCTCAGGAACCTGTGCTCAAGAGAAAGAAGCCAGACTCAAAAGGCTGCACATTGTATGGTTCCACTTATGTGACATTCTTGCAAAGGCAAACCTAAGGGACAGGGAACAGGCTGGTGGTTGCCAGGAGTGGAGGCAAGGGCCTGCTTATAAAGGAGCACAGAGGAATTTGGGGGGTGATTAAACTGTTTTATATCTTGATGGTGAGGGTGGTGGCTACATGACTATAAATATTTGTCAAAACTCTTCCAACTATATATCTAAAAGGATGAATTTTACCATAAGCAAAAATACCTTAAGTTTAAAACTTGGAAAAGCCCCTATAAGGGAAGCTTTGGTGAATATCATTCACGAAATGCCTCATATCTGTGGGGCGCCTGCACACGCGGTTTCATACTTGTCATCGCCAGCAGAGCCCGAGAGCCGGCCTGGGGCTCAGGCGCAGAGCGGAGCCACACCAACAGGCTCCCCCAGGCAGGGCCGGCCCCAGCTGGGGGCCCGTGGTGCGCGTCGCTTGCTGCGGTTCTGAAGGCTGGACAAACAGGGCCTGGGAAAGGCCAGCGCTTTCCAGGGCGCTGCCCAGAGCCTCTGCACCTGCAGCCAGGCCCCGCCGGGCCCTGGGCGCCTTCCCTCCACGCTGGGACCCTGCCCACGTACTCGTCATTGAGGCCACATCTCCGGCTGGTGGGGTTCCCGTACTTCCGGAGGGTGTCAGTGAGCTCTTGGTACAGGGTGTCTCCGAGGCTCCGGGGGATGCCCTCCCAGGCCAGGATGAGGATGACGATCACCGCGTCCCGGCAGTGGTGGCCTGCCCGGTGCCGCACGAGGCAGAGCAGCTTCTCCTCCAGCGAGTGCCTGCGTATCACCTGCAGGACAAGGGGCGGGGCAGGCGCGCCGTTACCCACAGCGCCCGTTGCCTCCGGGTGGGAGCCACACGCCCTCGCCTCTGCGGCCAGACCAGGGGGTGGGGGCAGGTCTCTAGGGCAGTGTTATGAGGGTGTCACACCCCAGTGATAGCAGCCACACAGGCTAAGAGACTATTATACTTAGGGAATGAAAACAAAAAAGGTTTTTTTAAAAAAACAAATAAAAAGCAATTACTACAAAATCTAAGTTTGCAATAACTTACATAGACTTAAGAGTGAAAAAACATAGACAAAATCATAAGCCAAAATATATTCAGACATTTTCATGTTGTCCTAAAATATTTGCAGATAAGATGCTGCATATCTGTATGTTTTTAGTTTAAAAATAAGGGCCTTGGTGCTGTGGAAAACCATTTTTGGCAGATCCTCAAAAAGCTAAACATGTAATTACTATATGACCAGGCAATTCCACTCCTAGGAATATCCCCAAGGAAACTGAGAGCAGGGACTTGGACAGATATTTGCACACTCGTGTTGAGAGCAGTATTCACGACAGCCCAGAGGCGGAGACAACGCAGGTGTCCACCAACTGATGCTTCTGGGTAAACAAATGTGCCCTGTCTGTGCCGGCAAAGTATCCGACAGTAAAACGGAATGAAAATCTGACTTGTTACAACATGGATGACCTTGAGAACATTGTGCTAAGTGAAATGACCCGGACCCAAAGGGACAGACCCTGTATGATTCCCCTCCCAAGGAGAGCCCTAAAACAGTCAGATTCACAGAGACAGAAAGTAGAATTGTGGCTGCCAGAGGGTTGGGGAGGAGAGAACGGGGAATTATTATTTAATGGGTACAGATTTTAGTATGAGATGATAAGAAAGTTCTGGAAATAGATGGTGGTGATGGCTGCTTAACAATGTGAATTTAGATGATGCCACTCAACCATACTTAAAAATAATTAAAATGGCAAATTTTATGTTATGTGTATTTTAACACAGTTTTAAAAAATTAATAATATAACCAGAACCACTGACTGTATACTTTAACTGGGTGAACTGTATGGTATGTTCATTATATCTCAGTAAGGCTGTAAGGAAGGGAGGGAGCATGGGCCTTGGCTCTGCTCTGCTCTGCAGGATCTGGCCAGTCCCTCACCCAGGCTCTCGCCTCACTCTGCTCAGCCCCCAAACACAGACCTGGCTCAGACAAGATTCCTCAGGGCAAAGGGTCCCAGCAGCTGGGGAATGAGGTGGCTGATCTCCCAAAAAAATCTCAGGTAATTCTGTGACCAGGTCGGATGGGGCCTGTGATAAGGGCAGATTGGGAATGGCTTTGAGAGGCAGCTTGAGGGATAAGGGCTCAAGGTGGGGGTTCCACAAAGGACTCTAGGCAGGGGGCTTTCAGGCTCTAAAGGGGGAGGATGGTTGGGAGTGGGTCAAACAGGAAGACCAGCTGGGAAGCCACAGACTAAACACAAGCAAAACTGGATGAGGTCGTGGACTAGGGCAGTGGGGAATGAACAGGAAACGGAATGGGTTCCACAGACATTTAGGAGAAAGGTGACTTTGGGACCACCTGACTGCAGGGGCCGAGGGACAAGAAAAGTCTTAAATGGACTTCCAGTTGGTGTGGCACAGGAGGGCGGGTGGGCGTGGTAGTTGCTTCCTGGTAAGTTAGCTGGGCACACGCCAGGGCTAAGGTACTCTGGAACGCGGAGGGGCTGTTTCTAGTAGGCCCCAGCAGAACGGGTCTGGAGGTCAGGAGATGCCTGAGCTGGAGATAGACTTGGTCATGGGTACATCAGTGCAGGCAGATGTTCAAAGAGGCAGGCAGGCAGGTGATATAAATAAGGAAAGTGGGCCAGATGTGCAACAAGGGAGTGGTGTACACCATGCAAAAAATGAAAAAGCATGTGTCCCTGGAAAAGGGGGAAGCCAGGCCTTCTCTCCACCTGTGCACAGTGGGAACTCCAGCCCACCGTAGCTACCTCTTCCAATTTTTCAAGAGGAAAACATAAATAAAGATTTTTACATGAAATATCCCCTTTTAAAGATGTGAGCACCCAATTCAACTTTTTAAATTGTGGTAAAATATACATAACATAAAGTTATCATTTTAGCCCTTAAGTATACAATTCAGTGGCATTTAGTACATTCACACTGTTGTACAACCATCACCAGAACTTTGTCCGACTCTAGACCTTTCTATCCTCCCAAACGGAAACTCTGTACTCATTTAATAGTAACTCTCCACTTCACCCCAATCCCAGCCTACAGTAACAACGGTTTTACTTTCTGACTCTATGAATCTGACTATTCTGGGTACATAATGTAAGTGGAATCATACAGTATCTGCCCTTTGTGACTGGCTTATTTCACTTAGTATAACATCCTCAAGGCCCATTTTTGTTGTAGAATACGACCGAATTTCTTTCAAACTTTTAAAGGACACTTTGCATGCTAAACGAAACGCATCTCTGGGGCTACAAGTTCCAACTTTGGGCCACAGCAACAATGGTGCCCTTACCGTGGAAACACTGATTACATCACTATTTTTTAAATTGTTTTTTGGGATCAGTAACACATAAACATGCCATTAAATCACATGCTGTGCATCTTACTACGCTGATGGACAGTGACTGCAATGGGGTAGGGGGGACTTGATAATATGGGTGAATGTTGAAACCACAATGTTTTTCATGTGAAACCTTCACAAGATTGTATATCAATGATACCTTAATTCAAAAAAAAAGACTGTTTATCAATAATACCTTAATAATCAATCAATCAATCACATGCTGTGTTAGAACTCCCCGTGGGATGGCCTGTCACGGGCTCCTGCGCGCATCCCAGGCGCTGGTAAGAGAGCAGTGCCTGCCGCTAGGGGTTCTGAGGCACTGTCCTCCGCCTCTGCTCAGTGCCTGGGGCAGGCACCGGCTGACGGCGCTCACGGTGACCTGTTTTCAGAGCACACAGGAGACACCGACCTGTCAAGCTGAGATTGAGCCATGTCTTTTTGTTTTCCCAAGTGCCAAACACACAGATGTGACCAGGCATAGAAGACAGCTCTCTGTAGCCTATAGCTACACTCAGAAAAACTATAAGAAAACAAGGTAGAGCTCCCTACCCACACTCTATGGAGGAACCCAGCAGGATGAAATGCACAAAGTATAACCGTCAAAGGCCAACAGAAGGCACACCACCACCCAAGCACGACCACACCCGCGATTCACATGCCCCCACAGAATCAGGGCTCTCACACAGACTCTGGGCAGCATTCCCAGAGCGCTGAACCTAGAAGAGCACAGCACACGCAGAAGCCCAAATCCTTCCTCCCACATTCCCACTCTTGGGCCTTAGTTCCAACCCCTTGGGTCCCTAGTAAGTCTGCTCCACCATGACCCCATGGGCCACAAATACCTGCCCTCTGACTGCTGTTATCTTTACAGACTGGCCCAAGCAGCCCAGGCCACCTCCTACCCAAAGCCCATTTCTGCTGTCTGTGGGGTTTGCTTCTGTATTCTGAGCCTTCAGAATGCTCCCTGGGTCACCCTCTTGCTCCCATGCTTGGTGTCACCCACACTTTGTATAGGCGACCTTAACATCAGCTCTCTGGGTGGGCCCACTGCTTTCGTAGATCATTCTCTCCACACATATTCCTTGGGCACCCATGGTACACCCCAACTTTATCCCCCAGGATCATGGCCAGTCAAGTCTAGAACTTGCCAGGCACACTGCTTTTAGCCAAAGGTACTGGCTGGTTGGAAGTTCAGGCTGCAAACACAGACATGAAGCCCTGTTGGGGAAGAAAACCCAGGCTCTGCACATGGGACAGGGGTAGGGGGTGTGCCCGGGAGAACCACAGGAGGCGGCACCCGTCACGGGCTTTGGATGCCACACTGTCACCAAGAATGATCTGTTCTTGGCATTTGTGGGCCACGTCCTCAGGGGAGCAGGGAAAGCAAAGACCTGCCCCAACTTCCAAGCAGGCTGAACCCTTTAGATGAGCCCTGCCACTAAAATATACAGGGCATCTGGCAGCTATGTGGGCAAAAAACAGGAGAAGCCCACCACCCAAAGGGAGGAGGCTCAACAAGGAAAAACTCGGCTCAGCACGACTGTTTTCTTTTCTGTGATCTACTGC
>JAQQAC010020896.1:64133804-64196884 GCA_029783875.1 Phataginus tricuspis
AGCTTTTTTGAATGGCAACTTAACTGGTTATAGGATTCCTGGGTCAAACTTTTTATTTCAATATTCTGAGAACTGCAGTACATTTATCTAACAAAGAAATTATATCCAGCATAAATAACCCTTACCAGTCAATATGAAAAAGATGGAGATGAAATAGGGAGATGAGCAAATGGCTTAAACAGGCACTTTTTAAAAGAGGACATATGAAAGGTGCTCAGCCTCAATAGTAATCAGGGAAATGCAAATTAAAGTCACAACGAGACACAATTCCACACCTGACACAATGGCAGAAACACTGTTCATTTGCTGCTGAGGATGTGGGGCACTGCTGGTAGGAGTTTTAACTGTCACAACTACTTTGTAAGATGTATAATATCAACTAAAGCTGAATATACACAATTTCGGTCCTAGGATGTATCCAACAGAAATATGTAAGTGTATATATATATGTACTGAGAGACATATATAAGAATGCTTTTATCAGCATGATTCATAATAACTCCAAATTGTAAAAAATCTAAATTTCATGGTCAACAATCTCATGGATAAACTGTGGTAGTTCCTAAAATGGAATACTATGTAACAATGACAATGAACAAGCTACAGGTACCGCTACTTACACACACAGCTGACCTCACAAGCACAACACTGAACAAAAGAAACCAGAATATAAAAGTACACATATCTATGAAGTTCAAAAACAGGCAAAACTGATCAATGAGGTTAAGAAGTTTAGACTAACAGTTACCTTAGGACAGGGGTCAGCAAACTTTTTATGTTAAGGGTCAGAAGGCAAACATTGAAGGTTCTGCAGGGCATGTAAGTTTCTGTGGCAACTAGTCATATTTGCTGATATGGTGCAAAAGCAGCGACAGATAATAAACAATGAGCATGGCTATGTTTGGTTAGAACTGTATGGACACTGAAATTTGGACGGCATATACTTCTCATTAGTCATGAAACATTCTTTTGATTTTTGTAACCATTTGAAAAGAAAAAGTCATCTTTAGCTCACAGATATAAGCCATATTTGATCTGCAGCCGTAGTTTGCTTTAGGAGGTCAGGTGTCATTGGCTGGGTAGGGGCACAAGGGGGTTTCTAAGGTGGTGGTAAAGTTCTGTTTTTTTTATCCAGATGTGGTTACATGAATATGTGCATTTTGTAAATCTGTATTGAGTTGTATGCTTAAGGTTTATATATCTTCCTATATGTGTGTGTCAATTAAAAGAATGTTTTTAAAAAGTATTTTTTAAGTAAAAAAAAAATTAAAGAACCAAGTATGTGTGCCAAACTTCATTTTTTGGTTGATTTATTTGTAGGAGAGTCTTCATCATCAAAATTCAGTAAGTTCACCTGGATCAGTATTTGTTGATTTCTATTCATTTTCTTTCATTTCCAAAGTTTTCTGCTCTCTAACTCTTGACTTTCTTCACTTTGTCCCACGCGCTTCCCCAGTGAATGTTGCCAGTACTCCTGATAGAACCAATCTGTGTTGGACCCCTCCTGTCTCTCCGGTGTCTACCTTATCTCCACTCTGATTATGTCCATTTCTACTTCCTTTTCCTGTTTTGGAGGGATCTTTGAAGCCTGTCCCTGTTCCTCAAGGATTTGTTTCTCTGTAACTGATTCTGTTTTGTCCAGCATTTGATGCAGGAGCATCGCTCTGTGTACGGGCAAGTTTCTGCATCCCATATCTCTTGTGACCTCTTGGCAAAACTTTATTCTGGTACCTCATCTTTCACTTCTGGTTTTACAGTGAAGTTTTATTCAACTTCCTTGACGGTATAAATCAGTTGTTCAAACTTTTCTTGCATTTTCTAATATAAGTCTGCATTTTGAATGTTATATTAATCCCTCCACTTTTCCCACAGAATTTGAATGGACTGCATGTTGGATTTTTGTTTGTTAATTAACCTTTCAATGGAGGAAGTTTATGTGCAGGGTTTCTCCCCCTCGGCACTACTGACACCCTGGGCTAGATAATTCTTTGTTGTGGGGCCTGTCGTATGCCTTGTGGAATGTTTAGTGGCATCTCTGGCCTCTACCCACTAGATGCCAGTAGTACCACACTGGTTGTGACAACTGAAATTGTTCTCAGACATTGCCAAATGCCCCTGGGGAGAGGAGGGACAAAACGGCCCCCAGCCAAAAGCCGCTGGTGTAGACTCACTTGCCCCAAAATAGAAAGGGTAGAAGACTCTCCTACTCTTCTCTATCTGGACACTGATCAAATCCTTCCCTTAGAAATTAAGCTATAGAATTAGATGTTTTAGAGCTTTCAATTATTAGTTCAAAAGTTCAGCAGCCTAATGGGAGATGGGAGGAATTAGGGCTGTAGACATTTGCAGCTGGGAAATTTCATCTCTACACACTCTAAATTTGTATGTATGTTTGTGGGTTGAGGGTTGGGTTGTACTCTGTCCTGATGCTGGGATTTTGATTCATTTCCTCATAGGGAAGTGAGCTGGTCACTCTGATAAGGTATCAAGTTAAAATAAAGCCCCACAGTTTGCAGGATTTTTGTTTGGTGGTTCAGCAAATATTTCTGTCTGCACATGGTCTTTGTTCGGTGCTACTGGTCCTCGGCTACAAGCTGGCTCCTGCGATATGGTTTCCCATCTCTCCAGCCAACCATCCTCACCCCAGACCTTATCCACACCAGAAGCAGGAGCCTGATTTTGCATTCCCCACCTTCTAGAGAGAATGCCTTCTAGGTGGGTGGTCTCCAGCCCTTCTCTCCAAGCTGTGGGGTCCCTCTGAGACTCCACTATTGTTTTTCCCAACACTGGGAGCTGTATACCCTACGTCCTCCTCTATTTTACTCAGTTGATCTTAAATTGGCAGACAGCCCTTGGAATTCACGGTTTAAGATTGGGGCTATTTCCAAATTTCAGTTGTTGGAATTTTCTCTTCTATTTGTTTTTTGGGGTTTTTTTGCTCCTTTTACCAGGTTTCAGGAAAGAGGTATTTTGCTATCTTGCTATTAAGTCACCAGTTTTCCTTTTAGTCCCCAGTGTAATATTTCTTCCTCCTCCATAGAAGTAAAGAGACAAAGCATGGAAACAGCTTAACTCTTCTCAAAGAAAAATCTGTTTTATGTCTCACTGAGCAATGGGAACAGGAGTGAAGTGTTTCCCCCCCCCCACCGCCCCCGCTCCCCTAACAGACATAGTAAAAAGCTCTGGGGTAGAGCTCAGGAGAGCAAAATCCAATTTTTTGAGAAAATGTTGGTTATGTGGCTCTCAGTGCTTTTCTTACCCTATGCACTTAATTTAATACTCATTAAAATATAAAAATACACTCTGTTCTACTTTGCTCTAGGCTGAGGAGAGAATGAAATGTACCCTTTCTGCTTATCAGCAAGAAATACTAAACACAAGAAACTACTCATGACTGCCTAACAGAAAGAGGGACCCTTAATTTCTAAATGAACCTTCCACCTTTCTCTCTCCCTACATAGAGAGGGAGGCACCCTCTCTCCTAGTGGGGAACCTGATGGCCAGGTATGACACGGGAGACCAAGCTCTGGCATTTCTTCGCTTTGTGACATTGACACAGAGGGATGGTTGACATTGGTGTACAATTAATGCCAAGGTGTCAAAATCACACAAAGGTTTCATTGTACCTATTTTCTTTTTCCAAACAATCCTACATAAATGCCTCCGTTTCCTGGTGTAGTTTTAGTGCACTAAAAGCTGAAGAGTTCAAGCTCATATAATAAGTGGATTCCATTTCTATGGCAGTCAGTAACTGACTGCTGGCATGTTGCCTCCGAGCAGTCACAAATCCACGCAGTAGGCTGGTGGGCCCTACCCTGGTTCTTATGTGCCAGATGAACTTTTTTTAACTAGAATCTCAGGAGCTCCTGTCCCCTAAATATTAGTATCCTCCTTTCTCAGGTCTCTTCTCAGGCTACATATTCAGTCTGGTGAAATGACCATAATTGAAAGTTCAGCTGCCATCAGACTGCTGAAGATCTTCCAATGCACAGATCCAACCAGGTGCACACCTTCAGGTCCCACAGACATCTCCAAGCCTGCATGCGCAAACCTGCTTCCCTCCCGCTGTTCTCAGTTTTGGTGAATGGCACCACCATGGACCCGGTCACCATGCTGGAACCCCAGGAGTCACCTGTGACTGCTGCATCTACCTTATTCCTATGGCCAACCGTCACCAGTGAACTCTTCTTCTCAATCTTTCTCTTACCCACCCTTCTTCTCCTCCCTCCCACTCAATGTCCTTCTCTTAGTTCAGATACCCATTATTTCTTGCCTGAACTGTGCCTGAGCTTGCAAACTGGTTTTTCTGCCTTTGGTATCATCTCCTCTTCCCCTGAAACTCTCCTCTCTGGCTCCTCCCAATTCTCCATCTGACGCACCAGTCACACCAGAACAACTTGTATTTCCTAGTGTGCTGTCATCTCTGCATCTTCATGTGGGTTTTTTCATTTCTCTAGTCTTCACATCCCTTTGCCCAGAACACTCTTTATTACTTTACTAGTTTATTAAACTTCTACTTACCCTTTAAACTCAGAATATCCCCTCTTCCAAGAAGTTCTTTCTGATACCCTCCTACTAAGTAAGAGTCAGATCCCCCATCTTTATACTGGTGTCCAAATACTCTATTATCTAAAAGGAATATTTAAAAGATGGGAAGTTCCTCTTCATCTCAAACTGAATGCAATGGAGGGAAAATGCACTCTCATAACAACTATAGGAAATAGATTTTACATTATTGTAAACAGGTTTAAGTCTGTGTCCTCCACTCAGAACTGTGAGCCCTGCTGAGGTTACCAGTGGACCCTGTTATCAACCCCACCTGCCGCACAACCTCCCTGCCCCTCTGGGGCCTCCACCATGCACCAGGCCGAGGAGGTGTCTGTTCTTGTATTGGCATCTGGCTACTTCTTTAGGGCAGGATGATCAACTGGATAAAAGCCAGCATTCCTATGAAGGCAACTCCTAAAATCTGTCCCCTAATCACCTGCTTTTGCTATGGTTTAAGGTCTCCAGCTACCTGCAGACTACTCCTCAGATATGAGGACAAGACTTAAAAGTTAACACAGACCTGTTTCCTGATCTATAAAATTGTGAGCAGATGATCTCCAAGGGTGCTTTTCCCACTAAAAAGTCATCTAGACTCATTCTCTGCCCTAAACCGGCCCCCCTTGTGAAATCCGCCATTTCTAAGAAGAGAAAAAATACAAAAAGGGCTGAGCCAACAGCCCCTGCAGCCCATCGTCCTTCTCTGACAAGCGGAGGTGTGAGGCAGTCAGGGGGTTAGGGATGGGCCGATGTGTGCCTCAAAACAGGAGAAAGTTGTCAATACTCCCTCCAATGATTCAGTGCAGAACTTGTGCTAAGTCTTCTCAAACCCGGACATACCACGCTTCCTCTGAGTAAGGCATTTCCTTTCACATCTTCTAAATTTATTTCTTTGAAGCTTTAAGGGGTGGCTTTAATCCTAGCATTTCAACATTCAGAGAACAAGTCCATATGAATCTCACCCATACTTTCAGAAACCCAGTCTTTACAAGGGAAAAACAGTGCTCTTGGTGTTCGGGTCTTGGGTTTTGGCCTCATCTGGCAAAGTCCGTTTTGGTCTAAGTTGCTTATTTGGCAAAAATTACCATGGAGCTTAAATATTAGGTTTCTTTTGCTGTACTGTAAGACCTATTATGCTTTTAGAAAGTTGTTCCACAGTTTATTACAAATCATTTGTTATGTGAGTTTAATGGCATCTCTGAATTTCACTTCTGTGGAACATTCTTCCTCATACTGGCCTGCCATCTTCACCTTTCTACCTACCACCAACGAGGGGACAAGCTTCTGGAATCTGAGACGGTTCCCATCTGACATTAATCCCACAGTGAGTAGCCTTTATTCCTAACCCTTATCCTGAGCCCAAGTTCACAAAGGCAAATTCTGCCATACTAGCTGATGGACGCATTGTCCAGATGTGGGGGCCCCAGATGCTTTTAGAAAACAGGGTGGCTTTCCCTAGCACAGACCCCAGCACCACCAGAAACTGCCACCAGTAAGAAACCTCCAGAAACTGTCTTCTTTGGCTCTTTTCATTCCTAATACCACTCTTTAGTTAGGACTCACTTTTCAACTGAAGTTTCACAGTATTCATGGTAGTTAAGAGCCCAACCCAAGGCTCAAGTCTCACTCCACCATTTGCTAGATGTACAGCCTGCATAAATTACTGAATCTAACTTGGCTTTCTTCATCACTGAAGTGGAACTACTGACAGTACCGCCCTGATATAGGCGTTACGAGGATTAAATGAGGTGATGACTGTAAAGTACTTGGCATAATGCCTGGACTAGAACAAGTGTTTCATGAATATTATCACTATCATTGTTACTATTACTACTATTATTATTCTCAATAGCTTCCTAACTAGTCTCTGGCCACAAGGTTATCACCCTCCACAAATCCATCTTCCAAGCTACTTCTAGGATGTGCTTGCAAAATATTTCTTGATTATTAAATACATATTTCATTATAGAAGATTCAGAAAACACAGGAAGCAAAAGTTATCCATAGCCTGGCCATAGAGACAGCCACTGCTGGTGTAGTTCCTTCTGCTCCTTTTCTATTTCTTTTTTTTTTTCCTCACCTTGGTGAGGTGATCATTTATATACTATTGTGCCTGTTGCTCTCACCTAAGTATTTTCTCATAATTTAACATTTTAACCACACAAAGTAGGTTTGGTTCTAATTCTTTGTTTAGCATTTCATACAAATAAAATGTAAACCACAGCAATAAATGACTGGTGGCAGGCCTCTCCACTCCCCGTGGCCCTTGCCCACTGCCACTGCCCTTCTCTGTCTGCCGAGGCAACATGCCTGGCTTTTCTGATTCTACATTCCACTGCCTGTACTTTTGTTCACTGGCTTCAAGCTGAAACTTGTCCCCTCTGGAGGAGGGCTCCTCTGCTCTGAGGAAGGCAGGAGGATGTGGAAGATTCAGGTCCAGCCCTCTGCTACTGGCCTTGCACCCTGCCTGCTGGCTCCCTGCCGCCCGCAAGACTCTGCTCAAGCTCCCCGGTCTGCAGTGGCTATCTTCTTGCCTCTCCCCATCTGTATTCACTACATTTTTCAAAACCCAGCTCCAAAACCGAGTTTCAAACATAAGACATTACTCTCCGTAATGACAGCCAAGCCTGGTGCTGCCCAGCACGCTTACGCTCAGCCACTTCACACAAAGGCAACACAGTGCTTGGCCAGCACCTGCTGAATGGACGACAGTATTTTGTTTATCTTGTCTCTTCAGGCAAACCCCAAGTCCTTCAGAGAGAACCATTTCTCTTAATCTCTGTCCTTACTGGTGATTTGTAAGGAGCTAGGTAATCAATAAATGATTGATGAGTAAAGAAATAGCCAACACTTTTCTTCCTTTATAATATGTATGATTTTTTTTTCTCATCTTACTGCATACAACAGGCTTGATAACAGTGAGCACACTTACAGTGCTTACTCTGCTTCAGACGCACCTCTGTGCTTTACACAGCAACCAAGTTAATCCTCACAACAGCCCTGGTAAGGGGGTACTATGACCATTTCTGTTCCATGCATGAAGACATGACGGAATTAGAATTCGAATTAGAAAAGCTAGTCTGATCACACATCATACCACATAATTCAACGATTAAAACATTTATTCAGAGGCTTATACCTGTGTGCTCAGCCCACTGGTTCAGACAGTGGAGACAGGCATAGCAGCCAGGAACCACGAAACAGCCCTTTCCTCCCCCCAGGCACCAATACCACCCCCCTACAATCCCTGACATTGCTTCAGGGGCTGAGAAGCTCCAGAGAGAAGAGCTTCTGGGCACTAGAGGGCGCCATACACAAATATGAAACGCCAAAGGAACCTGGTCCAGAGTAAAATTATTAATACAACTCCTGAGAAAGATTTAAATGATATGGACCTTATGACTCTCCCTGAAAGGGAGTTCAAAATAAAAATCATTAACATGCCCATGGAGGTACAGAAAAATAGTCAAGAACTCAGGAATGAATTCTGGTCAGAGATCCAATACTTGAAGAACACAATGGATGGTATTAAAAGCAGACTGGATACGGTGGAGGAGACAATAAATGAAATAGAAACGAGAGAAGAGGAATACAAAGAAGCTGAGGTACTGAGAGAAAAAAGGATCTCTAAGAATGAAAGAATATTGAGAGAACTATGTGACCAATCCAAACGGAACAATATTCGCATTATAGGAGTACCAGAGGAAGAAGAGAGAGAAAAAGGGATAGAAAGTGTCTTTGAAGAAATAATAGCTGAAAACTTTCCCACACTGGGGAAGGAAATAGTCTCACAGTCCACGGAAGCCCACAGAACTCCCAACACAAGGGACCCAAGGAAGACAACACCAAGACACATAATAATTAAGATGGCAAAGGTCAAAGATAAAGACAGAGTATTAAAGGCAGCTACAGAGAGAAAAAAGATCACCTGCAAAGGAAAACCCATCAGACTATCATCAGACTTCTCAACAGAAACCTTACAGGCCAGAAGAGAATGGCATGATATATTTAACGTAATGAAACAGAAGGACCTCGAACCAAGAATATTGTATCCAGCACGATTATCATTTAAATATGACGGAGGGATTAAACAATTTCCAGACAAATGAAAGATGAAAGAGTTTGCCTCTCATAAACCACCACTACAGGATATCTTAAACGGACTGCTCTAGAGGGAAGCACCCCTAAGGCTAAAAAGATGTCACCAGAGAAAATAAAATCATAGCAAAGAAAGCAGACCATCCAAATACTAACTAAAGGCAAAGAATAAAACACCCAATACATAAAGAATGGAGGAGGAAGAATAGGAAGGGAGAAATAAAGAAACATCAGACGGCGTTCACAGTAACTTAACAAGAAAGTTAAGTTAGATTCGTAGATACTAAAGAAGCAACCCTTGAACCTTTGGTAACCACGAATCTAAAGCCAGCAATGGCAATAAGTACATATCTATCAATAATCACCGTAAATGTAAATGGACTGAATGCACCAATCAAAAGACACAGAGTAACAGAGTGGATAAAAAAGCAAGACCCATCTATATGCTGCTTACAAGAGACTCACCTCAAACCCAAAGATATACACAGACTAAAAGTGAAGGGATGGAAAAAGATATTTCATGCAAACAACAAAGAGAAAAAAGCAGGCATTGCACTTATCAGACAAAATAGACTTCAAAACGAAGAAAGTAGCAAGAGATAAAGAAGGACATTACATAATGATAAAGGGGTCAGTCCAACAAGAAGATATAACCATTATAAACATATATGCACCCAACACAGGAGCCCCAACATATGTGAAACAAATACTAACAGAATTGAAGGAGGAAATAGACAACAATGCATTCATTTTAGGAGACTTCAACACACCACTCACTCCAAAGGATAGATCAACCAGGCAGAGAATAAGTAAAGACACAGAGGCACTGAACAACACACTAGAACAGATGGACCTAACAGATATCTACAGAACTCTGCACCCAAAAGCAACAGGATACACATTCTTCTCAAGTGCACATGGAACATTTTCCAGAATAGACCACACTAGCCCACAAAAAGAACCTCAGTAATTTCGAAAATATTGAAATCCTACCAACCAACTTCTCAGATCACAAAGGTATAAAACTAGAAATGAATTTTAGAAAGAAATCAAAAAGGCTCACAAATACATGGAGACTTAACAACATTCTCCTAATTAATCAATGGTTTAATGACCAAATCAAAACAGAAACCAAAGGATATATGGAGACTAATGACAACAACAACACAAAGCCTCAACTTCTGTGGGATGCAGCAAACGCAGTTCTAAGAGGAAAGTATATTGCAATCCAGGCCTATTTAAAGAAGGAAGAGCCTTCCCAAATGAACAGTCTAAAGACACAATTATTGAAATTGGAAAAAGAAGAACAAAGGAGGCCCAAAGTCACCAGAAGGAGGGACATAATAAAGATCAGAGAAGAAATAAATAAAATTGAGAAGAATAAAACAATAGAAAAAAATCAATGAAACCAAGAGCTGGTTCTTTGAAAAAATAAACAAAATAGATAAACCCCTAGCCAGACTCATTAAGAGAAAAAGAGAATCTACACACATAAACAGAATCAAAAAATGAGAAAGGAAAAATAACGACAGACCCCACAGAAATACAAAGAATTATAAGAGAATATTATGAGCATCTGAATGCTAACAAGCTGCAAAACCTAGAAGAAATGGACAACTTCTTAGAAAAATACAACCTTCCAAGACTGACCAAGCAAGAAACAGAAAAACTAGACAGACCAATCACCAGCAACGAAATTGAATTGGTAATCAAAAAACTACCCAAGAACAAAATCCCTGGACCTGATGGATTCACCTCTGAATTCTACCAGACATATAGAGAAGAAGTAACACCCATTCTCCTTAAAGTTTTTCAAAAAATAGAAGAGGAGGGAATACTTCCAAACTCTTTCTATGAAGCCAGCATCACTCTAATACCAAAACCAGGCAAAGACCTCACTAAAAAAGAAAATTACAAACCAATATCCCTGATGAACGTAGATGCAAAAATACTCAACAAAATATTAGCAAACCGAATTCAAAAATACATCAAGAGGACGATACACCATGATCAAGTGGGATTCATCCCAGGGATGCAAGGATGGTACAACATTCGAAAATCCATCAACATCATCCATCACATCAATAAAAAGAAGAACAAAAACCACATGATCATCTCCATAGATGCTGAAAAAGCATTTGACAAAATTCAGCATCCATTTTTGAGTAAAACTCTCAACAGAATGGGTATAGATGGCAAGTACCTCAACATCATAAAGGCTATATATGACAAACCCACAGCTAACATCATACTTAATAGCGAGAAGCTGAAAGCTTTTCATCTAAGATTGGGAACAAGACAGGGGTGCCCACTCTCTCCACTGTTATTCAGCATAGTACTGGAGGTCCTAGCCACGGAAATCAGACAAAACAAAGACATACAAGGCATCCAGATTGGTAAAGAAGAAGTCAAATTGTCACTATTTGCCGATGATATGATATTGTATATAAAAAACCCTAAAGACCCCACTCCAAAACTACTAGAACTAATATCTGAATTCAGCAAAGTTGCAGGATACAAAAGTAACACACAGAAATCTGTTGTTTTCCTATACACTAATGATGAACTAACAGAAAGAGAAATCAGAAAAACAATTCCATTCACAATTGCATCAAAAAGAATAAAATACCTAGGAATAAACCTAACCAAGGAAGTGAAAGACCTGTACTCTGAAAACTACAGGACACTCCTAGGAGAAATTAAAGAGGACACTAACAAATGGAAATGCATCCCATGCTCTTGGCTAGGAAGAATAAATATTGTCAAAATGGCTATACTACCTAAAGCAATCTACAGGTTCAATGCAATCCCTATCAAACTACCAACAGCTTTCTTCAATGAACTGGAACAAATAACTCTAAAATTCATATGGAACCAGAAAAGACCCCGAATAGAGAAAGCAATTCTGAAAAGGAGGAAACAAACAGGGGGAATTATGCTCTCTGACTTCAAACTCTACTACAAAGCCACAGTAATCAAGGCAATTTGGTACTAGCACAAAAACAGACCCACAGACCAGTGGAACAGAATAGAAAATCCAAACATTTACAGCCAATTAATATTTGATAAAGGAGCCTTGGATATACAATGGGGAGATGACAGCCTCTTCAGTAGCTGGTGTTGGAAAAACTGGAAAGCTACATGTAAGAGAATGAAACTGGACTACTGTCTAGCCCCATACACAAAGGTAAACTCAAGGTGGATCAAAGACCTGAATGTAAGTCATGAAACCATAAAACTTTTAGAAAAAAAACAGAGGCAAAAATCTCTTGGACATAAACATGAGCGACTTCTTCATGAACATATCCCCCCGGGCAAGGGAAACATAAGCAAAAATGAATAAGTGGGACTATATCAAGCTGAAAAGCTTCTGTACAGCAAAGAACACCATCAGTAGAACAAAACGACATCTTACAGTATGGGAAAATATATTCATAAATGACGCATCTGATAAGGGGTTGACATCCAAAATATATAAAGAACTCACGCACCTTAACAAACAAAAAGCAAATAATCCAATTAAGAAATGGGCAAAGGACATGAATAGACACTTCTCTAAAGAAGAAATTCAAATGGCCAACAGGCACATGAAAAGATGCTCCAATCGCTGGTCATCAGAGAAATGCAGATTAAAACCACAATGAGATATCACCTCACACCAGTCAGGATGGCCAACATCCAAAACACAAACAACAACAAATGTTGGCGAGGATGTGGAGAAAAGGGAACCCTCCTACACTGCTGGTGGGAATGCAAATTAGTTTAACCATTGTGGAAAGCAGTATGGAGGTTCCTCAAAAAACTCAACATAGAAATACCATTCGACCCAGGAATCCCACTCCTAGGAATTTACCCTAAGAATGCAGCAGCCCAGTTTCAAAAAGACAGATGCACCCCTATGTTTATTGCGGCACTATTTACAATAGCCAAGAAATGGTAGCAACCTAAGTGTCCATCAGTAGATGAATGGATTAAGAAGAAGTGGTACATATACACAATGGAATATTATTCAGCCATAAGAAGAAAACAAATCCTACCATTTGCAACAACATGGATGGAGCTAGAGGGTATTATGCTCAGTGAAATAAGCCAAGCCGAAAAAGACAAGTATCAAATGATTTCACTCATGTGTGGAGCATAAGAACAAAGAAAAAAACTGAAGGAACAAAACAGCAGCAGACTCACAGAACCCAAGAACGGACTAATAGTTACCAAAGGGAAAGGGACTGGGGAGGATGGGTGGGAAGGGAGGGATAAGAGGGTAAAAGGGGTATTATGATAGGCAGACGTAAGGTAGCGGGGGCAAGGGGAGGGCTGTACAACTCAGAGAAGACAAGTAGTGATTCTATAGCATCTCACTACACTGATGGACAGTGACCGTAATGGGGTTGGTGGGGGGGACCTGATGAAGGGCGTAGTTTAATCACCAGAATATTGCACATGTAATTGTAGGTTAATGATACCAAAATAAATTGTAAATTAAAAAAAATGTTTAATAGCAGCCCAAGAGTGAGAAGGCAAAAGAAATGTGCGCAGTACCTGAGGGGTGTTTAATTCATGTTGATTCTCATATGTATGATTAATAGTTCCTGTGCCTGATTTTGTGATGAGGACAGGTTCTTGAAAACGCCAGCAAAGGGAGCCCATAAGGAAAATGGAAATCTTCTAACATAAAGAAAGTGCTAAAATATTCATAAATTTATTTGGAGACCCAGCAGGGTATGGAGAGAGCCCAGTGTTCTCAGCTGGACGAGACAGACAGCTTGGCCTCCGGTGCTCCCAGGACACCCAGCAGGGGCACCCAGAGCCTCCTCTGGGTCCAAGCAGATCATATGTGCATGTGTTTCTGGGTTATCCTACATGTGTGTGTCCTGGCATGTGTTTGAATGTGTGTGTGTGTGTGTGTGTGTGTGTGTGAGAGAAAAAAAAAGCCCACATGCTAAAGTGGCACATTTTGGGGCAGCCTGACCCTGATCCCTACATCCTGCAGTAATCATATGGCAATATATAAATATATCGAAACAACATGTTATACACCTTAAACTTACACAATGTTTTATGTCAATTATATCTCATTTTAAAAAAAAAGAGGAAAAGAATTAATATTGGTCGGTCAACCAACATAGCACTTATACACCATTGACCCCAAATTTCTCATTCTATCTCAGACCTATGCACAAAATGAAATCAAGTTTATTTTATGGTGGAAACTTGTCCCCACTGCAATACAATATTAGTACTGAATAAAATCTATCCTCACACTTAAAAATAAATAAATAAATAAATAAATAAATAAAACATTTATGAAGAGTCCCTACATCCAGGGGATGTGGTAAGGCTACTTCCTGCGCTGGAGGGGAGAAAGCCTGACAGTGCCCTGAGCACAGGTCGGACAGGGCAGATGCGGACACAGAGAGAGGACGGGGGAAGAAGGCGCCCATGTCACTGACCAGAACAAGCTTCTCCCAAATGCCAGGAAACAAAGGGGCCTCACGGCCATCTCCTGATTAGTCAGATCCCCTAGGGTCAGCCGTCGGGGGGACCACAATCCTGGAACATGTCAGGGAGCACCAGGCAGGACCCTGCACATCTGTTCACCCCCAGGTAAAAGCACGGGGGCCGACTTTTCCTTGTTCCTGCAGTGATTCCTCGTCACTGCCCCCCTCTGCCCTGTTCCCCAGTCGTCTGGGGTGGCCCAGGTCTTCCTCAGTGACTGGGACATATCCCAACAAATCACATAACTGAACTGGTATTAACACATTTTAACAAGCAGAGAAGACAAGACAGCCTTTTGCAAGGCCTCCTTATGTATCAAACAATCACAGGAGTTCAACATGCTCATCGCCAGCATCAGTGTGTTTTTTGGTTGACACCTGGCACACATGTATCTTTTATGGAACACTGTAAACAGCAGAGAGCCTCAGCCTGGGAAGGACCTGGGGCTTGCCGTGCATCAGCAGCCTCCCAAGCCAGCCCACATCCCCTGGCGCAGTTCTCACAGGCCCCGGACCTGCTTTCATCCCAGAAGGCAAGGCTTGGCAACGACAGTTCCTCAGTGCTCTTAACCACACCACAGCTCCAGCCACCACCTGGATGCCAGCTACGTCCAGACCCTTAGCTCAGGTCTCCGGTCCTTCAGCCCCTTCAAACTCAGCTCGTCCAAACAGAGCTGTCACTTCTCCTCCGAATCTGTGTTCAGTGAGCACCACCAGCAAGGCAGACGCTGAGCTGTCCTGTGCCCGTGCGCCGTCCTCCAAAGAGGCCCTCTGCCCACCCACTCATTCAGTCTAGGCCCTTGTCACCTCTTGCCTGGCTCATGACACCTTTCTTACAGGTTCCTCCACCAGTCTTTCCTCCCCACCACAAGCCAGGGTAGTCTTTCCGAAGCCTAAGTGACAGGTCATCACTGGCTCTAAAACCCTCAGCAGCTCACTACTACGTATGACAGCAAGTCAAACTCCCAACCCTGGCTGGCTGGGTCCTGCGAGACCTGGGCCCTGCCTGCCTCTCCAACCACCTTTTGATCATCCCCACACGTACTCCTCCCATTTGTGCTTCTTCAAGACTAAGAGCCCCAACTTCTCACAGCCACCAAGCTTAGGCCTCAGCACAAGCACCACTCCCGCAGGAAGGCTTCCGTGACGCCTTCACCTCCAACTGCGTGATGAAGCGCCTGAGCCCACCTCCACTGACAGGCCGTATGCCAAAGAGCACCACCATGTTTGCTTCAACATCTTTTCCACCAACTGTAGAGCTCAGTTCTAGCCTCAGGCCTCAGCGGAGTAGATGACACACAGTAAATACCTGCCAGATGACAGAGCAACCCTAGAAGCTCAAGACCGCCAGGCCATGTCCCCTTCCCCATCCCTGGCATCCAGGCGAACTCACCAACACAGTCGCAGGTGGGGAACTCTGCCTGGGCTCTCTTGGCGGGCGTGTCCAGCAGGCTTTTGGTGGGCGTGTCCAGGTACTTAAGAGGTGACTCCAGGAAGCCCCTGAGGGTGGGTGTGAGGGGGTTCTCAGCCTTGGTGGGCGTGGCCTCCTGGCCTCCCCCCTCTGCGTGGAAGCAGGTGGTGGAGAGCACAGTCACAGCCCCCGAGGACTCGATCTTGATCCGCTTGGGGGAGCGGGTAGAAAAAGGGCTCTCGGGGGCCGGGAGGCATGTTGGCTGGTTCTCAGGGTCCTGAATGGGCACAGACGGGGGGCCAGGAAGCCCAAAGCTATCCCCAAATTCAGCCTCGAACTGCCGGATGAGCTCTTCCAGCTTGTCATCGGCAGGGGGAGGAGGGCCAGCGGAGCCCGGCTGCAGGGTCGTCGTGGGGCTGGGGGACCTCATTTCCTGAGTAGGGGGCAGCAGGCTGTCCCCGGAGGGACTAGGTGCAAATAGCGCAAGAGAGGGTTCAGGGGGTAGGGGAACAGCAGAGCCCTGTGCAGTGGGGACGGGGGCCGGGGGGCGGGCCTGTGCACCCTCAGGGGCTGGGCACCTCGGCCCTTCCAGGACGATTTGCCGCAGAGGCGGGAAGAGAGGCTGTGCTTCCCGGGGCCTAGACTTCTTGATCTGAATGGGCTTCCTGACGCTGGGCTTGATCCCAGGGGTGGCTTTCTCGGTTCCCACAGGACCTCCGGCTGGTGCCAGGGGCTTCTTCTTCTTCTCCTTGGGTGGTCTGTCCAGAGGCTGTGGGGCGGGCGAGCGCAGTGGTGCCCACCAGCCAGGAGCAGGCTCCGCGGGAGGGGCAGAGGCCGCTCCCTGGGCCTGTTCCAGGAAGAGACTGCGCTTATGGTGGAGATGCTGCTGCAGGGCACTCTGGGCCTTCTGGTGGGCGTCGGGCTCCGGGGACTGAGTGGGGGCCTCCTTCTGCAGAATGGGGGCTGGGTCTGGGGAGGAAGGGGGCACCTCAACCTTGACCTTGGGCTTGGCAGGCAGGGCCTCAGGCCGCTTGAATACTGACTGGATGTAGTCACTGGCACTGCCCAACAGCTGCTCCAGTTCAGCCATGGGGTCAGGGCTGGGCCGGGGCCAAGAGCTGCGGGGAGCTGCTGGGGAGGTGTCGGTGCCCCAGGCTTCAGGAAACTCCATTCTAGGAGTGGCTGGAGGGAAGGCAGGGCTGTTGGGAGCAAAGGATGGGTGCTCTTCAGGGGGGGCCACAGGCCACGAGGGAGCCCGGAGGTAGGACTGGGGAGATCTGAACGGGGTGGGAGGGGACAAGGCCTCAGGAAGGGGGCAAGAAGCCTGGGGGGTGGCGTGAGAAGGCTGGGGGAGAGCAGAGGAGAGCTGCGTGAGGGCCTCAATGGCAATGGCCGTCTGCAGGCTGACGTTTCTCTCCTTGGCGATGCTCAGGGCGCTCTGGGACAGGGGCAGGCCCTCCAGGGTAGGGGCCTGGGGTGGGTTGGAGCCAAGAAGCGGCCTGGTGCTTGGTGTTGGGAGGCCAGCCTCCCCGGGAGGCAGAGCCCCTGGGAGCCCGGGCTGCTCTTCCCCGCCCTCCACAACCACAGACTTGATCTTCCCCTCCAGCCACTCGAGGTAGTCAGGGCACTCCGGGCCATCGCAGTTGCAGTTGGGTGGTTTCATGCCATGCCGAGCGAGGGCAAGGGCCGCCTGCAGCGTGTCAAGGTCTTCGCTGCCAGCGGAGCAGCCCTCAGGCCCTGACCGGGACCCACTGCTACTATTCCCAGCCTCGCGACTCATCTCACGGTTGAAGGTTTCATACAGCCGGGTGCTAAGGGCCCCGTAGGAGGACACAGCTTCGGCCACAGCCGAGAAGGCCACCAGATCGTGAGCATCTTCCAGGCAAGCAGTGTGAGCTGGGCCTGAGGCAGCGTCCCAGTCGGGCTTCTGGTCTGCTCGCCAAGGGTCCCCAGTCCCGAGCAGACTGGGCCCAGCAGGTTCTCTAGCACCATTGACCGGTGCCCCTGAGGTGCTCAGCTGCCGGGAGTCCCCATGGTACACTGGCCCTGAGTCCATCTGACCTGGAACAGGTCCATCAACTGGGCTGAGCTCTGACCCTGTCTGAAGAGAGAGAGAAAAAAAGGGGAAAAGATGAGCCGTAATATTTGAAAAGCGCTGTCCTGCTTCTCACCACTTGGATGCACACTTAGGCCTGCTTTTCTTGCAAACCCGCTCTGTTCCTGATGGAGTTGGAGCTCAGATCACCCCCCCTCATCTCCTTTCCTATCTAGCTGAACCAGAAGACATGGAAGGCAGATCTCCACAAGACCCTAATGTGGAATTTGGAATGTTGCTCAGACCCTTTTAGAGCCTCAGACTGATGACCCTATGAGGCTCCCCTGGAGCCAAACATTTGTTAAGGACTCACAGAAACATCTTCAACTCACAATGACCGCGGTGATGCCTGGACCACGGTGGTTTTATTTCTTGTCAAAAGGGAAAGAAAGCTAACTAGCACACCATGCAGCAATATGCCTACGTGTGAAATGTGTGCACACCGGCAGGGAAGGAGCAGCTTTGATCAACAAATTCAGCCTGGACCAGGGATCAGCACCGCTTCCCAATGAGAAGGAATCCACAGTTCTTTTCTCTGCCCATTACTGTCCTCACGTAAGCCCCAGGCTGAGCTCAGAGAGCTGGTGACAGGATGACATTCCCACTCCCAGCCTCACACCAGAGGGAGACACTGACGATCTAACACAGAGAGCATTTAGCCCCATGCCAAGCCAGTCATGGCCACAAAGAGCAGGTTGCTACTTGGAAGAAGACCCAGGCCTCTCCCCAAGCCCAGGAACCACCATTACATACTTGATGTCCACCAAAGCATACAGAAGGGGAGGGCACTAGAGGAAGGGGCCAAAGGGCCCAGCCAGCAAGGTAAAAGCTAATACAAAGATGTGGAATTCTGTTTGCAAGGTCCACCCCCCCAGAAAGGCAAGCTCTTCCTTACAGTAGGATGCCAACAGACAGAGGAGGAATGATGGATTTAGAAAGTAATCAGTGGATGCTACAACTAGCAGGTGAAAGCTTGACGAGGCACCAGGTATATACATGGTCTCAAAACATCTCCTCGAGAATTATGGAA
Source organism: Phataginus tricuspis (assembly GCA_029783875.1). Classification (NCBI taxonomy): domain Eukaryota; kingdom Metazoa; phylum Chordata; class Mammalia; order Pholidota; family Manidae; genus Phataginus; species Phataginus tricuspis. The sequence goes on from JAQQAC010020896.1 coordinate 64,152,479, forward strand.
GTACACTAGTAACCCCACAGTGGAGATATCTGGCAGACACCATCGTGACCAAGTGATCAACATTACCATCACCACCAATGTCCGGACAAACCAACCTCACAGCCTCTTGACGTGAGACACGGAGAAGGATGCCGACACTGATCAGGCAGAACTTCAGCCAAAATGTATAACCTGAGTCTAGTTATGAGGAAACATCAGATAAACCCAAACAGAAGGTCATGCTCAAAAACACCAGGGTTGATTTCTTCAAGATTTCAAAGACAAGAAAAACAAACACCCCTCCCAGCTTACATGAGACTAAAGAGACAAGACAGCAAAATACCTGCTCATGGTTTAGATCTTGGTCTGGGGAAGAGTCACAGAGCGCATCATGGGGACAGCTGATGAAATCTGGATACAAATGTGGACAAGATCACCCTGTGACCATCTCTGTCCCCTTCAGTTGGACCATTACACTATGGTCATGTAGAATAATGTCCTTGTCCTTAGGACACATGCAGACTGAGGTATTCAAGGGTAAAGGGACACAGTATCCCCAACTTCATCTCAAGTGGTTCAGAAAAGTTACATGCATATAATAAAAACATACATATAAGCATAGAGAAAATAATACAGTAAATAAGGCAAAATGTAAACAATTTGGGTACATGGGAGTCCCAGGTACTCTTCCTGCAACTTTTCTGTAAGTTTTACAATTCTATCAAAATAAAAAGTTAAAAAGAAATTAGTCCCTCAGGTGGAACATAAAATATATTTAATATATGATTAAAATGATACTAGTGCCCAGACTCTGAAACACGGGCTTCATGGGTCTGAAGTGGTAGATTCCAGAAGCTGGGATTTTGGATCAGCCCTGAAGGAGGTGAACAGAGACCGCAGCCTGTGGTCACCTCATCCTTGTCACTGCCCCCATTCTGTCCACAAAGGACCCTTACACTTTCTCAGCATGCTTCTCTGAGCGCTGCACACGCAGTTCGCATTGCCTGGGTGCCCTTCCCAGCCTCTGTGAGGCCACTCTGCCTCATCCTCCAAGCACCCCTCAATGTCACCTCCTCCCTGACCTGGCTGAGAGGATTACCAGTGGCTCCTTTCCCTGAGTCCCCATGGCACCTTGTACATGCCTCTGTCAGCATCTACACCACAAGCCACTGCCATTATTAAAGCAGCTGCCTCCCCCTCCAGATAGTAGTTCCTTCAAGACAAGGTCCAGATCTTAATGACTTCAGTGTCTCTGGCCCATTGCTGCTGCAGTAACAGCAAAAGGCCGCCCATCCCTCACTGGCCACGGAATATGCCAGCCTTTCCCTGACCCTGGTGGAAGACTGCCTTTCAGAACTAAGAACACACACCTTTCTCTAGGAATGCACCTGATCACCCAGCATTCCCTTCCTTCTTAGAAACCTTATGTGGCCAAAAAGGCCACAAAATCTGAAGGGGTTGCATGTTACATGCTTATGTATAAAAGACAGAGGAGTATGTATCTCTGAGAAGAAACATGAGACAGTAGCATGGCTGTACCAAAACAGGGTCAGGAAGACTAATGCTACATGAGCTGAGGCTTCCCCAAAATGATCAAGACAACTAAAAAGATTTAAAAAGTTATTTTTGGTTTGAGAACCAGGAAGGGTTAGGCTGGCTTTCATGCCTCTGAATTTCCTGGAAAGAAAAATGTTCCTTGGACTGGGAAGAGTAGACACAGAAATGAAGGAAGTGAAGCCAGGATAGGTGGAGGGATTTTAAGAAACTGATTTCCAGTTTTCCAGCCAAGAGATCCTACTGATAATTCCTCACCATCTGCCAGTATTTCCAGAGGAAATCTGTCATCAGGAGAAGGTGCCAACAGTCAAGAAAAGGGCAAGCGTCATTCCCAACTTTTAGTCCCAGGTAAGATTCCTCAGTGGGCAGCCACAGGAACCACCAGGAGCCAGGGCCGCCCAAGGCCATCAACCCATCAATGTCTATCTTACTGCTTGTGTCACCTGGCCATTGGACCAGCAGAGGGGGAGACATCTTGGCTAACAAGGCTGGCAGGCCAAATCTGCCATAGATCTGTTTGGTTTGGCCACTACAGCATTAGGTTTTTATTTGTCTGTCTTGCCAACATTAAAACAATCAAACTTCCCGTGAAACCCAGATGGTCTTGCAGGTCCACACTTCTGCCTGGCAACCCTGTCTACAGCTGAGCTGCGGCTGCTGCTCCAGCCCACCCTGAGCTTTGCCTCTCTGCACCGCCTCCTTGAAAGCAAGGCCAAGGGTCAAGCTGCTTGAATAATAGCAGTGGTCCGTGATAAAGGCTGACAGAGTCATGCACACAGGGGCTGCATCCTCCCAGGGGGCACAAGGGAGCAAGCAGGACAGTTCAGAACCATAAAACACAGGTCCCTGTGGCTCTGAAGACAAGCCTCAAGATGGTCTTTAAACATCTGAAGATCTTTCATTTGAGAAAAGAGCTATACTCGTTTGGAGTGGCCTGAAGGGCTGGAATGAGAAAAATGGGTAAAGCTTTACAGAGAACAACTTGGGCTCAATTTAGAGAAGAGTTTTAATACTTAAGGTACTAAAGAATGCCATGAACCCTGTCTCCCTAACAGCCAGGGAGGTGGTAAGTTCTTATCAAAACCAAGCAGTTATGTGGTGATTATTGGCCTGGGGGACAACTGTTGGATGAGGCTGGAGGCTATTTAGGCTCTAAAGTCCCAGCTCAGAAACGCAAATCAAAACCACAATGAGGTATCACCTCACACCAATCAGAATGGCCACTATCCAAAAGACAAGGAATAACAAATGATGGCGAGGAGTGGAGAAAAAGGAACCCTCCTACACTGAATATAAAGTGGTCTAGCCACTGTGGAAAGCGGTCTGGAGATTCCACAAAAAACTAAAAATAGAAATACCACTCAGCCTAGCAATTCCACTTCTGGGAATATACCTGAGGAAAACAAAATCACTGATTCAAAAACATACATGCACTCCTATGTTTACTGCCATATTATCTACTATAGTCAAGATACGGAAGCATCCAAAGCATCCATCAATAAATGAATGGCTAAAGAAAAAAAGTCATCATTTGCAACAATGTGGACGGACCTAGAGGGTATTACACTAAGTGGAATAAGCCAGGCAGAGAAAGACAAGTACTGTATGATTTCACTTATTTGTGGGATCTAAAAAAGACAACACGAAAACCAATGAACGAAACAGAAACAGACTAGTAGACACAGGGAAGAGGCTGGTGGTTACCGTGCGGGAGGGAGGGGTTGAGATGGGTGGGCGAAGGGGACAAAAAGGCACAATATCTCAATTATAATATAAATCAGTCGTGTGGATGAAAGTACAGCATAGAGAATATAGTCAATAGTCCTGTAACATCTATGTGAACAGATGTAAATGAACTTATTGGGGTGAGCATTTAATAGCAAAGATAATTGTCAAATCACACACTGAACCAATATAATACTGTATATCAACTATACATTGATAAAAAATATATTAAAAAGGAAGAAGTGCCCAGCTTTACAACCTTCTGCACATCCGCCCCCGATTCTCACTCCCCTCTGGGCTCCAGCAGACACGACCCTGAGGGTGTCCCCTAACATCTGTGTCTTGTCTGACCTCTCAGCTGACCTCCAGCTAGCTCCGACCCTGGGAACACGTAACAAGCCCACCGAGAGTCAGCTTGTCCAAAATGGAACTGGCCTCCTCCTCCCACCTCCAGCTCCTGTTTGTGCCAGTTCCTGCTCTCACCAATGTTCCCAAGCTGCACGCCATCCATGTTCTTCCAATGCGCCCAGACACCAGATCCAAGCAGTTCTAAATGTGAATGCCTCTGTTTTATCTCCTCCTTTTCTATGCCTGCCCTCCGAACTGGGGCCTTGGTGTGTGTGCACGCTTCTTAAATGGCCAACAGTGGCTCCTTTAAGCAACTCTATGTGTCCCCAAGCCCCCTCCCCGACCCAACCATCTCTGCTATTGATCACAACTCAGTCTCCCTCAAGACTCCCAGCCGCCAACTTAGTAACTTCCTCATGGGCCACCCTTTCTCAACCTCAGAATCTAAGAACGCCATCTGTATGCATCAAGCACTTAGCAAGCACGGCAAATTGTATTTTCCAAAGATGGCCACTAAAATCCCTCCATCCCACATGCGCTTCTTGCATGGAGAGGTAGGGTCTACATTCCCTCTCCTCGAATCTGGGTGGGCTTGTGACAGTGGTGGAAGTGACACTACGTGGATTCCAAAGCTGGATCATAAATGGCAATACAGCTTCTCCCAAGTTCTCTAGGGACACTCACTCTTGGGACCCAGCCACCATGCCACGAGGAAGCCCAGGCCATATGGAAAGGCCACATGTAAGTGTCTGGGCCGACATTTCCAGCCAAGGTCCCAGCCAACAGCTGGCATCACCTGCCAAATCTGTGTGTGAAGGAGGATCCTGCACAAATTCTAGCTCAGTGGTTGAGTTACCTCCAGATTTAGGTTTTCCCCGCTGAGGCCCTAAACATCAAGAAACAGAGACAAACTACCCACACTGTTGCCTGTCTGACTTCCGGACCCAAAGATTCCATGTGTATAATAAACTGAGCGTTCTATGCCACTAATGTGGGGCATACCCAACAATAAGCCAGACGATATTACAGTAACATACAAAGCTTATAAGGTGAAAGGGGGGAACCAGACCATAAACACACAGTGCCCAGAGCATGTCCGTGCTGTGAAAGAGGTCAGCACAGGGGTGCAGGGCGGTGGGTCATAGGCAGTGGGACACATGTCAAGGAAGGTCTCACAGTGAAGTAACCTCTGGGATGAGGCTCAGAGTGGGGGCAGGTATTCTGGAGGCGGAAAGAGGAGGAAGAATCCAGTTGGAGGGACTAGCACAGCAAAAGAAAGCCCAGCAGGCCTGGGTAAGGGTACGCTGCTGAGTACTTCCTGAGCCCGAACTGTGGGGCAGACAGGCAGGGGCTCACAGCATGAACACAGCAAAGCGCTTTACATTTTAGGAGGGGCCCTCAGGTGTCTCTGCAGAAGTCAGGCTGCAGACTACAAGGCTGGTGACCTGAAGACCAGCTAGGAGATTAATGCACTGTCTGGATCTGTGATAATAAGGGCCTGAACTAAGGCAAAAGCAGAGAGACGGGGATGAAGTGTGGTCACAGGAGCAAGTGATTAAATGCAGAGGGTGAGACAAGAGCCCGGATCAACCCCTCCTGGTGAAGTCCTCCGTGGCCAGTCCTGCCCACCACAGGGTCTGAACCACTCCCTACACAGCCACCACACACAGCCACCTTCCGTTGGGGAAGTAGGACCAGCTACACTGGGAGCTTTGAACAAGCAGAGAGCGCTCGGCACGAGTCCCAGAGGCCCGCCGCTCCTCCCAGGGCCTGGCTGGAGTCTCTTCTTCTGTGGCCCACGAAGCTCTGGCCACTCCTCCGTCATGGCACCAGTCACAGGGCACACGCTGCAGGGGTCTGCAAAGCTCCCAGTGCCGTGGGGAATGCCTTTGCCACACAGGACTCAGGAACCTGACAACTCACCTTGGACTAGCCACTGCCCCCCTGCCCTCCACAGGGAGGCCCACCAAAGTGGGTCCCTTCTGGCGGCTATCTTCAGGTACAAAACCGCACCTTGCCCTCAGGAGCCGCACGATCAACCTTACAGGTTTCTTCTGGCCTCATGGTATCAGCAGGAGGCTCGGCCTTGTCTAAGCCAGGGGGGCATCCCCCTCGTCAAGGATAGCAGGGTTTGTTATGGGAAGACAGGCAGAGTAAATGCCCTTCTAAGATCCAAGAAGACTGAATTCCTCTCTACCTTAACCAAGAGTTGATGTGCACAGACAGCATCACCACTCCATTCACGATTCTCACCTTCAGAAGACGCTGGGTCCTCCTCAAGGGGTCCAGGAACCTTAGTTGGAATTTGTCCCTGCACCCCGTCTGGTCAGGGTTCCCGAGGTCCCACCTGCCTCCTGCTGTGCAGCCACCTCCCTCCTTACACTGTCAGCCCGCAGGACATCCACAGGTATTCCGCATGGGCTTTCCTCCCCACCCAAAAGGCCCCAGAGGCCCCCAGATGCCAGAACTTCACTCTAAAAACCTCATTTTATCCATAACATAGTGAGAGATGCAGAAATGACACCAGGCTCTCCAAGCCTTTCCTGGCTCTCAGAGTATCAGAGCAGCAAGGAATCCTCCATCAAAGAGAAGTAGAAGGGAGGAGGGAGGATAAAGACTATTATCTTGAGAGATCAGAGTCCTCCTTGACATACCTTCTTAGAACCTCTGGGAAAGGGGAAGTTAGAAGAGGCAGAGTCCAGGGGGCTGCTAAGCTGACCATCAGCAGTTACACCCTATGTCAGAAGAAACCTGTCTGAGGTGTTCTCGCCTGGATGAGTAGCCTGCAGTCAACCTCCCAAAGGCCAATGCCAGGAGGCAGGGCCAGTCTGGGGCACATCCGCTGCAGTGGGATCTCCAAGGATGAATTCCCCTGGGTGTCCAAGACAGCGGTGGCTGCTCCCCACCCCACCCAGTTGGCCGACAAATCCCACTCAGCATTTCCCTATCCCCGACACCTGCAGTCAGCTTCCCTGTTCCTCAGAAGCTGTTCAAGCCCACCCTGTTTCCCGGTCCTGGAGTTGAGCGGCAACCTCCACACGAGGCCATTCCTTCCTCCCCCCACCAAATGGATGGCCTCTAAGAGCACATGGTTGTATTTATGGCACGCTCCATCTAGAGCTGATCAATTATTCATCTCTTAAGAGGAGTCTCTCCTTCTGGGACTTACTGATGAAACAAATCTGCGAGTGGGGAAAGAGACTTTTAGGGGAGCCCTTTCAGAGCATGTGCACATCTGCCTGCTTTTGCAGGAGAGAGTGTGAATGTGTGAGAGTGTGTGTGGTGCATGCACTGGCTAGCAGGGTCCTGGGCCTGAACGCTCCATATTTGCTCTCTCCGCAGATGGCAAACCTCAGAGCTCTGTCTAACTTCTCAAGACTGTCATGTATTGGCAGAGGGTGTTCTCGTGGGAGGTGGGAGGAAGTAATGGCTCTTGTGGTTACTGTGTACATATCAAAGCATTTTAAAATCTAATTTTCTTCCTACTACAAAATGGACAGATACAACAATATCCTAAAAGTGTTATTTTGCATATATACTAACATACCTCCTTTTTTACATATGATATGGTCTGATGCTAAGATATCACCTGAAGTACAGTCTTGGTTAACCGAATCTACCTTACATTATTATTTTAATAATTTAATTATTAAATTTTAATAGAATGAGCAAGATCTCAAAACCAAAAGAAAAAAAGTTTAGTCTGAAATCTTGCCTTTATGACTCACTAGCTGTGTGGCCCTGAACATGTTAGTTAACCTCTCTGTGCCTCAGTTTCCTCATCTGTACATTGGGGGTTAATAACTACTTAATCTCACAGGCTTGTCATGAAGATTAAACAAACGAACATGAAGAACACGTATGTACAGTACCAAGTACAGATTGAGCACCAGGACGGGGTAGGGAGTTCATATGTGCTTATTATTATGTTTTATCTAATATGTATAAAACATAAAACATGAGGTCAAGTATATGGTTCAAATAATACATAAGAAAAATTACAATAAATAATATTCATCAGATGTAAAACTGCTTAAAATGATAAAGAATAAGAATATATGAAAACATAGGGAAATGCCTTAAATGAAAAAATGAAATTTAAGAAGGTACTTGCATTCACAAATAGATGCTTTCTGAGGGTTTTATAACAGGGGAAGGGTTTATACCATTTGAAATGGGAAAAAGCACCAAGGTTAAAATTTTCCCCAAGAATTTGACCCCATCAACAACGCACACCTGTGCACACACACAAACCACCACGGCAAATGTGAGGGAATGTTCGCGGGGCTCGCCTCTGAGTGGTAGACAATGGGCATATTTTCTAGTTGATAGTCTCCAGAATGTATTGTAGGTATTATATTTTTATTTGAGGGGAAAGTATAAGAACAGAGTACCTACAACACGCCTGATATTCTGTACACACTCCACACGCCTCTGAGCGAAGACTGGAAGGGAGCCTCAGGGAGGGGAATTCAGCGTGAGCTTCCTTGCTATTTCTGTTGCTAGAGAGTTGTTTGTGTTACAGCACGCACACACACACGATAACACATATGCAGGAAGTTAAGAAAAATTCTACGAGATGAGCAGTGCTCCGGGTGGGAAAGACAGGGTCTGGCTGAGGTGGGGTGCTGATCCTGAAACTCCCCACCCATTGAAAGGTCCCTGTAACTTGCTGTGCTCTGACCAGAAGTTCAGAGCAAAGCTCTGCAAATCTGACCCACCCATGCAGAAGCCCTCCTACTGCCGCCTGTCTTCCCCTCAGGCAGCCAGGGAGTGCAGGTGGGGTAGGAAGGGGGACAGAGCCGCCCTGCAGGCTCCCCCAGCAGCCTCCTGACTGGGGGCCAGGGCAGCAGGGGGTGGCCCTCCTGACAGAAGCGCCTGCTTCAAGCAGCCAGTGGCTGCCGGCCAGGCCAGCCGGTGGAAACAGAGCCAGCCACATCTGAGGCCCGGCACAAGGCACAGCAGCTGCCTCCGAAGCTGCCAACAGGAGAACCAGGTCAGGACGCAGAGGCAGCTTCTCGGCCAGACAGCAAGAACCTGACTTCCCCCCAACACCCCCCCCCCCCACCCCGCCCCACCCCACATACACGCATCCACTCACACAGAGCTCCAGCAGCCGCTGGGGCCACAGCCTGGGCGGAGCAGCGCACAGCCCAGGCCAAAAAGTGCTCCATCAGTTCCCAGGGAGACCAGGCGCCTGCACAGCTCCACCCACCCGATGCTCACACCCAGTTCTCACCATCTACCTCCTACCCTAAAAGTCTCAAAGCTCAGGAAATGAGAAAGCAAACACCGCCAATATCACCAGCCACTTCGAGCAAGCTAATCCTTGACAAAGGGCCCATGCACTCTCTCTAAAGGTGTCCCAAACCCCACAAGACCTACAGGCCCTGCAGGTGTGTCAAAGGGATGAGGGTAAGAGGACAAAAATGACCTGATGATGACAGCTAACAGTTTTGAGTGATATATGCTAAGCTCTGCATTAAGCAAGCACTTTCATGTTTAAATGCAATCTTTTCAAGTCTTTCAACAACCCAACATCCCTCTGATGGGTGCGCAGAGGAGGCACAGACAGGTTAATGAACACACTCCAAAGCTCAAAATGGGTGAGAGGCAAAAGCCAAGCCTGGCAACGGGGCTGGCAGCCAATGTTCACGGCCTCCCAGAACCAGGTTCTCATCTGCTGGAAAATGGGCGCCCACCTCTGCACGCCAGTCTCAGTGACTGTGGGTTTCAGCCTCTCACTTGGACCCCTATGAAGTGCCTTTGCCCCCATCAATTCGTTTCTCCAAAACTCAAGAGGACTTAACTTTTTTTCACTCAAAGAAATGAATCTTTAAACCATCCCCTCACAAAATCTGGAGGAAAAGTAGTTTTTGACAAAGGAGTCTCCACTCAGTCATGAGACCTACTTCACACAGCGGGCTAGGAAGTGGGAAAGGGGAAGCTGCCATTTAGGGCAGCCTAGTGCTGCCCAGAAGACAGGAAATCAGGGAGTGTGAATAAATTGTAGTCATCCTTAACCCCTGGGAAATCGTACAACACACAGTAGGGCAAAGTCTCATTATGTGCAGTCACTGCTGGTCTGTTAGCCGGATCACTGAGATATGCCAGGGATTTGGGTTCTTGTCGCTGTTCACCTGAAAGTCCTGCGTGTAGCGCTGGAGAAAGGGCCCAGGAACCTCGGCCCCTCACCTGTGATCTGCCTCCGAGGGTCGGGGTGGGGGGAAGGCCGCCAGCCCCCACCCTCCTGCCCCTCCCCCCCGTGTCTGTGATGCCGCCGGCTCCGGCCGGCTCCGCCCTCCTCCGTTCTCCTTTCCCTCCTCCCTCCCCTCAGCAGAGCAGCTCTCCACCCTTCCACCCTCACCCTCTCATCTCTCCTGGAAACCTCACTCCACCTAATAACCCAAAAGCTTCCCTTTCCTTGGACTGCTCCTCAAGGTCCCATTCTGCTCTCCAGCCACCAGACATTTCTGTTCGGATGCAACTTACGCCCAACGCATTTAAATCCTAACTCAGCACCTGTCCCCTTTTCCTGGCAACTCCTCCTGTGGACGTGCCTTTTTGCTGTTGTTGTTAATTCATGTAAAAACTCCTTTCAGCACCCTGGCTGGAACCTTTGACTCTCCTCTGTAGGTTTCCGTATGCAGGCAGCGCCCAGTCCTGTTAACCACTTCTCTGGACAGTACCTCAGCTTTGCCTCTTTCCTCTGTCTCCTCTCTTCTCTCTCACAGGCACCACAGCAGCGGTCACTGGCTCCCCGACCGGCCAGCCCACCTCTGCCTTCACCGCAGCACACCACCATCAGTCAGACTCTAACCGGAGCCTTGGGCCCACATGTCGCCAACGCCCAGCCAGGGTGCCTCCTAATTCACTACTTCACTCTTCTCTTTTGGTTGAAGTAGTGAAAATAAACTAGTATGTAAGCAGATAGACATAGACGGATGGATGGATGGATAGACGGATGGATGGATGCATTAAGGGCAGTAAATATCCTTCCAGTTCATAGCGCTGCTCCTAGAAACTTAGGTTTATAAATTTGCTGAGAAATCTTTTCCATACAATAGTGAAAACTGAAACTCAGGATGAGGGAAGCAGTTTAGTAAATTGTAAAACAACTCAGTTTTTTATTATTATATTAAAATATAATATTATACAGCATATTATACAGTCACCAAAAACATACATTACAGACATCAAGGGAAGATGTTGGATAAAATGGGTAGTAAAAATTCCAGAATACTGCACCTTATGAAAGTCATGATTACAACTATCTATGCAAAACCATGCAGGCAATGTCAACAGAGGGAAGGTATTTTTTAGAAGGAGTGAAAACAGCTACAGCCCCACAGGATTATGAAATTTCACCTACTGATGCTATCAGCACCTTATCACAATCCTATCTTTCATATACGCACATATAACTACATATCCTTTCATTTATCCCTCCAAATAGGTACTGAGCATTTACTACCTAAATGCCACTTCTAGGCACTGGTGACACCCACAGCAATGGACAAGCAGCCTTCTGCTTCAGAGACAGAGACTGTTCAGGTGTTTGCACTTGTCTTGGGTCCCATTAAAGTTTCTGAAAGGTAGACACTGCTCCACTCTCTCTAAACTGTGTAGGGCAGCATAGATCTGTTACATACTCTGAGGCTTTGATGATGAGAGCAGTGAAAACGGATGCTGTGAGTTTACCTCCAAGTGAAGCTGGAGCTACAAAGAATATCAAAGGCATACTAAAGACTCATTACAGAGCCAGAGAAGACTGGTGGACGACCCAAGAAAATAAAGAAAAGTCCTAAGAATGTGGGGGCTAAAGAATAAGTTTCAGTAGAAGATGCTGGGAGGGATGGAAGAATAGGAGGTTCTGTCAGTGTGAAGTGGAAAATAAGTAAAAAGAACCTCCCATTTCCCAGAGATGACTACAGCTCACATTTAGCACCTTTTTTCTATGCAACATGCATTTAGTTTACAAAATCAGGGTCATGAGTACATTTGGTTTTTTTTAATGCTAATTTTTTCCCTTACTGTATCATAACTATTTTCCCATAGTGTTAACTCTTCTTCAAGAATTTCATTTTTAAGTGTTGCGTCACTTTCCCCAAATGTTAATAGGATACATATATCCCCTGAAGTTGAATGTCTAGGTTCTCTTGTATTTTGCTACTTTCCAATGACACATATTGACTGTTGGGGTAGTTTCCTTCCTTCCTTCTTCTACCACCTCTTTTTTGGGCTTGTGATTCCTCTGAGGACAGAGAGAAAAATTTGGCACTAAATTAGAGCTCAGGTCAGCAGAATGGAGTGACGCTACCAGCCCCAAAGGCTGTAGGTAACAACCTTGATAACAACAGGTGGGATTTTACTCACATGAGTACAAGGGTTTCATCTCATTTGGGTGGCGACTTAGAAAATACATCTCCAGTTTGCCTTTGGGGAGGAATATCATGCAGTTGTAAAAAGGAATTAAGTATGCTACTGTGGATAAACCTTGAAAATATTAAGTGAAAGAAGCCAGACATGAAAGGTCACATACTGAATGATCCCATTTACATGAAATGTCCAGATTAGGCAAACCCACAGAGACAAAAAGATCGGTGGTTGCTTAAGACTAAGGGAGTTGGGGGGTCAATGCCCAGGTGAACGCTAGTGGACAGTTTCTTTTGAGGGTCACAGAAACGTTCTGAAATAGAGAGTCGTGGTGGTTGCGCAACACTGAACATACCAAAGCCACTGAATCGTATACTTCACGTGGGAAAATTGTAAGTTAAGTGAACTATATTTCAATAAAACTATGATTAACAAAAACCCTTAGAGAAAACCTTCATCTCTATCTTTGTAAGAAGCTTTAGGACAAAAACACAAATTGAACACTTGCTCAAGCAGGGTGGGCTGAGCTGGTGAGCCCACCCCAGAGGTGGAGGGAAAGGGACAGAGGACCACAGGAGCATCAGTACACACTCTCCTCCCTAACTCCCTCACAGGTGTTTGTCACCCCCTTTATTTCTCCTATGGGGCACAAGTGAAAGTACAGAGAAGTTTTATCCAAGGAAAGTGGTGGAGGTCATAATGGGAGACCACCTCGCATTCCACTGCTAAACTCTGAAGGGAAGAACCCCTCAGGACAGCAGGGGCGTGGGAGCTCCTGAGAGGGGAAGAAAAGCAAGTTGATGTGGACCAGAGCTCAGGGTGATAAAGATGGGCTCTGAAAATGCACAGGCAGGGGCCCTTAAATCAAGAACCACTGATTCACTGACCCGCTAAGGAGAATCATAGACAGCAGTCAGATGTGAGGTGTGGGCTGCTTCAAAAGGTCCTTACCATTAAAAAAAGTTAAGGAAGGGAGTTTGCAAGGAATTTGGTTAAAAAAAAAAAACAAGACAAGACAAAGGAATGTGCACTAAGCAAGCAGCATGCCCTTAAGAGGTTAAATGCAAATCATTTTGTTGAAAAATGAATCATGTTTTTAATAGCCACAGTATAAGAGAGTACTTACTGCTACTGCAAGATAACCTCACAGTCAATTACCCATTAAGTGTGTGGGCCACCCCCCCACCCCACCCCCACCCCTGGCCTTTTAAATAACTGCTCCAGACCCCAGGGGAGAACCTGGGGCAGGTGAGCCGGTGACTAGCTCACTCTGGCCCAGCCTCGGGACATAGCCCCAGCTCCTACTTCTGGCTGGAGATGAACAAGCCCCAGCCACTCCTCCCCAACCTCAGGGTGTCACTCCTCTGAAAGCTGCAGCGGCGCCCCACCCAAGGCCACAATCCTTGCTCCTCAGGGAGAGGCAGTGGCTAGACCAGTTTTAAAGTCCTTCACTCTCCCCAGCTACAGCCTTGATCCCCAGCCAACACCAAGCAGCTAGGGAACGGGTGAGGCACCGGGCACTGCGAAGACCAGGGGGCAGAGGGAAGACCAGGGGCAGGCAGTTCCCTGGGGAAGGGCCCCGCCCCACCTCTCTGCCCGAGGCACTGGCTGGTGATAAAGACCTAGGAGCTAAGTGTTCACCTGGGGGGGGGGGGGGGGGGGGGGGGGGGGGGGGGGCGTGTCCCGCAGAGCCCAGATTCCCAGCCCCAGCTCTCCTCAGGCTGTCCTGCAGCGAGCCCTTGACAAGTTCTTTGATCCATCTGGGCCTTAAATTTCTCCTCCACCTTTAAAAAAATTCTTTAGGATTTCAGGAAAAACTGAGGATGTGCTCCAAATTAGAGGAGTCTTTAAAAAGCTGGCCACTGAATATGGTGATTTGGGGGGTTTTCTCCTAAAAAGAGGTTGTGACAATTGGCAAAATTTGAACAAGATTAGTGTTATGGTGTCAATCATGGCATTAGTGCTCTTAAGGTCTATAGAATAGGTTTGTAGTCCTGCTTCACCCATGCTGATTTCCTGATTTTGATCATAGCTCTGTAGTCATGTGATCTCAGAAAACCCCACCCTTAAGTAGTTAGAAGTAAAAGGCATCATCTGCTACTTACTTTAAAATGTTCAAATAAAAAATTACAGATAAAGAAAGAAACAATGAGGCAAATGTGGTAAAATGTTAGCTTTTGGGAATCTGAGTGAAGAGAATTCTTGGTTCTCTTTTGCAACTTTTCTGAAACCCTGAAATTAAGCCAAAATATTTTTTAAAAGAGTTATGTTACTAGATCTCAAAGACTTTTCCAACTTCTGTGGAAAGGTAATATTATCCGCATTTTACAGATGAGGAACAGGAAACAGGATGGGGATGGCTCTAGAACTCAGGCTGTCTGACTCCAGTCCTCCCAGTCCAGACCCCAGCTCTGCCACCCAACCGGGGACAGGGACCCCCGACACCACCCCAGGACGAGAACCACAGAGCAGACGGCAAGTGAGAAAGGGGTCCCCCGGGGCAGGGTCTGGGCTGTCAGGAGAAGCAGAGCCTCAGAAGAGGGACCACCTGCTCTCTGTCCAAGATTCCTTCCCTTCACACGCACAGGCCACAGAGGAGCGCTCCTCTCTGGCATACCCTGGGGGCCAGCAGAGCCTCAGCAACACACACTCACAACTGTGCTCCACCAAACACGCAGGCTGCAGAGAGCGCAGACTCACAGCCTGGCCTGACAGGCAGCACAGCCCTCGGAGGGCAGCCTTCAGCCCTCTCTTACCAAAACAAAATGTAATCTCAGAATTTACAAATGGAATCTCAGAAATGGCTCTCCAAAAGACCAATAAAATAAATAAACTCCTGGAAAGGCTGATCATTTTAAAAAGAAAAAAGTAAATGATATTAGAAGTGTGAAAGGAATATAACCATCATCAGTGACTAAGACATAAACTGCATCACTAAAAACTGAAAATACAAATGAAAGGACAATTTTCTCAGACAACTGATACAGAAAAGGTAGAAATATTGAAAATATCTATTACCAGACAGTAGAAATCTGTCAGATACTACCCCCAAAAGGGACACCAGGTCCCATAGTTATTTATATTACATTGTTTTTCTAGCTTTAAAAACAATGTTGAGGGGGGTACCTGATGAAGTGGGTAGTTTAATAACCATAATGTTGCACATGTAACTGTAGATTCATGATACCAAAATAAGTTACAATTAATTAAAAAAAAAAAAAACAATGTTGATCTCTTTTATTCTTTCATCTAATTCTCCCAGATCCCAGAGAGGTAGGCAGTATCTCTCCATTTTATAGAAAAGGAACCCACAGGCTCGGAAGGCCTAAGGCATTGTCTCCAAGCCACCCAGCCAGACATGGCCAAGCTGGGACTCAGTCCCACAGCCTGACATCTCTGGGGTAAAGCCCAGATAACTCTGGGTTCCAGAATGTTCCTCAAGTATCTGTCATCAGCCAGGATCGGACACTTCGGGCTCCTTGCTAAAGTATCGTTCAACCAACCCCAGTAGCAATACCTGAGAGCTTAGTGGAAATGCAGAATCTCAGGCCCACCCTAGACCTGCTGAATTAGAAAATGCATTGTAAAGACACTCTCAGGTCATGTGGAGGAACACTAAAATGACAAGCACTGGTCTGGCCTATATATGCCTAATCTGTTTCAATTCCTCTTAAAATCTGCCAAAGCAGTGCCTGTTCTGTGTAACAGAACCAAAAAAATAATCAACTGATGAAGTACTAGAACTAGATATGATCATACAAACATTAAAAAAAAGCTTGGCAAAATAACACATTAAAAAATTAAAAGGACTTTGTAATATTTATCAAAGTACAACAAAGAATACTGTGAACATATGAAACTAATTCATTTTAAAAATCACACAAAAGAAAACCAGGCAAAGGAAATAAAAATAACTTTCATGAAGAAGTACAATCATACCTAAACAGCAATAAAGGACTTGCAAAACATTTTGCACAAATTTTTATACCAATTTTTAAAGCTTTTTATAATAAACACATATTTTGTTGATAACCATGGAGGAAATAAAGACATTTAAAATGAAAAATATATGATTATTCTAGAAAGACCAAAATATCAGCAGGAGTTCTGAGAGGTAAAACCATAGATGCTTTATTTTCTCTATTTACTTTTCTCAACTTCCTGATTTTTCTGCAGTGAATTTGCATTCTTTGTAATAGACAACAACAAAAAAGTTCTAACTCTTTCCTAGAGTTTGCTCTGATCTGAAATACAACAGCTTTTATACTTAGTCTCTCTTGGGTTTTCACAGTGTTTACCCAAACCTTGGCCCTTTCTACAAGCCATCACAGTGCTTAAAGTCATGTCTTTTCAGTCCTAAGCAAGTACTGGGAGTCCCCAAGTAAACAGCCCCTTTTACATTACTCCAGACCAGCAGTTCTCAAATTCCAGTGGGCACAGAAATTACCTGTAGGAAGCCAGTCGCAGATGCAGACTCCCAGGCTCCACCTCCAGAGATCAGCCCCAGGTGTCTACGGAGGGGATTCAAACACAGGTGGCTCTCCAACTACTCTTTGAGAAACCCCTCCAAATAACTCTATGGGGATGAGGGTGAGCACAGAAAAGGGGAAAGTCCCAACTGGTTCAGAAATTGGGTGAGCTGAAAGTCTTACAGGTTGGCAGGGGACAGCAGTCTCTTCCCACTGGCCATGTGCACATGCTGTGGCCAGTGCCTCTGCTCTCTGATAAGGCAACAAGCAGGCAGAGGAGGCAGGGGCAGGAAAAGGCTTTCAGCAACAGGTGAGCTGAAGCCTGGAGCAGCCCAGCACCGCAGCTCCCTGCCAGCAGACCTTTGCTCTGGAGTAGGCACTGGGAACAGTTCCACAGGTTCCCGGAGGCCCATCTGTCAGAGTTTCTGCTACGCTCCCTGAGAAGGTGGCTCCTCCAGAGCTGGCCAAGATACAGCCGTGGCTGCCACAAGGGACCAGAGGACACGGCACGGCACAGGCAGGGCCCATGGTGACCTCCCTCAGTCCCTGGATGGTCCCTGGAGGCCCTGGAGAGGGAGTACACATGGATGGATACAAGCCCAGAGTGGTATGTCCATCTACTTCTCAACCTCTGGGTGTACCCTCAGTTCCACTATTTCCCAGGGGGGTGAAATAAACCAACAGAGGAGCCAGAGAAAGCATTTCTGTTTCTTTTGTTACCCACTGCACTTAAACACGGCCTGCTGACGTACTGAACCAGACACACAAGGACAGACGGTCACAGTGGCCGGGAAGCGGCTCAAGCCCGCCCTAGCTGGCCTTTCTTTCACACGCACAAGTCGATCTCCTCCCCCGCCTTCTTTCTAAGACAGGAAAAGAGGCAGAAATCTGACCTCTGCTTAACAGAACCAGGGATTCTGATATTTCTAAGTCTGTAGCCCTGTACCCAAGGGATAAAAGGCACCCGGCCTTCCTAGACAGGCACACAGCTCCCTCTCCATCCTAGCTTTTGGCTCCACAGAGACAGGACCTAAGGTTCTGGAACGACTGGGGCAGGGCCGCTTGCTCTGGACAGCTCCGCCAAGAAGTAGTGCCTTTTATTCCCCAATTACAAGTAAACGCTTAAAATGCAAACACAGTGGGAAGAATTGGCACATAGATAGGAATACAGTTCACCTAGAAACACATGGGATTGGGGGGCATCAAAAACTCCAGAAGAGAAAGCCAGCACACAAATGTGGAGCCAATTACACCAGCGGTCTTTACAAGCTGTTTCCAGCCTCAACAATCTTCCTTCCCAAAGGGCAAGTGCAGGTAAATTTGTGTTTTTGCTACCTTGTTTGGGAACCAAGAAGACCACTCTCCCTACTAGTCAGAACTAAAGAGAGTTAATGACAAGTGGGCTGTTGGTCCAAGGGTAATCATGAGGCGTGGGTTCAGAGGATGCCTGACTGATGTCTGTGCGTGAAAAAATGCCTAGGACCTTCTTTTTACTGTGAGGACAGGGTGGGCGCCCATCTCTGTTACCCACCAGGCTGGGAGGCAGGGCTGCTTTAGATTCCGTTCCTTGCATTTGTTGGTCTAGGTTGTCACCCTTTGGGGGAGGTGAAGTTCACTGTCTCTCTCATCAATTTGATGCCACAGCATTTATTAAAAGGATTTACTGCATGCCAGGCTTTGTGCCAGGAACTGGGGAACAAAACTGAGTAAGAGGAGTTCCTCACCACTCGGAACTCACACCAGGCACTAGCGGACTGCCACGGAGGTAGGGACAACGGGTTTGGGGACGGAGGGAAGGAGGGGTGACTTCCAGGGCGCAGTAGAGTGAGAGGCGGCGTAACAGAGCAGCTGGCAGAACCCAGAGTGTTTCTGATATACATGCAGCAACGAGTTAAAAGGTGTAATAGAAAAGATCCCATTCACTGCAGCAACAATTAAACCCACGACATCTTAGAAGTAAACTCAGTGAGAAACGTGGAACAGCCAAAAGAAGAAAACTTTAAAACTTTGATGGACACACAAAAAGACCAGAACAAAGAGATATGCTTCTCATTTCCTGGATGGGAGGACTCATCATAAAGCTGTCCATCCTCCCCCAAATCATCTATAAATTCCATGTGATTCCAAATGAAAAAAATCCCAACATTTTTCATGGAACTTGACAAGTTGTTCAAGCTTATTTGGAAAAGGAAATGCAAAAGAAAAGCCAAAAAAATGTTGTGGAAAAAGTGAGTTTTTGTTTTTGTTGGTGTTTTAAACCAAACTGTTATATAAAAACTGCAGTAATTAAAAAAATGAAATACTGACATAAAATCAGACAATTCAATGGAGCTGAGGAGAGGCCCTAGAACACCCATGAATACATGAGTATTTATAGAAGGCATAAGGCAGAATTATCAACCATTTGGGAGACTATAAATATTCAATAAATAGACTGGAGACAATGGGCTTTTTGTTTGGGAAAAAAATCAATCCTTAAACCATATACAAAAATAAATCTCAGCTTAGAGAACTCAATACCTAAAATAAAACTGTTACAGAGTAAAAAGTTGGACACCGAAATATTGATGAATTCTGACTGCCTAAAAATCAAATTTGCACTATGACAGACACAATGAAAGACAAACCAGAGGCCAAAAATTCCTTTCAAAATATAACAGAAGTTAATATTGGTAATATATTAAGAATTTTTATGGATTAATAAAAAGAATCTAACAGTGGATAGTGAGTTTAACAGGTAATACACAGAATAAATGCTAAATGACTAACATTTAAAACATTCTCAAGTTCACTAATAAAAGAAATATGAGATATCTTTTTTGACTACCAGGCTGGCAAAAATTAAAGGCTGATAATATTTTTTTCAGTGTCAGTGAAGCAGTGAATTTGATAGACATTATCCAATTACCTTTTGGGAGGGTGATCTGGTAATATCAAAGTCCCATCCATAGGCTTCTGTCCATACAAATGCTTGAACAAATAACCAAAAAAATATATGTTCAAATATGTAAATTACCTCATTTGCAATTGCAAGAAATAGGAACTGTATATGTTCATCAAAAGGAAACAATTAAATTATAATAAACCTATAAAATGAAAAAGTCTGTAGCCCTTTGAAAGGCTAACAGCAACAATGTGAATGGACCTAGAGAGTAATATGCTAAGTGAAATAAGTCAAAGACAAGTATCGTATGATTTCATTTATATGTGGAATCTAAAAAAATAAAACAAACGAACAAACAAAACAAATAGACTCATAAATACAGAGAACAAACTGGTGGTTGCCAGGCAGTTGGAGGGATAGGTGAAGGGGATAAAGAGGTACAAACTCCCAATTATAAAATAAATGAGTTACAGGGATGAAGGTAGAGCATAGGGAATATTGTCAACAATGTTTCAGTAATTTTGTATGGTGACCACACGTATCGTGCGCTGTCGCGTGAAGGGATTCTCTGCAGGGCCCCTCTTGGGAGGAAGGGGAATCAGCCTGTTTTCAGGACTGTTTTCACATCGGGTGTTCTATCAGCCCCAAGAGCTCGAGCGGACAGACATACACTATGAAAACCTGGAGAATGAGGCCATACTAGAATTTAGAGACAAAGTCATATTTTTTTTTTACTCTGAGAAAAAGTCATATTTTAAAATGTGTTTGTGATCAAATAAGAAGAAGGTAGAAAAAAGTGGCTAAAATAGAGTTGTCTTAAGGATCCAACTAAGAATGGAAAAAGCATATACCAAATAAACCTGAGGAAAAGACAATAAAGACTGCAGCAGAAATTAATACTTTAAAAAACAGCACAACTGACAAAATCTATGTACTTTTAAACAACATAAAACTCTGGAGAAGCTAAGGGAGGAAGAGAAAAAATACACAACATTAGAAATTAAGAAAGTGAAGAAAAATCACAGCTACTGAGGGAACTGAACAAGCAATAACTATAAACACATTATGCTAGTAAACCTGAAAATAGATCACTTTCATGGAAAACACAAAGTAAACACTATACCACAGGAATAGCCACGGGAAAAAAATATCAGAAAGCTGCAAAGAACCATACTTCAAAAAAGGTACCAGGCTCAGGTGATTTCATCAGCATATATTTTTCAGCTCTTTAAGGAATGAAATTATTATTTAAACTGTATTATTTAAATTGTTCCAGAGCAAAAATACTAACAAAGAATAAACATTTCATAATTCACTATATGAAGTTACTATTACTCTAATGTCAACATCTGACAATGAAAACACAAAAGGTAAATTATAAGTCAATCTCATTCACAAATACAGATACAAAGCTCCCATATTAATAAATAAAACAGCATGTTAGAAAAAAAAAATACCCCATTACCAAGTAGGATATAGTCATGGAACGCAAAGATAGTTCAATGTTAAGAAATATATTAACATAAGTCATCTTATTAATAGGCAAAGGAGAAATACAATTTCATTTTGAAACCATGCTAAATAGATGTGACAAAATGAAACATCTATTACTAACAGGAAAAAAACTTCGTAATAAAATGGAATAGGAGAGCATTTCCTTAGATACAGAAGACCCTGAACAATCAGCAATACCAAGCTTATGGGTAAAACACCAAAGATATTCACATTAAAGGGAAAAGGGGAAAAACAATCACTAAGGAGAACAATGTCCTGTGCTCAATCAATATTTGCCCAAAGAATTTAACATGAAAGGACGGCCCTAGGGAGAGGCAGTAGTCTACTGACAGGGGCTCCCTTGCCTGATTCCAGCCCCACCCCCTTGAGAAACATCAGTCACTGGTCACACTACTAGCCTGAATCTCAGTCTCCCTATCGGAAAGGCGGGGCTACCACCACCTGCCCCAGAGATGTCATGAGAACCAAGGGAAAGGACCATGAACACTTTGCTCCATGTGCCCCACATGGTAAGTGCTCAATAAACAGCATTTCAGCTGGTTATTATGCAAAGTGGGCTATCATGCAGCATGCATCCATTTTTTATGAACAACACAACACAGTGTATGGTTTGCACAGAATCAAGTCTGGAGGGACCCTCCAGTTAGCAGTGGTTATGGGAAAATTCCTCCCCTTTTATTTCTGTTTTCTAATTTTTCCCAAGAACAGTATCAGTATGATCAAAAGAGAGCTTAAAAACCCAAAACAAAAAATGATACAGATTTTTGGATATGGCCAAGATTGAGGAAGGGCAAGCCTAAGGGCCTAGGTGGACAAGGAAGTAAAGGTGATGAGGCAGAAGGTAACACAGAGGAGGGGGCCTGCAGGACTCCTCTGCCGGAGGCAGGGGCCTCTCGCTGGGAAACCCAATGCGGCTTCAGGAGCGCCCACACAGGCAGGTAAAGGCGCTCCTGATGGAGGAAAAGCTGAGACCCTCCAGGCTCAAAGCCGACACACTCTGCTGTACTATGCACAGCCTGACCTGCCTTTGCCTGAAGCCCTAGAAAGTTGGGACAGTGCGAGTGGGGTGAGAGTACTCGTTTCCGGATCCAGGGGCTCATTACAGAGGGGTGCTTATTACTTTGTGAAAACTCACCAAGCTGTACACAGGATGTGTGCATCCCATACTTCAATCAAGTCTTTAAAAACTTAAAAACTGAAAGGAGAACACTCAGGTTCTGTCCCCTGCTACAGTTTCCCTCTTAAATTCTGGCTTTAATAAATATGAACTCATGGATCAGTTTCATGGAATAGAACATTCAATCCTGTATTTTGTCTGACATGTCTTTAATTTTTCCAGACTTTGTATTAATTATCACTAAAATTATTAATGGATGAGAAAAAACTTCTGGGGCAAACCAGGGCTCTGGGAGACACAGAGAAAGCCAAACTGTATGAGGGCAGTGGCTCTCAACCCTGAGTACACTTCTGAGTCACCTGGGAAGCTTTAAAAAATGCTGGGGCCCGGAGCCCACTCCAGACCAATTACAGACTCTCTGGGGCTGAGACCCAGGCATTAATATTTTCTTTTTTAAAAGCTCCCCAGATGATTCTAATCGGCAGTGGGACTGAGGAGCACTAAACTAGCTGAACCAGAGGGACTGGCCCCTGGAAACTCTCTAGGCAAGTTGAAGCACGGCCCCTGCCCATCCTGGTGGAGGCTGTGGAGGTAGAAGTGAGTGCTCAGGGCTCAAGTGCCCCGGCACCCACTCAGGACCTCCTCCACATCCCACCTCCCCCAGGCCTCAGGCAGGGACCCAGTGGGGAGCAATGCCCCCGACATGGAGGAGGCTGCCTCTGACAAGTGAGGGGGACGGGCCTCCCAGGGACTGGACACAGAGCCCAGGGCTTTGGCTCCCAGCCACGTGCTCAGACCGCTTGGACCACTTGCCAGTACAGCCCCAAGACACACACCACTCCAAGCACACAACCCCAGAGCTAAGCCCTAACTACTGCCCAAGGTCCAAATGATACCACAGAGAACCCATAGTTGGAAAACAGGAAACTGAGGAGATATAACAGTGGAAGAAAGGGCACAGGGCAGAGGTCAGCCTATAGCTCAGTCATCAGCTAGGACCTGGCTCAGGGACAAGTGACAGGGCCAGGGAAGGGGTTGCCACATAGCCAGCTGCCCAGAGCTTCCAACACTAATCTCCGAAGCCCGCACCACCCTCACCCTGTGTCCACAGTAACTGTGCAACGGGGCCTCCAGGTCTGACCCCAGAAGATGGCTCTTTGGCCCAGCAATGATGCAGCATTTTACAAGCTCCCAGATAATTCTGACACTAGGAGTCCTTGGCCCACATGATACAAAGCAGTGTCCTCAGGGGACCTCTCTGCTTAGTCTACAACTTAGGGATGAGCTCAAAGCACAAGGGGCAAAAGTGGGGATGCGCTGAGGCCATGAAGACTGTCCCAGGATGGGAATCCCAGTGGGAGATGGGAAAAGGACCCACAGTGCCAGGAAAAGCAGGATGGGTGCCACTAAAAATCCATTTCTGCATGCCCACCGAGCTCAGGGTGTAGGGCGACAACGATCCCAACTGGGGAGGCGCCACCTCCCCTCTCCGGGTCCAGCGGAGCCTGGTGCAGTCAGCAGGCACCCTCTGTACCCAGTCTGAACTTGTTCAGCCAGAGGGGAAGTGACTTGGCCCGAGGACACTCAAGAGAGGAGGTGCTGTAGAGGGAGTCTGTCTGGGGATGCAGGTGGGGCTGTCAGCCCAGAACCCTGCCTCTCTACTTCTTCCACCTTCTGCAGGGTAGCCAAAGGAATCAGAGATGGAAACTTCCTAAGGTATAGGAAGGGGCACTGGCAGGGACAGCTCTTTCTGTAAACTCCATCTGTTTAGCAGGACTGGAAACCAAGGCCCACAGGCTAAGAGAGCAGACTTCTGGGCTGGGGGAGGCTCGGGGGCTGGGAGAAGAGCGGGGATGCCACAGAGGGGCAAAGCAGGAGAACTCCATCAGCAGGGCAGAGAGCTCAGGAGCTCTCTGTCAGGGAGAGGCTGCAAACCCTTTCAATGTCTTTGTTTCCTCAGCAAAGCCCAAGAGGTTAGGATTACACGTGGAAAATGCTTGGAGGCGGGGTTGAGAAATCCAATTACTTAAGCACCAAGGGCCCCAGAGTTCCAGGCCAGAGTTAACCAGGATTGGCTCAGACCCTAATCTTACTGTCCTTGGGATGTTTGCCTCTTAAGGAATATTTTCATGACAAGACAATGTTACCTACACCTTAGCCCCCTTCCCACTCTCCTCTGGGATGAGGTGGCTGGAGTAGAAGGAGATTAGTATTTTTATTTTTTTTGTCTAATCTTTAGCATCTTAAATGAAAAGGCCAAAGATCCTCAGCAGGAAAAAAAAAACCCTCTGGAGAGTGTATAGTGAGGGGAAGGTGGGATAAAACAGGAAGGAGATGCCCAAACTCACCTAATGCAGTCAAAGACATTGGATGTCTGTCCTTACAGAAACCAGGAAAGAGTCTGTGATCAGCCCTCAAAGGAAAAGGGCTATACCTCTAGATCAGTGAGAGCCACAGAATGGGAAAACCCAAAATTCAAGGTGCGCTGCCTGGGCCAATGGAGCTTTAGTGTCCCACAGGGCCCAAGACCACTCTGCATCTACAGAAGACCTGCCTCACCCTAAACTGTTCTGTTCCTCTAAGTGATGCAGCTCACACACACGCAGGGGCTCCACAGGTTCTGATACTTCTTCACCAGAATTGGAGACTTGCAGAAATGCAAGGGTGAAGGGGAGGCATCCTTGTCTACAGAAGCTGAGATGCAAGTAAACCTTTCAAGGTCCTTGGAGAGAATCTCTGGGATAGCAAGATCTCTATTCTTCCAGGAGCTCTGTCCCCAAGATGGACAGTACATAAGGGAGAGGAAATCATGTCCAGAGAGGGGTGGAGGGGTCAAAACAGAGACCCTCTGCTCTCCCAGAAGCAAAGTTCAAAAGGAATGCTGTACAGGGTCTGACCCATAACCTGCTCATCACTAGTCCACCATGACTAAACCCTGGAACCAAGAGCATGCCTTTAGAAGCCCTCATGGCAACTGGAACCTGCTATGACACCCAACAGCCTTTTCACTGGACTCACCTTGCCTGTCTGTGTGGCTCACCGACCTGTCTGTGTGGTGCTGAGCTCCTGAGGTGAGCCATGAGTGGTGGCAAGCTGTGAACTAGCTGTACAAAGCAGGACTGTGTGCAGTTTGCAACACTTTGGAAATTAAGAAAAAAAAGAAAACTGGCCCTTTGCCACATTGTTTGAGAGTAACTTTGGAGGTCAACCCCTTAACTTTACAGAGGAAACTAAGGCCCAGGGACATTAAGTGACCCACCCCCTGCAACTCCCACAGCTAGTGACAGGACCCAGAGTTGGAGCAGAGTTGGGAATAGAGTGGAATAGAAACTGCACAGCTGCCCTTCCCAGCCTCCTCTTCTCAGTCAGTAGTCTCTGTGGGGGCCATCTGAAGAAAGGTGGCTTTCTCCTAATGAGTAGAAAGCAATTTCAGGTTCAGGGTAAAATGCTCAGGCATGGTATTTCCATCCAGCTTTACCTAAATCTCAAACACAACATATCTAAAGCCAACACTTTCCTTTCAAAACTAACCTCTCTTCTCACCTATTCCATTTCTGACCTCACTCGCCTATTCTGTAATCACCAGATCCTAGCAGTGTTAATTTATTGAAAACAAGGTCCAAATGTTGACTCTTCCTTCAAAGTCCCTCAAGTCCCCTGGGCCAGCAAGGAAGGCAAATGTAAAGAGCTAGGCACAGCTGGGGTGAAGGGTTTGGTTTGCCCCATGCAAGTTCACAGCCCAAACAAAAAGATCAGAAGCCTTCACTGAATGAAAAGCCAAAACCACCGATTCTGGTTTTCCCACTTAGAGTTTTGAATTTAGATAATTTAGTTAATGTCTCTTGTTTCCAGTAGTATTGTGAAGTTCAAATAATAACAATTTCTCTTATATTTCAGGATGATTACTGTAGCTGGAACACAGTAGATGCTCAGTAAATGTTGGAAATAAAGGGAGGACAAAAGGGAGATAAAGTGAATGGAGCTGGGGTCAGAGCCCCAGACAGCATGTCAGTCGATTGATTCTACTCCTCTCAGCCATCCTGTCCCCAAAGCCTTCTTAAACTGAACTACAAGGAAGCCATCTCCTTCTCCAAAGCTGTAGACATGCTGGGAACCAGGGGGAGTTGACCTCAGCTGACTGCCAGATGCCCAAGCATGAGAGGAAATGAGGCCAACAGCCCAAGAGGTCAGGATGGGAAAGAGGACTTGAGAGGACTGGAAGACCCAAAAGCTGAGCCAAACGAGAGCCCCTCCCTACACTCGCTACCCCCACCCCCAGGCAAACCATTTGCTATAGCCTCATGGGTATGGGAGGGACTTGGCAAGCCCACAAAGATCATTTAAGCAGAAATGTCCACCTGCAGCAGAAGGAAGCCCAGGCCCCAGGTCCCTCCTCAGCGAGCCAACCCAGAGGGCCACAGCCAGCCATCCCTGCAGGCAGCTCCAGGACTCCTGCACCAATGAGGGAGGAAGGTGCTCCCTTAGGCTCACCATGAATCTATCTTGCAAAGTCCTTTCCCTCTCCCTCCACATGCAAAAACCAGCTGGGACCACCATGGAGGTGGAGCTGAGCTCTGGAGCTCTAGCTGCAGTTGTTAAGACATGTGGGGGAAGCCCTCTCTCTCTGTTCTCAAACTCAGCTCCTGAATCATCATGCTTGGTTCCCTTCCCTCTTGCCTGACACGCTCACCTGCTTCCTTATCTCTGCAAGTTTGCTACCACTTATAAACATGCCTCAAAAAGAAAGGACCCTCACAAAGTGCTGGGGAGTAGGAAGAGCAGACAAGAAGGGACTCAAGAGGAGTTACCCACGTGCATGCAAAGTCGAGGATCACAAATCCTTGACATAGGGGCATTTCTGCAGTGGTCCAAGGAGAGAAAGAAGGCAGTGATCCTGGGCACAGTCCCAAGACATCTTCCAGACACCCTCAGCCCGTCAAGGGTTCTGGGGGTCAGCGCATGGGAGCAGCATGGGAGCCCGAAAGCAGGGTGGCCTTGTGCTCTTGGCACTGGACACTTACCTATCCAGGCTGCCAAAAAGGAGGCAGTGGCAACAGTGTGAGTTATGGCATGTTCCCTGGGGTGTCACGGGTAGATGTGCAACACACTAGACAGTAAAATGACAACTTGCGCTTTTCAAGCTCCCTCTGCCTGGGCTAGGCACCACGCACACCCTACATCACGGGCACTCCTGAAACTTCAGCTGGCCAGGGCACCCAGGAGATGAGCATATTCTCACTGGCTGCTGGACAACATTCACCATGAGGCTTGCCCATCTTGTGGGAACACAGACTGTGACACAGAGTCTTGGCCTGATCTCAAATGAGCTCACACACTAGACACACCTTCCTGTACCACCACCTGCTGAGGGAGAGGATCTGGCAAAACAGCCTCATCTGGGGTATGTGGGACAACTGCACCCACCCAGCCACCTAAGAAAACTGCAGGTGGGGCAAAGCAGCACCAGGAGCGGAGAGGGGGCTCAGATCTGAGTGTTTGCTGGCAGTGCCCGTGCCAGGCCACGGGGAAGCTATGGTTCTCAGACAGACAGCTCAACAATAAAAACAAGCAGAGACACAACCCTGGTGTTGTAAAAAGGCAGCCAGCTCAGGCCCCACTCTGAGAAGGGCAGGGAGGAAGGCTGCGTTTGAAGAGCTTCCTCTGGGTTTTTCAAGTAGCTCCTGCACATGTCCACAACAACCAAGGGTTGAGGTATGAGGCCAGGTGCTTCCGGTAGGACTGCAGGGCCAGCAGAATGCAGACAGGGAGAAATGGAGAACACACTTGGAAAGAGCTAAAGAGAAGCCCTCCCTAGGCAGGGTGGTGGGAGGGGTGATTACGGGAGTAAACAGACCTGCCAGCAGTCCTTCCTCCCAGCAGAGAGGGAAGCTCTGGCTGACAAGGCCGGAGACGCAGAGGTGGGGGAGCCGCCCCCTCCTAAGCCCATCTGTCCTCATCCCCGTGTCCTGCTTTCCCTCGGGTATGGGGAGAACAGGTGCACTGCATGATCTCTGTGCCCAAAGCCCTCAACAGCTCCCCCGGTCAGCAGGGGGAGGCCAGGGGAGGAAGCAGAGGTGGAACCCAGGGATTCAGCTCCAGAGAAGAGTGTGGGGTAAGCTCACAGCTCTCTCCTCCCACCCACAGCATTGCCAGCACCAACCACACTCTGCTTGCCTCAGGGGCCTCCCACGGTCTGGCCCAGGTGATCGCCCACGACTCCCAGCTTCCCTAAGTCATGCCCAGCTCCCCAAAGGGGCCAATGCCACTGGCTCTTCTCCTTCCTCTAGAAGCAAAATTCTTGCCCTCCCCCAAGCGCTTCCTTGCCTCAAGTTCCTTGGAAGGAGGCCAGGGAACCACCCTGGCTCCTGAACCGCCCTGCAGCCTCCCCCAGGATCCCCCATCCCACGTGGGGAAGCAGAGCTCCTCTCCGCCAGCATCACCCCCTAGACAGTGAATGCCACTTCCAGCACCTACACAAGGCTTCCCACAGGTTTCCCAGGAAGCAGGAGGAGGATTTCCAGGGAGGAAAATCTAAGGGTGTCTAGGGACATGAGCGGCTCACCCACCTGCTATCCAAGCAACCAGACTCCCCCAGCTCCCCACAGGCTCCCGGGGCCTCAGGGGAGGGTGGGGCTGAGGCAAAGACAGGAACAGGCTCCCTCCCTCCTAGGAGAAGTCCCATCCTGCCCTGCCCCTGCCCACTTGTCCCCGCACTCCTTCCCCTGCCTCTGCTCTTGCCTTGAGAGGCAGCCACATGGAGCTGCCTCCTGCTCTGTCTCCTCCCCGGCAGGCGAGCACAGGACACTGCTGAGTAATCCCGAACTCAAGGCGGGTCCCCGGCCCAGGCTACAGGGGCAAAGGCCAAGGAAACCTACACTCCTAGTCCTTGCCAGCCCCGGAGGAACAACGGGGTTTCCCAGTAATGGCTGAAACCCCACCGCTCTGCCCTGCCTTGCCCCAAATACCCCAGCGCCTCAGACCACCACATGGAGAAGCCCAGAGCCCCCTTCTCCACCTCCAACTCACCAGGTAACAACCCCTTCCCACTCCCCCAGACACCAAGCTGCACAGAGTAACAGCAGCCACCCGCCGGAGTCCCAGTCATGATGTTGCATCAGCCCCCACCCTACCCAAAATATCCTCACCCCTACCACCTCCCTCTCCTCTCCAGCCATCTCCATGGTGACAGCAGCATGACTAATGACACCCTATCAGCTTCAGACTCAGAAGCGCGATTCCCCCTCCCCCTTACAACCCCCCCTGAGCCCCCACACCGGGGATTTCTGCAGACTGTATGCAAACCAACAGTGTCAGGGACATTCTCGAGAGATTTCCAGAGGCAAGGGTGGGGAGATGGTTGCATGTCTTAAAAAAATAACAGTCCAACAAACCCAATCCCAGCTGCACCCAGACCATCCAGCTGAGAAAGCAAACGGAATCCAAACAAAACCCGCACAGGCCTGAGAATTCATTGGCGGCCCACAACCCCCGCCCCGCTCAGCTGCCGCTACACACACAGTGGGAGATTAAGGGATCACCAGAGGAGACCCTTTATTTTTATCCAACCCGGTCAAACACTTCACCCCCGTCACACACACACACACACACACACACACACACACACACACACGGTACCTTGACAGCAGACCCTTGTCCCCACTGCCTGGCTCCTTCACCAGCCTTTATTTCCACCTGCAAAAGAAACCAGAGACTGATGAGCGAGACTGACACCAGGAAAGAAGCAAAGTCCTTCTGCTGCACCCCCGGCACCACTGCAGGGAGAGGGGGATAATGGGAGGCGGGGGGGCCTCGGAAAGAAAGGAGAGCAGGGACCATCTTCCTGCCTCCAGATGCAGCCCAGACTCGCGGCGGACAGGCTCAGTCGCCTTCCAGTGTGTTTTGTTTTTATGTCTCCTTTTTCCGCCCTCCCAAGATCCAGGAGGACACTGCCCCTCCTCCTGCATCCTGTCCGGCCGCATCCCTCCCCGCCCTGCCCGCTCTACCTCGGCCGGCCTCCTCCGGTGCATCGGCCGGCGGGCCTCCCATTATCCCCGCCGGAGCGCACGGAGGGAGGCACTGCAGAGGAGGCGGCGGCCAGCTGCTGGCTTGGCTCCCCTCCCCACCGCCCGCGAGGCTGGTGTGCAGGGGGCGGCGCGCTCGCCAGCCAATCCCCTTGGCCCGCCGGGCGTGGGCAGGGCCACCGGGGGCTGGACCTGCCCAGCGGGGAGGCGGGGGCGCCGCCGGGGTGCCGCGGAGCCGCGCTGGCGGCGGCCCAGGCCTGCCGCCGCTCCCTGACAGGCCGGAGAACCCGGGGCACCCCGCCTCCTCCCGGGCAGGGGCCCCGAAGGTTACATACCCAGAGACATCCTCTGCATCTCCAGGGGCAAGGATGACAGCCCGCGCTCAGAGTCGAGCCCGCTCTGGTGGGTCCTGCCTGCGCCACCCTCTAACCAGGACACAAGCACTCCGCCTCACCCCAGCAGCAGTTAGGGCCGAGCCAGGTGCTCTGGTAACTGCACCCGGAGCAATAGCCTCTGCAATCTTCTAGGGAAAAAAGCCTTGGCAGTATGAGCCTCCACCCTATTTTGTAGGTGAAGCGACAAGGCAAGTCAAGTGGACTGACTTACCCAAGGTGACAGGAGCCACGGAACAGCAGCTCTGGGACTCTAAGCCAGGTCTGTCTGGCTCTGAAAACCAAACCCTTAACCATTTTGCAGTCCTACTCTTCCCTCCCTCCAGTGCCCACCTCGGAAAACAGACCTTTCCTTGAAGCCCACGCTGCCTGTGGCTCAACCCCTCGCCAAGTCAGCCTTGCCCTCCCAGTGCCCACCCACACCTTAGGGTCAGTCATCCTCTTACCTGAACATACCCTGCCATCCAGACAGCCTCCCCCCTCACCACCACTCCACAACGTGTTCTCTTCTCTCAGAAAGGCCACAGGAGGCGGCTCCCACTCCCCCAGGGATCAGGGCTGCCCATCCCCAGAAAGGCTGAGGAGGAGAGGTGGCCCAGACTCCCAGAGGTCTGGCCTCTGGTTCTCAAGACTCTGAGCCTTTGATGGCTTCAACATGCAGGAGACTGGAGGCAGGGCAGGAGAAAGAGCAGAGCAGGGTGAGGAAGGCCCTGCAATCCACCCCTGCATTTAATTCCTGGGCACTTCCTGCTCCACCCTGTGCCCTGCCTGCAGCTGAGCACCCCAGAGCCTCCAGCTCCCTGGAAGGGGACGTCCACAGACTAGCACTTATATCTGGCTCCTCCACTCCCCAGCTGCAAACCTTGGGGTGGTATCTTACATCTCGAAGCCTCGCTTTGCTCATGAGTGAAATGGAACTATGAAGAGCAGCTACCTCACACACACTGTGAGGCCCTGTGAAGAAAAGGGGCACAGTGCCTGCCACCCTGCAGTGCTGCTGGTCACCATCACTCTCGCTTTCTGGGAGAGCTCACCATGTGCTACTCCTCAGCCCACGGAGGAAGAAGCTGAGACCAGAGAGAAGTGCCTCTAGGACCAGTTAGGCTAGTGGGAACCCCAGTTTCAGTGATGCACTCTCTGTCTGTTGCACCACAGATGCCCAGTGGCTGCCCCTCCCTGGGGCCCCACGGGGGTACTCAGAATGACCTACCTGAGCAGAAACAAGGAAGCTAGCCTCCAGTGAGGCCACTCTGAGAGGCATCAGGGCCCACACCCACCTTTCCCCTGGGGACAGGGACAGCTCTGCTGGGCTCCTTCCCAGGGCAGGTGACAAGGCAGGACAAGGAGCAGAGTCCTGAGCCACGGCTCAACATGGGGAACCTTCTGCACCCCTTAGCTCTTACCCTGGCCTGGCCAAGTGAAGCCCCACCTTTATCCTGGTCCCACAAACTGCTGTCCCCCACACCCACCCACTCCTCTCACAGTCTGCTGCTATGAGAGCAGCCAGCACTGCCTGGACAGTAACCATTTATATTGTTGCCTCGGCGCCTGCCATAGTTAATCAAGCCTATGCTAGGGACCAGGCCCTGTACCAACAGCACTACAGGAGCAACACGCTTGACTCACTCCACACACAACCCTGTCTCTTATGGGGAAACAGAATGAGAGATGTTCAGTTACTTGCCCATCAACACACAGCCAGTAAGTGGGGGGCTAGAATTCCAGTCTAGGCCATTCTCATTCCAACTCTCTAACCCCTCTTTGCCAACCCCAGGGAAATGCAAAGAGGGATGGGGGCACTTAAACCTAACCACTTCCTTTCAAGCTCTGGGTCTGAGAATAGTAACGTTTTCATGCTTTGGAGAGGAGATGCTGCTCCTTGCCTAGGTTCCCCTCCTCTCCTGCCTGGCACATGGCTTAATCCAAATGTTACCTCCCTCTGCCACTTTCCCAGCTCATCTAGCCCCCATGAGCATCACTCACTCCTCCTGGGGCCTCACAGAGCAGCGCGGGGCCTCTCCTAGAACACCAGTCACAACCAAGTGTAGTTATTTATTTACACGGCGGTCTTCCCCACGTGGGCGGGGGCCCTGTCTTCCCCACTTTACTAGGCTCTGCGCAGAGCTGGAATGTGCTGAGCTGAGTTTGTACACAAGGAGGGTGGGGAGGCAGGGGGTTGGGCACTGAGATGTGGAGGCCACTCTCCAGGTCAGCCTTCTCGCAGGTCCCCAAGGCTCACAGGGACAGCTCTCCTAGGAAGGCAGGACCTGTCGATAACTGAACTGTAGTTGAGTCCCAGCCTTCTTCAGGCAGCAGGAGCCACCCTGCCTCTCTGCTTGACCCACCCCTATATGAACTCTGTCATATTCCAACCACAGGGCCAGACCCATCCCCCAGCAGTCTGTGGATACCCTGGAAGAACCTGTGGTCCCCAAGGCAGTCCACACTAGCCTCCTGTCCTTTTCCAAGGCAACTGGCATGCCAGGACTCCAAGGGTCATCAAAGTGCATGCTGGGTAGCTCTGCCTCCAGCAGAGGATCTCCACACCCACACCTGCCCCACACCAATCTCTACCTGCCTTCCCTTTACATCTGGGGCCTCGCAGTGACCGACCCAGAGGCACTTGGGAACCCCTCTGCATGGGGGCCAAGGGTCTCTCTCCACCTTCCTTCAGGACCCCCAGTTCCAGTGCACTCCCAACAGGAGGAACAGAGCCACAGCCCTCCCCACCAGGGACAGGTGGGTGGATTCACTCACTCTCAGAACACATAAACTAGCCTAACACCGAGAACCTCAGAAGCATGGATACCCACAGGCCAGAACCCACACAGACATACAAGGACTGGGGGATGGAGACACAGACATAGATTCAGGGGGATTCACAGGAACATCAACCATGCACCAACTCCACGTCAGGCCCCAGAGTGGGAGCATGACATACCATCTCTTATTTGACCCTGAAAACAAAACAATGAGACAGGAGTTATTCATGCCCATTCTGTAGGTGGAGAAATCAGCGTACAGAGAAGTTAAGCACCTTGCCCAAGATGACACGGCTAGAAAATGACTGAGCAGGGCTCTCACCATCCCCTCACTGTAGCCATACAGCTGACGCTGCTCTGTGTAGTTCTATGATTTTCATATCGACCTACCTCTTCCAGGGCTGGCAGGGGGCAGACAGACTTCTCCTCCTCCCTGGCCATGGCAGTGTGCTGAATGAGGTCACTCCCCACAGAGTTTTACTTCAAAGGTCAAAGTGGGTTCGAGACTTACTTCCTCCAGGAAGTCTTCTAGGGTTACCCCAGTCCTCTGCCAGCTGACAGCACTTCTAGTGTTTGCCATTTGACACTCTGTTCTGTCTGTCTCTCTAGGTGTCCTGCCTCTCCAACCTGAATGGCTGGAATCATGCCTTTCCAAAAGCCTCTGAGGAGTTTTACCCAACATTGCACACACTGAAGGCACTTGGAGTGGGCTATGAGGTAAGTCTGTGACCTCCTTCCCTTCCCTCCCCAACACACAAAGGATCCTGCCGACAAAACCCAACACCCCCTCCACCTTCAGAGCCCATGTTTGAAGTCCCTGGTGTCCATGCATCGATTCCCACCCAAGTAATTGCAGCCCATCACTCACATCATCCCCTATATTTGAGACTCTTTGCGGTTGTCATGGGAACTGCCTTTGCCTTCACTCACTGATCAGGCCTCACAATTAGCTTTGGCAGCGGAAGTCTGTGTCAACAACAATCATGGGGAGGAGGAAGCGGAGGAGGAAGAAGAGGGGGATGAGAAAAGGTGCTCCTCCTTGGAGTCGCAACAGAATCAGACTGTACCCAGCAATGTCCAAGGGAAAACAGAGCCAGCCTGCAAGGTCATCGGCTCTGCCTGCAAGCCTCCATACCCACAAACAGAACATGCCCCAGCCCCCTGGGCTGGCAGGCAGCAGCTCTACCCACACCCCACATGCCCTCTGAGATGCTTGTGGGAAAGTCTTAGTCTGTGAACCTCATCAGGGTCTCCCCACCCCAAATTCAACAGCCATGGAACGCCATATATTCCAGGACCCAAGCAGATAACGTGGACCTTAAGAGGTCATTGAGAAGGTGGGACAGGAATGCTAAGTGGTTTAGAAACCTGGGGCTGTTCCTGAGAAAGGCTTCCAACAGGAATTAACACAAACTGCCTTTACCTTCCACCTCAAAGATCAGAAACACCCTCAGGTGGCACCTTCAGGCTGTCTGCATACTTCCATACCCCTGCCACCAGCCATGAGCATTTGAGTAGCATCTCTACACACCTCGGGCTCAGAGAAGATGCCTCCCTCCTGAAAGTCCCCCCTCATCCTTCACATGTCACTACCCTGAGACTCTCAAAATATGTCTCTTCCCTTCCCCCTGGGTCTCTCTGGGTCCAAAGGTGATGAAGGCTGGTCTCTGCCCTCAAGGCGTCCTCCCTCATGGCCCTAAAAGACTGTAGTATAATTATTTGTTTCCATGTTTTCCTCCCTTCCCAGACTGTGAGCTCATTAAGGACAGAGTGAATGCTGCCTCCCCTTTACCAGCAGCTGAGGCTCAGCGCAGCGTCTTGCACGCAGCCAGTCTCATGCAAGATCTGTTGAATGAGGCTGGGAAGGCAACTTTCGGGTCTACGAGTCAAAGCAGATGACATCCTGCCTCCGGAAACTGAAGCCAGCTCCAGAGAGGGAAGCTGCCTTGCCCTGCACAGGGAACACTGTAGGTACAGGGACCAAGGAAACATTCTGGTAAGGTGTCCCTTCCCTGTTCTCCTAGTATTAGCTCTTCTCCCACTGGCTCCCAACAGATCCGCCCCCCACCCCCCGGCATCCTCTCATTCTGTAGCATGACACAGTCCAGACAGGACCCAGCCTCATAGTGAGTCTGCCATCCCTCTCTCCTAGGGCTCCAGGGTCATTCCCAGAATCAATGAGGAAACTGGGGCACCCAGAGCTTACCCCTGAAGGGTAATCAATAAACAGTAAGACAGAAGAAAAAAAGGGAATCAAGAGAGCCAGTGTCCTTTCCACAGAATGGCTCAGAAGTGAAACAGTCTCCAGTCTAGTACCATGTTGTTTTGGATTCCTCTGGCCTTACTTGGCAGGGGAGGAGTGGAGAATGGCAGGGGTGGTGGGGCTGTGGGGCATATGCAGTCTGGCAAAAGCGCCTAAATGACACTACCCAATGCAACCCCCTTTCCATTCAGGAAATCCAGAATTACTGCTCTGCCAGCAGTAGGACGTGCATTATTCTGCCCATAAACGCCCTGGCTGGGTGTGAGGAGGTGGGGCATATCTGAGTCGGAACTTGCACAGGCCAGAGCCAGCAGTGCAGGAACACATCTTGTGTGACCTGAAGCAAGCAAGCAACCCCCAGACCTGTGGCAGCCTGAAGGTCAGCCGGTCACCCCACACTGGATTCCCCACTTTATTTTTCCCCTCCCTCAGTGACTAATAAAAACTCAGCCTACCAGATTTCTTATGCAAAGTACAGGAGACAGGGCTGAGAAGGGTGTGTCCGCTCCAGGTACACCCACAGCCTCCACCGTGCAGACACACTGGGGCAGAGGCTGGCCGCAACCCTAAAGGGCTTTGCCGGAAACAGCCAGTCGGCTGCAGCAGGCCTCACAGAGAATGAAGGGGTTCCCTTCCTTTCCAGCACCTCCTCTCTCTTCCTGAGCATCCTGCCTTCAATCCACAAGGGAGCTGTACAGAAGTGATGGGGAGGGGAGTGGAAACTGGTGACGATTCCTGAGAGTGGGTCTTCCAACGTGCAGTCACCACACTGTCTTCTCCAGAATGAGAGGCTCAAGGCAAGGAGTTAATGATGGACTCGGGGCAGGCCCATGCAGAAGTAAGTTTGGGGTGAGAAGTAAACGGACAAAGTTCACCAGGGCAGCTGGTCAAAACTGTGGGTGGGAGAAGCCACTTCACCCTAGGGAGCTCCAGAGAGAGCATCTGGGTGGGGAGCCATGCCCCATTCCTATTGACAGTCTTTCCCTTAGCAGATAATTAACACCTGGTCCATGCCCCCAAGGAGAAGCAATGCACTTCAGTGGGTTAGGACCCAGGAAAGCTCTGTCCCTGTCCACACCCCTCCCCTTTACCTCAGGGTGGGGACAGGGCTCCTAACCCAAAATATTCTGAGAGCAGCCATCCAAGACAGCTATTTCCAACCCAGAGACAGGCGTGAGACAGTGAGGGGCAGTGACCACACAGGGAAACTCATGTTCAGAAGCACTTGCCGAGGTGATGGAAGTGTTGTCCATCTGCGTTGTCCAACACACAAGCCACCAGCTACATGCGGCTGTCAAGCACTTGATAGGAGGCTAGCGCAACTGACTTAATGAATTTAATTTTAATTAACAGAAATTTAAATAGCCATGTGTGGCTAATGGCTACCACAGTGGACAGCTCAGGTAGAGCCTACTTCTTAAGTCTGGGGAGGTCATGAGTCCTCTTGACAATCTGCTGAAAACTATGAGCCCTCTCCCCTGAGAAAACACATCCCTGAACATTCACATACCATTTGACAGAAATTTTTAGAAAGTTTACAGACTCTGTTCTAACCTAGGTCTGAGATTAAGTCTAGGTATGATTGTCTAGAATGTGACTAAAAACTATACCATCTAAGAGAAATGTTTCTTCTGCAAGGTAGCTGTCTAAGGAATATGAAATAGACTTTGAGATAGACTTGCTAGTACACTCTTGGCAGTATTAGACACTGTGTGGAAGCTCCCACCTGAGGGGCACCCTCGTCACTATGCTGCCAGTCAGCGCCCGGCCTCTACCCACACGTGCAGACACAGGGGACATGCCACCCCTCAGCACTGGCTCTTCACACTTGGAACAACTATCAATGTTAGACAATTATTTTTGCTAACAAGGTTCCATCTACCTGCTCGTAACTTCCACCCACTAATCAAAGTTCTGAACCTCCTCTACTCAGAGGCACTGACTCCCTCTGCCACACAGACCTGACCGACTTAGCCTGCATTCCTTGTTTCCAAGCCAAATGGCCCTGTTTCCTTCAACTGTCCTGCATGTGACCACTCTGACAGATCTCTTCCAGATAGGCTGTCAACAACCCTTCTGGAGTTTCAGCATTCCTACCTGCCTGCTAGGAAGCCAGGGTTCCTTACTTGTGCATTTATTTTCCTTTTTTAAAACAAGTACCAAACTTTGGATTTACCCTGATTAAATTCCATCAAGTTTGGCTGGGACCCATTGTTCCAGACTGCCTCAATCTCCTTCACTTGTTCTACCTTTCAACTTAACCCCCCTTACAACCATCATCACCATGACCTCATGCCTCCACTCACACAGATCTGACATGCCTACTCCCTACCTACACCTCATGAGTAGACACACATGCTTTCTGCTCCATAAGCATCCAGACCCTTCCATGAGAGCCAAGATTCTATGGACACACCCCTCCTCTTCACAACCACCACCAGCTACCCCTCTCTTAGGAGACACCAACTCCAGAGTCAGGCCGCTGAACGGAAGACATCTTCTGAGAGTCCTTTCCTGACTATTCTCAGAACCCACACACAGTTCTTAAAGGGTTTGATTGATAACTCACTAGACTGGAAGGAAATAGACTCCAGAAGAACAAGAATAAACCTGGAGCAAGTCTTAAGAGGTTCTCATCTCCCTGGCCTACTGGATAAAGAAATGGATTGGGCTGGGTCACCTTCCTTACCCTTGTTGACAACTGGAGTTCATTACTTGTACATTGAGACTTATTTCCGTCCCCTCTCCATTCCCCACCCCCTTCTGCCAGTTACAGAAGTACTGTAGACCTCAAACTCTCGCAGACATACAAGTCACCTGGGAATCATATTAAAGCTCAGATTTTGATTCAATAGGTCTGAGGTGGGGCCTGATTCTGCATTTCTAACAAGCTCCCTGGTCCACTGATCGGTAAGGTGGAAATACGGCTGTGAACCATTCAAGTGCCTTAAGGCTCAGCTAAGCAATTTGCAGATAAGTCCATGTAGGTGCCCATCACCTCAGCTTCTCATCTGCATTGGAGCATTTCCACTCCAATTACACATTAGATACTACTGGGGAGCCCCAGCACAGTTGCGTCCACCCCAGACCCACAAAGTTGATAAAAAGATTGAACAGGCCAGTTAGTTCTAACAGTGCTCTCTTTTCAGGATGACTTTAAATCAAAAACTGGCCCTGTGATTCGTCCTAGCTGGCAGAATATAGCATCATTTATTTGCAAATCCATTAATTTGACTGGACTGCTTTGTAAAGAACTACAGAGACTCTCCCCACCTACTCCAAGCCCACCACTTCCCTTTCTAAAGTCTCATAAACCACCTTTTAAAGAATCTGCTCTAGAACTGTCAAAAACTGACATCAAACTTATGCATTTATAAATTCCAAATCTTTTGAAAAAATGGGACTTTTTGCCTGTCTCTGGTCTTTTTGGCCCTCTTTCAATCACCATAATTCCATAAAGATTGTCATTCTGTGAGCACATCTGAAGGTGTTAGTGGGAAGCAAATGACTCAGACTCAGGTAGGCCAGCTGGCTGGTTCTTTCCTAACCACACCCCCTGCTTCTTTCCTCAGTTTACACCTTCTAATACAACAGGGACCCAATGGCTGCTGTTTTTCTGTCACCAGCTATGCTCCCCAAAGTTATAAGCCTACCCTTCCTTCTCATTCTTGCCGGGAAAATATAAAAGACTTCTATTGTCTTGAGTATTTTCCACCAGTCTCAGCACATTCTGGCCACTGGACTTCCTGACACTCCTCTTAAGGGGTCAGACCACTCTTGAATCTGCCTTCAGTGATACCCACCCCTTCCCACATAAGGAGCATCTGCACTCCCTAGACGGCATGCAGCCACAAGGATGGTTCAGCTCTTCCCCAGTCCCACCGTCTTCCTCCTTACTGCACCACTCTGGATTGTTCTGTCAGCATTTCCTTTTTTTAAAAAGCAATCCTATCCTTCCAGCTAACTTCCGTTTTAGAGTCTGTGACCATGATGTTAAAAACTGTTTGCATTTGAAAAACAATGTCTAAAGTCTGTAGTTCATACCTCTCCTTGCCAGGCTTTCTCTCTGGCTCTCTAAACCCTAGGATGGGAGCCCTTTCTCTAGAGAGTCTCATCATTTCTACTTTGCCCATCAGTCCTCCTCTGGGTGGTGGGAGCTGATGCCAGCCTGAAAGCTTCCCTCCTCACAGCCTCTAACTTGAGGAAGACAGGACTCCTGGCAGATAGGCAAGAATTCTTCAGGCGTTCTGACATTATCGAGAGACCCCCAGTTTCAAGTTATGTGGTCTCAAATCTGGCATTGAGATCTGTTTCGGATACTAACCCCACTTGGGTAGGAGCTAAACAGTGTTCTCACACCATATATGCACCTATTTCTCTTCATTTTTCACCCACATTGTTCTTCGTCATGCTTTCAGCCTTACACAAACATTTTTTAATGCAGTTTTCCCTCCATAGTTATTCTCCTACCCTCCATATCAGGTATTCACTTCCCTCACCCATGAGCAACATTGGCCCTAGGTGTCCAGCCACCTCCCCCAGCAAAGAGGATGGCAATCTCCTCCTGCCCTCTTCCTGGCCCTGGGGTCACACTTCTTTGAACAAGCTAGGGGTAGTCTTGAGATAAACATTTAATTTGTATTACATCATTACAGTTATAACTCAGAGGCTAATGCACAAAGATTAATTCTTTTTCAGATGTTCTAGGAATGTTTTCTCCCTGCACTGATTGCCTACTATGTGCCAGACATTATGCATATTTTAACCGGTGCTCAGGGGAGTAAGTTCCACAGTGCTTACACTGGGGTCTGAGGCCTGCTGTGTCTCCACATCCACCAATTCTACTTTTCTAATCAGCCCTTTCACTGTGCTACAAGCCACCACTCAGGTAAAAAGAGTGTGAAATCAAACAGCCCCAGACATCAGCGTGGGATCTAAATCCTTCCTAGAAGTAGGAAGACCTCAGAGCAGGAATGAACCCCTTCAGGTGTATGACTCAATTTAAGTCCCAGAGATGCAGTCACCTGGTTCCATGTCAGGAGGGCCCGGCCCTGGGAGCTGTCTCTAGTCTTAAAATGGTGAACTTCTTTTCTGAGTAGAGGGGCTCCACAGCACACCCCTCCACCCCCACACACTGCAAAAAAGGATGAGGAGCACGAAAGGAAGCTGGGAAACCCGAGATAATGCCGCTCTCCGTTACAGGATGATAAAGCCGCTCACAGTGGACAGCTCAAAGGAAGCCTCAGAGGAAGCTGGGAGAAGTGGAGACAGGATGGAAGTAAGGAAAGAGCGCCCAGAACAGGAAACGCCAGGCAGCAGGAATGCAGGGAGACTTCTGGATGGTGCATCTTGCCCCACCTGAAGAGTCAGAGCCAAAGTCTAAAATTCTATTTCTGAGCTGAAACCAAATGAAGCTCAGATGCCAGTAACACGTCTCCCTAACCTCCCCAACCTCAGAACGTGTTCCCTCCACTACATAGCTGCTTAGATCTAACGGTT
The DNA here is from genome assembly GCA_029783875.1 of Phataginus tricuspis. Classification (NCBI taxonomy): domain Eukaryota; kingdom Metazoa; phylum Chordata; class Mammalia; order Pholidota; family Manidae; genus Phataginus; species Phataginus tricuspis. The sequence continues at coordinate 64,193,386 of JAQQAC010020896.1, forward strand.
AAGGTCCCAGCAGTCCCCTCGGGGGTGGTAAATGCTGGGCTGGTTCTCAGGGCTCATTCTCTCAGGCAGAGCCTCCAGGGCAGGGGGGTGTGTCTCGCTCAGCCCCGGGACCATGCCAGAGGTACACTCATTAAACGGGATATAGCCTGGACAGGGTTCCCATGCTGTCAGCATTCATGGACAGGAAAAAAAAATTGTGGAGACACACAGCAGTTACCATTTTGTATTTTATGAATTAAAGATTAAAAAAAATAAACCTACTTTTTATCAACACCTTCATTTAATTAAAGAAGGCACATTTTAAACATTAAGTAGAAAGGACCTATCCTTAAAACAAAGTACTCCTCTTTAGGCCGAAGTCAGCTTTAGGAAAAAGCTCACTCACTATCCCCTTCCCTCTGTTTCTCCAGAAACTGGGAGAACTCTACTTGGGTCAGCACTGGTCAAACACCAGAGTGTGGTTTTTCTGTCCTGGGATGCCACAGGGACACAAGTCACAAGCCAGACATCCCCAGACCCTGGGGGCCTAGAGGGACAGTCCACAGGTACGCAGACATCTCTCGGTATGGCTGCTTCTAAGCTTCAGCCAACCCAGACCCCTGATATCTCAGCCATGACCACTTGGCAGCCCAAGGCAACAGCTTACACACAAGGAGGACAGGACCCTGGCCTCACTCCGAGCCCCTTTCACTCAGATATGCTTCATCGTTGCAGAAAGAAGAGCTTAAACACGGTTCACAAGGACCACTGGTTCCAGGAACATCCAGTCCAAAAATCTCAGCACCCCCCAACCCTCCAGTTTGGTTATCAGAGGAATGGAGTGAGGCAAAGGGGGTTGGGGAAGGGGGTGACCGCCAGAAGGAAGCAAGCTTTACAAAGTAAACTGGGCAGATCTTTCTTACACCAAATCACCAGATCTCATGCCCAGGAGTGAGGCCTATCCCTGATTCCACCCCCTTTCAGAAATGACCCATGGGGCATGGGGCCAGCAGGATGCCAACTCCCCCCAACACCAGCACCATAGGGGGCTGGACATGGTCTCCCAGGCTGCAGATGTGACCCAGATGTCTGCTCTAACCAGAGACCAGGAAATAAGGCACCGAGTCTGTGGTCCTGGGCCATGACATGCAGCTTCTGCCAGGAGTGGACACGAGAAGGTGAAAAGGGGCAGAATATCCCAGCAACACACACTTCACTGCCCCCAACACTTGTATTTTCCTTGCAAGGCACAGTACCACAGCCCCACCAAGCTCGTGGCACAGCTGTGCCCTCAGCAATCAGGGAAACCCTGAGCGCCAGCCGCCAGCCCATCGAAGCCACAGGTGCCCCCGAGCCCTCAGAAGCACGGCAGCTCCCAGCCCAGGGCTTCAAAGGCCATCAGACACAGCCCGCTGTCCCCCTCCACCATTTCCCCAAGGAGAAGACAGGCCCAGGGAGTTGTCAGAGCCTTGGACAAATCAGTAGCAGAGCGCGGGAGCCCCACAGCCAGCGCAGGCCTCCGTCTCTGTCCAGCGCGGTTACGCTGCCTGGAGCGACTTCAGCCGCTACACCGCTCCTCCCAAGCTGCTTGACTTTGCTCGTCCCTACTTCTGCCAACTCTCCACTGTCGTGGCTGCCACCACCCTTGTGCTGGCAGCCAGCCACCAGAATGGAAGGGAGAGATGGCCAGTGCAGGGTCACTGCCTCTCCCTTCCCCACTTTGCTCTAATCGCAACTCCTTTCGTCCCTCCATCCCCCTACTTTGTATAAATGGAGTACTCCCTAGCGATGACAGTGTCTCAGAAGCACATCGTTCATTCATTCAATTAGTATCTGAGTGTGTACTACACTCCAAGGAACTGAGCCAGGTCCTGAGAACACAGAGATGAAAAACTGCTTTTGACCTCAAGAAGTACTCCATCCAGTCATGGAACCCAAATTATGGGTTTCTCAACTGGCTCTCCTGCTGTCTTTTTGAGAAAAACAATGACACCCAAGAAAAAGTTCGGGGAAAGAAACATCCCAGTTCCAAACCACCCTGTCACTCGAAATCATCCCTTACCTGACACCTTCACTCACTATGTCATTCAAGCATCAGTGTGACCCTAAAATACACGTGAGGCTTCAAGCAGGACAAGAAACTTCCAGAGATAAAACTGGATACATCCTGTATCAGATGCGAACATCAGAGACGAAAAGGCTAGCTCAGAGCCCTGTGACCCAGTTAGTCTCTTACAAATTGTCAGCTTCCAATGACAATTACACTCCTATTCATGGCCCCACTCAAAAGTTGGACCAACAGGCCCAGAATGGGAACATGGCCTTAACTGCCTTTCACAAGATGCCTGTGAGTACAGCATCCCCATGGAAGGGCAGAGTAGCCCAGCAAGGGCCGGCTTACCTCCTTGAGGAGCCCCGCTTTCTTCTTCAGGACCTCACACTTGCGCAGTTTGCAGATCTGGTGCGTGCGGCGGTTAGTACAGCTGGTACACGCCCCGCAGTTTTCTAGCCGCCGGCAGGGCTCACAAGCACCACACCTCTTCCGTTTCTTTCTCCCATCTCCACTCCCTCGAAGTTGGGGTTCACTCCCAGCCATGGGGAGCCCAGGCCCCTGGAAGCCCCCTACCATCACCTGGCTCTGAGGGAAGTCATAAAGGCCTGGCAGGTCTGACTGGACTGCCAGGGGCACCTGAAACTGGCTCATGACGATGCCAGAGGTAGGGGCATAGGTGTCAGAGTAGAGCCACAGCCCAGCTGCCTTCCTGCCAAGGCCACCAGCAGCGCCTTCTCTCTTAAAACAGTCAAGAATCTTCACCCTTCACCAAGGGTGAAGGCGAGTAGCTCCAGTCTCCAGGGTGGGTGCCTCTTCTCAACCCCTCTTCACCTCCTCTGCAGCAGTCTGATAGGGCTCCGACGGGGGCCACTCTCCCGCCTGCTGGGACCCGGGATCTGGGGGAGGACACCAGCAGCAGTCCCCAGAGGAGGGATCATCTTGGCCGGGTGGGTTCTTCACCCTCGCCCACCTTGGACGCAGGCATGAGGGGAGCAAGTGGGTGTGTGGTGGGGGCAGGGTGGGGTGAGGAGTTTCTCTTCCTGGCACTTCTCCTCCAGGGTCAGGATGATGGAGGAGGCAGCGCTCCCTGAAAAAGAGACAGAAAGGGGAAGCGCATCACTCGGTGCTCAGGGACAACTTTTGACATGTTACCTCTTCCTGCTTCTGGGAAAAGAGAAAATGGGGGAAGAGCAGGGGTTTGCCCAAATGAAGCTCTGCCCAGGACCTCTGGCAGGGCGCCCCGGCACCAGCTCCCTTACTGAGGAGGAGGCCCAGGGCCCAGAGAACCTGGACGGCCAATTTAAGAGTGTGGTCAGGGGAGACGTTTAAGAAAGTTGTCCTCTGCTCCACCCCCAGGGCTAGGGAGAGTTTCACCAAAATTCCCACACACACCCCTCGGCGGAGACCTCTGGGCCCTCCCCAAGGGAGCTGAGCCTTCAAAATAAAGTTGGCTGAGCGCTTCACCCA
>JAQQAC010020896.1:64201884-64302811 GCA_029783875.1 Phataginus tricuspis
GGGCGGAGCGCACAAAGGGGCAAAGTTTCCCGGCCCGCGCCGCCGCCACCACCGTCGCGGCCGCCGCCGCCGCCTGGGGCGCCCGCCTCCCGGAGCGCCCGGCCCGGTCGAGCTCGGCGCGCGGAGCCCCCCGCCCGGGCCGAGGAGGGGACGGCGCAGGAGGAAGGAAGAGGCAGCGGCGGCCGCGGCGGAGCAGCAGCAGCAATGAAGGCGTCCGCGGGACTCCCCGCCCCCCGCGCGCCGCGGCACGTGCTCGCCCGGGGACTCCCCCGCCCAGGAGGGCGCGCACGTGCGGCCCCGCCGAGCCCCGCCGGGCCCGCCGCCGCTCCCTCTGCCGGGCCCGGGGCTGCGCGAGGGGGGAGTTCGCGGGGCGGGCGGCCCGCGAGCGGGTGGCGGCAGGGCCCGGCCGGCCGCCGCTCCTCTGCACCTGCAGTACTTCCCTACCCCCCGCGGTCGGCCCTCCCGGAACCCGGCTGCCCGCTTCGGACCAGCGGCTCCCGCCCTCCAGCGCTTCTGCAGCCCCGGCGGGCGAGGCGGGCCGCGCGGGGTGGGGCACACGGACCTCCCAGCCTAGGCCCTCGGTCGAGCCGGCCTCGGCGTCCCCGCTTCCTGCCACTCCCTGCGGGCCCGAGCGGTCTGGGACGGCCCCGGCGTCCCCGGGAGCCCTGAGCCCCGGGTCTGACCGACCCCATCTCCCAGCTGCCGCTCGCTCATTCCGAGGCAGGACAATGGGGGACATCGCGCGTCCGCGTACCGAGTTAGCCCGGCCCGCGCGGAGGGGGTGCCGGGGGCAGAGGCCGGGCCGGCTGTGGGGCACCCTCGCGGGGGTCACGGCCGAGCACTGAGCCCAGAAGGACACCAGGGTCCTGCCATTGCGAGCGCCCCCCGCGCCGCGCTCGGCTCTTTTTCTCGTCGAAAACAAAGACTAATCCGATACCCCCTCCCTGCCTCCCAGAGGAGGGGAAATGGGCGCGTCGCGGAGGGTAACCGAGGAGGACACTGTTCAGGAGGGGCTCTGACAACCTCCGATGGGGCCATGGCTCAACCGAGCCCTATAACCCGGCGCAGACACTTTGAAAAGTCACCCGGGGCTACTTTCCAGGCAGGGGACAAGGGGCAAGGCACAAGAATATTTCCAAGTTGCCAGACTGCCTGCTCTCTGCTGCTTTTTTTCCCTCACCTGTTGTGCGGGCCAAATTGAAATTCCAGGTTAGATTAATTCAGCTCCACCCATCTGGCCCGACTGCCAGGCTGGTGCCCGCAGCTGCCTTCCACCTACCTGGGTTGCTGAGAAGGGTGGGTCTCTAACACACACACACACACACACACACACACGCACACACACACACACACAGACGGGCAAGTTCTGGCAGAAACAACTTGCGGGGTGGACTGGCCTGACCAGTTTGGGCGGTGCTCACGGAACCAGGTACCTGGCAGGCGTCCCCGCCCTGCTGGAGCTAACAACTCAGCCAGAACTGGAAAAAGAGCATTCAGCCGGCTATTTAGAAGCAGAAAAAAAAGGTAACTGATCTCAAGTAGCGCTGTCCAGAACGCTCTGAGCAGTAGGAGAAGCCCAGCTCTGTCTGAACTTCCTTCCTCACAGGCCTGATTTTGAGGCCAGGTTGTCAGTTGTGGGGGTGGGTGGTGAACATGGCCACAATACCTAATTTCCTACCCTGGCCTTTGAGAGGACTGAAGAGTTGTTCTTCAGGAAAGTAAGTCTAGGACCAAGAAGAGACACTAAAAGAGTGTAATTTCCAACCAACCATGAAAACAGGGTGTGGACCTGTGTTTGTTATCAGTCTAATAAATGTTTAATCTTTTAAATAATTTTATTTTTAATAAAAATTACATATATTAAAGAAAACGAAGAAATAGAGAATTAGAAGACAAACATCACCCAAAGGCAACCACAGTTAATCATTTGCTATATTTCTGTCTAACTTTTTCTATCTGTAGATATTTCTTTTTTATAACATGGTATACTCACACTGATAGTGCAATTTGCTATCCTCTTTTCACTTAATATTCTGCCGTAAGCGTTTCCCTTTTTGTTATGCAATCTCCAGATAGTGTGAAAATGGGGTAATGAAGGCAGCTTAGGAACCAGAAAGCTGGGTTCCAGGCCTGGCTCTGTCACTTGCTACAGAGTAACCTTGGACACGGCACTCACCGTCTCTGAGAGACCCAAGTAGGCTGCTCAGTATGGGGTTTAACTGACAACAATTGTTGTTTAATCCATAGAACAACCTTCTGAGGTAGGTTCCCTCATTAAACGCATTTTACAGATGATGAAATCGATTCTAAGTAACTTGTGCAAGGTCACTCCCTACAAAATTGTAGACTCCGAATTTGAGCCCAGCAACTTTCCTCCTGTATTTTGTTCTGGAGTGGCACCCACAATTTACGGTGCTACTTTACTCCTCACCAGCTGTCTATGTGACATTTCATAAACCCTCTGGCTTAGGTAAGTAGGTGGATGCTGGTGCCACCCACCAGAGTACAGGAGGAAAGATATCTGGGGACATTCTTGTGGAGGCAAGGACCTGAGGGGTGAGCCCTGGGCTGGAAACACATCCCTGGGCCCCATCAGTGAGCAGACGGTTAAGTGAGGCCTTGGGTAGACAGGAGTTCATGAGGGATGGGAGGACATGGAGAGTCAGAGTAACAGGCAGCAAGGACAGAGCCCTGTGGGAGCACCAGCTCAGGAGGGACAGCAGCTGACAAGGGGCCAGCAGGAGAGACGGAGGAGCCACCGGAGAAGGAGGGGAACCAGGTCCAGGCCTGACGCCTGCCTGTCAAGTCTTCCTAACTGCTTCCCTGTCTGGAACGTTGCACTTGGACAGTCCTGTAGCTCATTCCTCCATCCCGGGGAATACCTTCCCACTTCACCTCCTCCCAGCTACCCCTTCTACCTGTCAAATTCCCACTCGTCCTGCATGTCTCAGCATAAATACCAGTTCTTCCAGGAAACCTTTTCCAGCTCCTGGGAAGGATTCCTGAGCCCCACCCACCCTCCCTCCACAGAAGTCTGACACGGCGTCTCTTTGCAACAGTTGTCTTATTGGCGCTGTGATTGTGTGCACATTGCCCTCCCATTACCAGGAGCTTCTGGAGGGCTGAGGCACGGTCTTTTTACCTTTGTCACCCTAGGCCTAATACCCAATCCATAGGTGTTGAATGAAGAAAGGAGGTCAGAAGCTGATCAATGGAATATCCCAGGATCACCAAAGACGCACAGGTCTCCAGCATTTTTTCCTGCCTGCTTTCCTACCTGCGCTAACCACGGGCCTCCAAGATTAAGTCCAAATTCCTCAGGCCCTGCCTGCCCGGTCTGCAGCCACCTGCGCTGCCGGGTTATTTCCTAAGCGCTCAGGGCAGGAGAGCGGCAGGGGCGGCCCGGTGGTGCTGATGCAGAGCGAGCCTCTCTGAGAGCGGCATTAAGCTAGAGGCAGTCTTTCGCTAAGTGTGGTCCTGGGACGCAACATCACCGACACCTGGGAACTTGTTCGCGATGCAAACTGTCGGGCCCCACCCTGGACCTACTCAAGCAGAAACTCTGGGGGTGGCGCCCAGCGCCCCGTTTTAACAAGCCCTTCAGGTGATGCACGCTCTAGTTGGAGCAGCCTTGGACTAGTGGACGCGGTTGGAGAAGCAAGTTCCAGCACCTAGGCGGCGGCCAGAATCAGGCCCGTAGACGCAGCGAGGCTCCTTTTATAAACCGGCGTGGCAGCCAAGAGCTGAGCCCTTTAGGCCACTGCTCTGGTGAGGTCAGGCCCTGGCTGCGCAGCTGGCCCAAGGACTAGAAAGGGAAATCCCATCGCCGCGAGGAGGACTGCACGCACTACAGGCTGGGCAGGGGGCGTTTCCTTGCATCGGGATGGAGGTGGGGCTGGGGAATGAGAAGGGCTCCAGCTCCATTGATGAACAGCAGTTGACTCAGCCCTGGGCGAAGGGCACAGAAGTGTAATTAGATGAGCGCGTGCGCGGAAAGTCACCGCGTGGAACCAGCACTGCTAGGTGTTTTCGGAACCTGCAAATGATTGAATGTTTCTAACCTCCTCTGAGGTGTTTGACCCCTCTTCCTCTCTTTAGCTAATAAGCAATCCGTAGTATTTGAAGAATGAGCTTTGTACTATGGGACCTGTTACAGAAATGTAAATATACATCCAAGTCCACACCTGGGCTTGGTTTTAAAGGTTGAACGCATTGGGAAGTTTATTTGATTTGGGATATGTTTCTTCTTTGGTCATGAATGGGTTAAGAATATTATCAGCTAATATTTGTATAGAGCTTTCCCTTTTCAAAGCACTTCCACACACATATTATGTACACAGTGGCTAATACGCCAAATATGCAAATGTTACTTTCCTTTTCTTTCTATGGCAGCTTTTATTATTATTATCACCATTTTACAGATAAGGGAACTGGGACTCAGAGAGGTAATTTGTCCAAGGTCACTCACTGCTAAGTGGCAAAACTAGGCCTACAGTCCAGGACTTCTGAAATTAGCCTACCAGTGCCAGGGCTGATACAGGGCAGAAGCTGGCATTTTGGTCTTGGGGAAAGGGGGAGATTCATTAGTGGATTGCTGTTGGGCCTGCGTTAATGTGATGTGGGTAGGGCATATAGAGCACACTTCTGAATAGCTCAGCCAATGCATTCATGTGTTATAACGATTCCTGTGACTTCATTTTGAATTTAGGTTGAATCAAATAGACTGTATAACTTATAGGGAGAATGCAAGGGTCTCCATCATGAGAAAGGGATGAAATAACCTGGAAACCTTCCAACCTAAAGGGGCTTGGCAGGAGGATAGGAGCTTTGATTGGCTCAGAGACTAAAGTTGCTGAATACCCAACAGGGATGAAGGCCCTGGTGCCCCCAAACCTTGATTTGACGGCAGGTAGCAGTCAGGATCAGTTAGGTTGTGCTACAGTAACAAACAATCCCCAGATCTCAGAGGTTTGACATAACACAATTTTATTTCTCCATCATGAAATATGCTCATTGTGGGTCAACAGGAGCTCTGTTTTCCATGGCTACTTAGGGACGCTGGCTGCTTTAACTGGACCTGTTGCCTGCTGAAGTCTGAAAGTAGGAAATAAGGATGGGGCATGTCAAGCACTGACTCTTAAAGCATTTACCTGGCAGTAACACACATCACTTATGCTCTCATTTCACTGGCCAAAGGAAGTCACAAGGTTGCAGGGAAGGGCAAGAGGAGCAAAGCTCCCATGTGCCTGGAAGGAGAAGCAAAAAACATCTGCTTGACAATGTGTGTGTGTGTGTGTGTGTGTGTGTGTGTGTGTGTGTGTGTGTGTTGGATGTGGATGTGTGCATTTGAGGTACTGCATTTGTAAGTGCAGTGGGCTCTGCCCATTTCCAGAGTGCTTCCCTCTCCTGGGGACATATATTTAAGATTCCCACTTTAATGAGTTGTCCTTCCTCTCACTAGAGCAGGTTCAGAGATTAAGGATGAAAGGAAATTTAGTTGAGAGAAGCACGGTGGAAGAGGTGAGTGGCAGCGTGACAGACTCAGTAGAAATTAGTTCGTAAATAGAGAAACAATCCAGCAGAGGGAAGAACTCAGTATATGTGTCACTAGGGGCCCGCCTGTAAAGGAAACTTCAAAAACAGCATAACTTTGGCAGAAGCATTTCCTGCCTTCTTGCCATTCACTCACACTCACCCTTCCTGGCTCGACTTAGGTGACACTCCAGGAAGCCTTTGATGATCTCCTGAGACTAGGCCACCAATCACGTTGTAAGAGTGCCTAGGTACCATCCCTGTGGACAGGGACCACATGTTGCTCGGTGCCAGCTGTGGTATGTGAGATGTGAGCAGGAATAGAGCAGGGAGAGTCTCAGAATGGAGGCAGAGAGACTAGCTGGAAAGCTGTTGCAGGAACCCAGGTGAGAAAAAGTGATGGCTTCCATTAGGGTAGTAGGGGAGGGGCTGGAGAGAAGTATTGGAGAGAGATGTAGGGAGTCAGATCAATAGGATGGGAATTTTTTGGAGGAGGGAAGAGGCAGGAGGTTTCTGGAAGAGCAACAGGGTGGTTGGTAGCACCAAGGGCCCCAGAGGAGGAGCAGGTTGCAGAATGGGTCAGCAAACACACATGCTATTTGAGGTGCCTGTGGGACATGCTCACAGAGAGACCCGGGAGCAGTGCATATAAGAGCCTGAGGTTCCGGTAGGGGAAACTGGCTGAACCCAGATCCTATGATCTACCTCTTAGTTAAATTTCAACATCAAATCCTCCAACAAAGTCAACATTTTAAAGGAACTTGGGGGGAAACAAGGACTCGGAGAAAGGAAACCACAGAAAATATGTGTAGTATAAAAATCATTTAATTCCTGACATACAGGTCCTAAGAATCCAGACAAAGCAGTGCAAAGTCTTCATAGAAAGAGCTGAGCACCCATCCATCCCTAAGAGTGGGGGCCAACCGGCACACATTTGTTCCATTATCTTGTTTCCATAAGCTGCTCCTGTTCCGTCTTCTGCTGAGCAGGAGCCTGCTTTTTGTCCCATCTGAGACAGGAACTTCATGCCATATCAACCCCTTTCATCCTTGAGGTACCCCTTCCACATTTCCTTTTATGGGTGAGGGTCAAGCCCCATTTGCAGGAAGGGCGCAGTGCCTGGGGACCAATCCTCAGAGCCCCTACCAGAGACCCATTCTTCCCACTCAGCCATTGTGTCCCCACCTCTGCAACACCTACCCCTTCCCCACACACTAAGATGTGTCCTCTAGATGCCTGGGCTGCATTTCCAGCTCCTCCATTTACTGGTTTATGGCTGTGCACGAGGTGATTGCTTTTTCCCAGCCTCCTTCCCATCTGTAAAGATGGGACTTGTGATGCCTCCTTTGCAGCTTCTTTTGCAGAAAATCAAATGAGCCATGCTATGGCAATGTCCTGTCTCAGACCCTGGTATACAGTAGGCACTCAAACTCTCATCCTTACTTCCTCACCCCATCCCCCAATTCCTCTTCCCTCTTCAAAGAGAAATGAACTCACAAAGTTTTAACTATATGTAGCCATGACAACCAGAGTTAAAATATATACCATACCCAATGAGGACATTATGTATTACCTAAGCTAAGGAGATAATGACCTCCAGGGGCCCAGGATGAGGCCTGGCCCTGAGCAGGAGCCCCTGACTCAGCCTCCTCAGAAGGAGCTGGCAGTTCTCCCAGGGCCTCCCTCCCTGCACATCCAATCAGCCCTGCCAGCTCCATTCTAAAGTATCCCGAAGTTGTCCCCTCTCTCAGGCTCCCTGTTCCTACCCACTTGCCTCCCTCTGTGGTCACCTTTCTCTCAGATGTGAATCACATTGCCTTTCATTCAATTCCAGAGCCCTGGAATTGAAAAGACCGGGTGCCTGGGCCATCCTGCAGCCAGTCAGGAAAGGAGGTTTCAGACTCTCGCTGCTCAAAGTGTGACCCGTGGACTTGCAGCAGTGGCACCATGGACAGTTTGCAGAAGTGCAGGATTTCAGCTGGGCCCAGAGCTAATGAATTAGAATTTGCATTTTAACAAAACCTTCCAATGCTTGTTGGCACCTAAAGATTGTGAAGCTCTGCTTTAGAAATCTTTGGGGATTAGGGATAAGTAGGCTAGAGACAAAAAGGACACAGGCATTCCCCCAGGAAGCTGGGAAAGGTGTACTTGGAAATACCTGCACTAAGGGATTGAGTCATTCGAGGTCACTCTAGCATGTTCCTGGGGAGATATTCTGTATCCCCAACACTGTACTATTTATCTGCTAAATCAGGGGTGGGGTTTATCAGCTGATGTCTCAGTCTTCTTGCTTTTAGGATCCTCGGATCTTCAGGAATGCCCTAATGGTGGCCTATCTAGGCCACAGACACACGACCCATATCTACATGACATTTGGCCATCCTGAAACCACAATAAACCTGAATTTGAACATTCAGCCTTTGGAAAACAGTCTATTTATAGTAAGTCGAAAGCCTGCAAGACAGAAAATGGGTTCACAGCAGAAAGTGGCCACATGGAACAGATTGGCCACTAAGTCTCAATCTGTTCTCAGGCAAACACAAGGAACGTGCAGTGGGCTAAGGGCACCTGAGCGAGGCAGCACGGCCCTCTAGGGTTGGCCTCATGCCAGCAGGCTGCACCTCTTGGCTGTGAGGAACCTCTTCAGAGGTAGGCAGATTAATTCCTTTACGTGTGTGCCAGAGACTTCAGATCTGTCTATTTCTTCCTGTGGGCACTCCTGGGATGTGGACCCCACATCCACACTGAAAGAAAACCTCAGGGTTAGGGTTGTCAGATTGAGCAAATAAACATATAGGGCATTCAGTTCAATTTGAATGTCAGGGAAACAACAAATAATTTGTTAGTGTATATATGTCCTGAATATTACATTCCAGAGCAACTCTGCTCAAGATTAAAGTCTGTCCTCAGAGCATGGGACCAGAGGAGGTTTGGACTGAAGGAAAGTCTCCACCTGAGGCCAGAGGTACCTTCCTAAGACCCCCCTAATTTTGAATACATTGCTGAAATGGGCTTAATTAGTTTTAGGGTGTGTGCTATCATTTGCATTTACAATGTTGTGCCCTACAAAGATGGGAACTCCCAACATGTTTTTTTACATCATCATGTTTTGGGTGGGGCAGTTCAAGGAAGGTGTACTATAATACTATGAAAGCATTGTAGTTTTGATTAATTCCAGGTCAGGTTCCCATAGGAGACGGACTGTTTTTTAGTCCAGAACAAAAAAAAATCCTGCTTACCAGAAAAATCCTAAGTAAGTAGGCATTTATTCATTGAGACCTGTGAAAGAAAATGTTGGCAACTATTTATTTGATCAAACAATCAAAAGTATTTCTAAGCATAAAATCAATAAACCTTTCTGCCTGTCAACAACCCAAATTAAATCATAAATTCAGAGAAAATATTTACAAGCAAATGAACTGGAAAGGTGTTATATACTTAGTACATAAGGAAAAATACAAATACCCGTAAGGGGGGAAAAAGGTAAAGGATATAAACATTCACAAAAGAGGAAATAAAAATGACCAATAAAAATATGAAAAACCCAACCAGCCTCATTAATAATCATAGCAAACTGACAGATGGCAAATCGAAAACACTGTTTTGTAAATACTGTAACAATTTTCTTTCCCAAGATATGCCATTGATGTGACCATAAACTTGTGTACCCTTCTGGGAAGCAATTTAGCGATGTTTATCAGTAACCTTCAAAATGTTTATGCCCTCTGACTCAATAATTTCTCTTCTAGGAAAGTGGTGCACAAAAGTCTAGGCACAAAGATCTTCATGGAACATTTATTTATAACAACAGAAAATAGAAACAACCTAAATGGCCAGATGTTAAACAATGATTTATAGGATATGAGCACATTAGAACATGATGCAGCCATTATGATTATTTTATTAGTTAAAAAAATTAACAAATACAGGTTAATTATAGAAAAATTAAAAAATCATTTGTATAATAAGTAAAAAGAAAAATCTAAAAAGAATCTGCAGTCCACCGTTAATCACCGTTAATGTCATGTACCATATCATTAAAAACCTCATGCTTTAATATTAAAATAGTTTTTGAAAAATATTTGGTAACATTGGAAAATATTTACCATATGAAGCCAAATGAAAACTAGTACATATTGTACTATCAAAAATTTGTAAGCAAATATACTTAAAGATTAGAAGGGAATACATCAAAATATTAATAACAGATCTCTGGATAATTTTTTCTTCTTTGTATCTTCTAAAGTATCTACCGTAAATAGATATTGCTCCTATAAGAGAAATAGAAAACTACTTTTGAAAAATAACAAGTGGAACATACAGACCTTAAAGCAGATCCTTAAGAGAGAAGGAAGCAAATCCCAATTACTAATAGAATGACTTGATTTGGCACTTTTGAACCACCTGGAACTGAAGGAATATTGATGCCCAGGCTCTACTCCCGGACATTCTGTTTGAATGGACCTGGGCCCGGACCCCAGGTCTCATGTCCTTGGCAACATCTAGTCACACTGGGTGGGGGTCTACTGTGCAGCCAGGCTGGGAACCATGGCTTGCATGAGATCACAAGTTCTGGCAGGAGTTTAGGCCTGTGTGATCTGGTGGAGGAGGAAATGTGAGACCTGATTTCAAGCCCTGTAAGTGGCCCTCAGCACCTGAATGCTTTAGGTGAGTTGTTCAACTGAACCTCAGTTTGACTATCTGTAAAATGGGGATATTTAATGCCAACCACCAGAGTTAGGGAGTGGCTTCAAGGAGAGGATACATGAGAAAGCGCTGTGTGAAACAGGAAGCATACAGAATGTGTTCTTTGTTAGCGCCTGGAAACTCAGATGATAGCAAGTATCTCTGATCAATGAAATATCCTTGGCACCATGGGAACCCATGCAAATAAACAGGTTTGTTTCTGAGCTGTGTCAGTCTTGTAATATGATTTGATCTGGAGATCCTATAGGCGTGTGCTGTCAAATGTGGATGCCTTGGGCAGTCCTAGCCTGAGGGCTCATGGGTAGCAGACGCAGCCAAGAGACTTGAGTTGCCTCAGACCTTTTGGTCATCTTGCTTGGAGAGGTGGCTGCCTTGTTCTCATGAAAATGTGCCTTTGCATTTTAAACAAACACTGCTGCAAAGTAAAAGTTATTTAAATTGTCTCCTCCTGGGGAGGTTGTGTGGCCATTGCTTAAAATGTCTTGGGGAATTCCTCTTTTAAGATTGCCTTTGTCTAAGCTACATGTTTTTTTCCTGAGTATTTTCAATCAGTGAATTCATTCTCCATCCTCTGAAGTGGAGCTTAATTTTAGAAAGCAGCCCAAAATATCTTTTAGAACCAAATTTGATGATTAAGATGGTATTCAAACCTAGGTAAGTGTAGGGAAAATGGAAGTTCCCATGGTCAGGATCCTCACCTGAGCCTAATCTACTTGCCCACTGCACACATGCAATGATGTAAAAATCGGCCTACTATGTAGGTGCATGCTTACTCACGTGCTGGCAACAAGCCATAATTGTCTGTTGCTATATAAAGAGCTCCACCCACTGCTCTGTCCTGGAGGCAGAGGTGGAGGCAAATTGTGGATTGCAGACTAGCTAGATGCGGAGGTGATTCTAGCGCTTGACCTGCCACCACAATAATAAAAGCTTGGTATAAGACCTTTTACCCACAATGTTCCATTGTCGTTATTTGGTTTCACTGAATACAGAGTAAATTTGCCTGGAGCTGGGACCCTCCTGTGCTATAGTAAGACATTTATTAAGTGAAAAGGTCACTTGTAAGGTACACATGTGTCTGTCTTTCTACCTGGTCAATTCCCAGTGCCCTGCACAGTGTCCAGGACCCAAATGTTTGATGTTTTCTAGTTGAATGGTGAACAGAGCCTGGCTCTCTACTGGGACCCATACACTGGCTCCAAAGGTAAGTCTGAAATGGCTTTGGAGCAAAGCAGCCTATTTGGGATTAATACATCCTAGCTTGTATGCTGATTAGAAATCAGTCCCTTTTTTTGGTAATATACTATGTAACATATATATTTGGTAATATACACCTTGTGTGTATGACTGAGGAAAAAATGTTGCAGTTGCTTTCCTTTACTAACATAATATTGGATTTAGTGTCCTACTCAGTGACACTGGACAAGTTCAGGCATTTGTGGAATTATTTTTCATGCCAACCCAATCCATAAAACAATCAAGCATAGTGTTGTTAACAAGGACAATGTCTGAAATATAACTCACTTTCTCATACAAGGATTTCAAGACACTGACATTAATCAGACTTGCAAATTAGCGGAGGTCCACACCCTCATGCCTTCGTGAATTTCAGGAGCTTGGAGTTAAGCAGCTCAGGACAGAGAGCATTGGCCTTGAGTTTCTGAGCTGTTCTGTTTCAGCTGTTAACTAGCCAAGCAGACTGAAGTTGGGTGGGAGGGAAACACATGCAACACATCTCCGATCTCTTCCTCCCCAACAGGTTTTTATGTCCTTATCTATACAATGATCTTGCACTCTTAAAGTCATCAATTCTAAACTGAGAACAATGAAGGCTGGCGAGAGGCAGAGGCAAGAGCGGATTGTTAACAGTAGACACCCACTGCCATGCCCTGGAGAGGAAAGCAAGGTGCTGCTCAGGTGCGGAGACACTGGGGCAGCAGTGGCCAGTTTCAGTGGAGACAAACCCTGCTTTGAAGGAGAAAGAAAGCCAAAGACAGAGCTCAACTGCTCCTGGCAATGGAACCGTTTCCAGGAAGGGAACACTCAGGTCATCTGAGGTCAAGTTCAAGGCACTCAGCCAGCCACCAGGCCAAGCGGGAAGGAAGCCACACTGAATGCCTGCCTGCCTTCTACCTTCTGAACACAAATGCCGAAACAACCTTTTCCAGGTCACCAAGACACCTCAGAGCCTCTTTCCAGACCCAGGCACTCTGGCCTCACAGAGCACACGCAGGGTGCCCAAGCATGCACAATGGAGGTTTGCCAGTCTGTCGGCCTTGCAGAGCAAAGGGCCCCAAGTGCTCTATTTGAAATGTTTGAGCATTCCTCCTCCACCTTCGCACTCCTCAGCCTCACGGCCTCCCTTGCCCAGGGGCACAGGACACTTTCTTAGCTCCCTGCCTTCACATAGGGTGTTTACTCCAAAGCCACTCTCATCCCAACTTTAGCTTTCAAAACCCTATTCTCATTTAATGCCCAGCTCGAATGCCATGTAATCCATGAAGCTCCCATAGCTGGAAGTAGCACCTGTTACAGTCTGTCTTGCATCACACTTATGGACACGTTGTACTTCCCTATTTGGGACAAATTGTGCCCCTTTTCAGCACCACATCATGCGCTTCCCTTCCTGTGCCCTGGCTACTCACCTGTCTGGCCTGTCCTCGGCATCCCACTTCCCAAAGTGCTCCTCACCTCCCCCTTCAAGGCCAGCTCAGCTAGATTATCTGTGAAGGGCTTTCCAACTTTCCATGTCCCCACTTAGGCAGATCTACCAGCTCCGTTTACTGAGTGGCTCCTTGCGCCTAGAAGTTTGTCTACAGCACATCTAACCCTTGGACAGCCCCTGCAGAGTGGGTGCAAAGTTAGTTCCACTTTACACTCAAGAGAATGGAAGCTCAGAGAGCTTGATGAAATTTTTCAAGTGGCACTGCTGGTTCGTGGCCAAGCCAGGACTGGACTCCAGGTTTGTCTGACACCTAAACCCAAGCCCTCCATCCATGCCATGCTACTCCATTCATAGGCAAATATTGTGAGCATAAGACTGTAATGACCATGAAGATCATCTTTGTTGTTTTCAAAGCAAGGAACCTAAGGTGTAGAGTGGTCTCATGACTTGCCCAATGCAACACAGCTTCTCCCTACCCCCTTTCCTCTATCCTCCCACAGGCCAGCACTAATGGCCCAGGAACCATCTATCAACTGCAAGGGTCCTCAGCACCTGGGAACATTCCCCGGGGCCCCAGTTGCAAACTGACGCCTATCTGCCCTGCAAGCAGGGCCCCAAATTAAGCAAGAGAGAATGTTGCAATGAGCTCAGAGCCGCAGGATTATTAGCTCAACTGTGTGCATAGATAGAAATCCCAAATGACAGTGACTTAGAGTTTCTATCTTTCCCATGTAAAAGAAGCCTGAGGAGGGCAGTCCAGGGCTTACGTTGCAGTTTACCTAGTCAGGGCTTGGGGCTTCTGTCTTCTGCAATTCCTCCTCATTAGGTATTCCGTGCTCCATAGTGGCCCCAGGACCCCCTGGGGTCGGGGAGGCTCTGAGAGCAGAATCAAAGAGCTCCCTGCCATCTTCTATTTCTACTGCTCACTCTGAGGATCTCACAGTCACATCACCTCGCCCAGGGGCAGGAAGGCTTCTCAGAGCTGGGTTGGGAGTGGGTTGGATTTTGGCAAGCGTGTTGCTGGCAGCATTAAAGAGTAAGAATGTGGGGAACATTTCATTGCTTAGGCCAACGGGCCCTTCTCAAGCTCTGTCTCCTTTCCTCCCTTTCTTCCTTCTTCCCATTTGTCTAATATTTATTGAGCTACTCACTCCTCTGTGCCAGGCACTGGAGATACAAAGAGGGATAAATAGCATTTCCTGCTCTAACAAGGAGACAAGGAAGTAGATGATTTTGATACTATGTGGTGAGTGCAACAGTAAGATACAAGCCAAGGTCTCACCGGAAGCACAAAGGCAGGGCACCTGCCCCAGCTGGGGAGGGGTCAGCAAAGGCTTCCTGAAGAGGGTGTGTGCTGATGAGACAGGCCTGAGGAATACTAGGGGGAGGCTGCTCGCACCAGATGATGGCCTGGCTGGTGGGGGTGAGAGGGAGGAGTCAGACGCTCCTGGTTTTCTGCTGCAGGTGGCTGGAGGGAGGTGGGCCATAGCTGACACAGAGAACATGGGCCTTCTCCCAGGGACCACGTGCTTTCTTGCCTTGGGGAATGACTCCCCTCAAGTGGGCTATCACCACTCCAGTGTTATCCTTTTCCAAAGATGAGCACATGGGCCCTTTTCTATTTAAGGGTTTTCATTCAAGTGCCCTCAGGAGATAAAGTCCCCTTGACCCTGTCTGGCAAATCAAATACAGGAGCATAGATGTGCCACGAAACCTCTGGGCCAAACCAAGGTGTTTCACGAGTGTCACCAGGGCCCAAAGGTCCCCAGGAGCTTTGTCTCTAGAAAACCACCTGCAGTGAACACCTGCCACTGTATGGACAGCCAGTGGTGACTCCTTCTCAGGTGTTTGCGGACTGATGCACCTTGGGTGGAAGTAGAGTCTGCCTCACACAGTGATGACAAAAAGTCAAACACTGTCTTTCTCAGACTCTCTTGCAGCTATGTTGTGTCAAGGGCGTGTGGCCCAGCTCTGCAAGTCAGATACACCTATAAGAGTCTTGGAGCCATGAGGAACTTTTTATGGCAGCTGCTGCAGGGGGATCACCTTTTCCTACCAGCCATGGTGGAGCCCCAGGACCTTGCAAATGACAGGCCCTGAAACTAGAGCTTCATTAGGTTCACAGCAACTTGCTCCTGTTTGCAATTAAGGGCTATGGTTGATTCTTCGGAGTTGTCAGTCTAGCAGAGCACACAGTAGGGCAAATGCAGAGATGAGGTGAGCACACACCCCCAGAGGACAGTGAGAGAACCGTGTAGCTAGAACAGAGGGCTCCTTCACCGGGCGAGGGCAAGGCAAGGTTGGAGGACCCCAAAAGCCCAGTTAAGGAGCCTGGTCAACATCTTGTAAGAGAAACCAAATTTTCCTTTTAATTATTTTATTTAGGAATAACTTTACATTTATAGAAAAATTATAAAGACAGTACAGGCAGCTTCTCTATACTCCGCTGCCCAGTTTCCCCCAAGGCTGACATCTTACATTGTAATGGCACAGTTGTCAAAACTAAGCCAACATGGGTATCTTACTGGTGACTCAACTCGACTTGACTTGGGTCTCACTGGTTCTTGCCTGCATGTCCTTTTTCTATGCCAGGATCCAATCCAGGATACCACTTTCCATTTAGATGCCAACTTCTTTAGATGAGACAATTAACATGATTAGAAGTGTTTTAGGAGAATATCTGATAGCTGCATACAGAATGGACCAGGGCGTTGGGGTGGGAAGGCATTTGTAAAGGCATTCCAGAAGCTTCACTGCACTTCCCGATGTGCCCCAATGCCGAGGGCCTGAAGGGGCTCACCACCTCGAAGATGCAGCAGCCAGAAAGAGACCATCCGGGCCACTGGGAGCATCTCTGCCTGCTCAGGGCCCCCTTGGGCCAAAGGCGTGTTTAGGAGGAAAGGGGGCCTCCACCCAGCAGTGATGGCAAGTCAGGAGGTCTTCCTGTCCACACAGCAAGAGTGAGCTGATACGCCCGGACAGGCTTGCCTTCCTTTCTAAAAGTCTAGTCTCGTCTCCCCTGCCAAGGCAGTTTACTGTGGAAAGAGAACAGGCTCTGGATTCAGGTCAGCCAGGGTTTGAGTCCCAGCCCCCCACCCCTTGCAGGACCCTGCCCGGGGGAATTACTGAACTTCACTGAGCTTCAGTTTCCACACTGCTAAAAAACCGGATCTTCAGCCTTATTCATGGGATTGAGAGGGTAAAGTAACATTTAAAAAGTGTTCAGTAGGGTGGCTGGCACACAGTAAGCATTCAGTCAGCAGCAGCTCCCTTGACAACTTGAGGGTGGGGCTGGGCCTGTAATTCTCTTGCATATTCTCTAGTGCTGAGCACACAGAGGCGCTTCATAGATCGATGATCGTAGTGTGGAGGCCACGAACCCAGTGGCCCCAGACGGGCAGACCATGTCTCCAGTTACATCACTCATTTGTTTAGCAAGTCTATATTAGGCGTCACTGAATAGCAATAAATAGATAAATGCCAGGCACTGTGCTAAGTGACCAACACATGGTCTGTGTCAAGAATTGGAAAGCCTAGCAGGGGAGAAATGTCTCCTGACAACTTTCATTCAGGTCTGACGCAGAGTTTGGCATAGTTCCGCAAGCAGAGAGCCCAAGGCACACAGACGGGCTCCTTCGGAGTGGGGCCAGGGAAGGGCCTCACAGAGAGCACAGACTTAGAGTGGACGGCAGGAGTAGTTCTTCCAGCACAAAACGGTGGGGGTGAGACAGGTGAGACAAGAGAGACGGAGAAGCTTGTCACTGGGAAACATAAGATATGCTCTGGAGTCGCGGGCAGTCTTGTGGAGGTGACAGTATGAGTGGTGGGAGATGAGGCTTTAAAAACATGGCAGCTCTAATACTTCCTCACAGGAGGGGCTGAGGGGTGGCCATCTGGTGGCAGGGGTGGGCAGGAGACCCAGCTGGAAGCCATGCTTTTTCATAGCAACCACGGTTTTTTGGTACAGTAGCTGCCCACTGCCCACAACCACTTATCCCTGGGGGATATATTCCAAGACCCCCAGTGGATGCCTGAAACCAGGGATAGTACCGAACCCTAGATATACTGTGTTTTTTTCTATGCATACATACTTATGATAAAGTTTCATTTATAGATTAGGCACAGTAATAAGAGATTAACAATCATACAAAAAGAACAATTATAACAATATACTGTAATAAAAGTTATGTAAATATGGCCCCTCTCTCAAGTTATCTTACTGTACTATACTCACCCTTCCTCTGGTGAGATGTGAGATGATAAAATGCCTACTGGTGAGAAGCGAGGCAAGCGGCAGAGCGTAGGCACTGTGAGGCGGCACACTTGACCTTCCGGCACTGCTTCAGGATCATGGCTGACTGGGGGTGACTGAAACCGCAGAAAGTGATACCGCAGATAAGGGGGCATGAATGTACATGTTTAGTCAAGATGGCTTGGAGAAGCCATGTTACCGGTAGTACTAATGGTGGGGGTGGCTTCCAGCTACTCCTGACATGGCCCCGCTCAGAAGGGAGTCAAGTGGCCACTATGAATGAAGGTTGGGCATGGACCCGAATGTCCACTATACCTTCAAAGGGAGAAATGGAAACTGAGGTGCAGAGATTTGAGAGATGCCAGAGACGAACAGGAGGATTTGGTGAGGGAGGGGTGTAAGGAGAGCTGGGGGAGCAAGGATGACTCCAAGTCTTCTATGTCAACTGGGTGCCTGGAGAATCCGGAGCAGCAGGCTGTGCTGGCGCAGGGGGCTGGGGGGTCGGTGAGAGCTCTTTCATACACACTGAGCACAAAGGGGTGGCCAGGAATGCTATCCAGAGGCAACACAGCTCTAGCTTTAAAAGTCATCCTCCTGTCTGGGATTTGCTTCAAAATATTTAGAGAACGGTGTGTAGGCTATATGACAAACAAAATTGGCTATGAGTAGATAAAGTGGGTGAGGAAGTAAAAATTAGCTCAGACTAAGGAAAAAAGAAGGCCAGACATAGGTAAGGCCAGCTACAAAGATACCACGAAACTATGTCCCTCCCAAGGGCCAGCTACAGCTGGAGTATCATAACCAACCCCTTCTTTGCCTGACTATTGCTTTCTGACTCACTGAGAAACCTTGTTCTCTAAATGATAGACCATCATAAACTTTGCAGTTTGAAATTTATCAGTAAAAATTTCAATGCAGGAGCATCTAAGTCACCTGACACAGAGAAGCAGCCCTGATTTGCAAGCCAGGTTCAGAACTTCAGATAAGGGTCTTCTGAACACGACACTCCACATTTATCTTGTACTTTTGAAGGAAAAGAACCTGGGTCTACTGTGCAGTTCAGACCAGATGTTGACTCCTATATGTATCGTCCTGCTTTCTTTGAGCCTATCAAAACACTGCTTCATTTAAATTTTACCTAAACTCCATCCTCCCCTCAAGTCTTTTAATTCTCTTTTCCAGTCTGATGAGACACCCCATAGTTCCTCTGGTGTGTGGTCTCCTTTATTGCAGTGAGTTAATAAATCTGATTCTGTCAAGCTACAGGTCTGTTCCTGGTGCTCTTAGACTGATTGGGCCAGGACATGAGTAATGGGGTACAGCAGCTTCTGTACTATTTCCTTAACTATTGCAAGTGATTCAATTTTCCATAACATTTCCAAGTTCTTATGAGGTCCTCACCCCATGGTAATTGTAGGAGCCATGACTACAGTACCCCAAAGATGTCCACATTCTAATCCCTGCACCTGTGAATATGTTCTTTAACAGCAGAAGGGACTTTGCAGACGTCATTAAGGCTAAAGACTTTGAGAAGGGAGAGCATTCTGGATTACCCACATGGGCCTAATGCAACCACATGGGACCTTAAAAGCAGAGAGTCTTGCCTGGCTGTGGTCAAAGGGCTGGAACAGTGGAAGCAGGGTGAGAGATGTAAAGCTGCTGGCCTTGAAGATGGAAGAAGGGGCTGCAAGCCAAGGAATGTGGGCAGCCTCCAGCAGATGGAGAAGGTAAGGAAACAGATTCTCCTCTAGAACCTCCAGAAAGGAATGCTGCTGTTGATATTTTTAGTCCAGTGAGACCTGTATCAGAGTTCTGACCTACAGAACTGTAAGAGAATACATTTGTGCTGCTTTAAGCCAAGTTTGTGGTCATTGGATATGGCAGCTATAGAAAATGAATACCAGCTCCCTCAGAGGAGTGAGTAAAGACAGAAATGACCCAAGGGTGCCCTGGGGACACCAACACTGCATGGGGAGGAGGGAAAGATGAGCCAGCCAAGGACACAGAAAGGGAGATACAACACTGAAGCCCAGAAGAGGCTAGCAAAGGAAAAGTTTCAAGAAGGAGAAAGTGGTCCAGAGATTTAAACAGCCTACTCTTTAAAGTGAAGGCTGAAGGAGGTGAGTCTTTCAATTTTAAAGGGCATGTTATTTCCTCACTTCATTTTCCCTGGGAGTCTAGTATGTGCATATAACAAACAGCCTTTTTCACCTGAAACTATCACCTTCTCCCTTCATGTTAAAAGCCTGAGAGTTTGAGAACTTTCACAACCTCAATTCACATTATAATCCTATGAAGGTAATATTCTAGTTCCAGAATAGCAGGTTTTACCACATTGTAAGCCAGAAAGAAATCTATCTTTATATGTTAATCCAAGTTATTTGACTCTGGGAGCAGCTAAATGAAGAGTGAGCACAGCCACCTGGACCGGCCTGACACTGCGGTCCTGACTGTATTTAATAAACACTCCGCCCAGACCTATCTTTCTCTGGACACAGGAGGTGCAAAACTACAACTACTCATTAAAATATTTACTCTTTTTAGACCATCTCAGCTACCAATTTGGAAAATGGCAAATTATTTCACGTAGGTGAGACTGTTGATGGCTCTGTCTTAAGAGAACATTTACATTCTACAAGGCAATGTTACAAATGGAAAGAAATGCTGAATTTGTAGATTTTCAGGCTTTAAGTGAAAAATGTGAAGGGGAGGAGTGTATTCTTTAATTATAAACTCACCAACCTCATCTGGTTTTGACAACTTGGGCCTAATGCCTCATTCTCACATAAGGGCCTGGGCAAATGGCTTTCCCTGCCTGAATACTCTACCCCACTCATTCTTCAGAATTCAGAATAGTTGTAACTCCTTAGATTACACTGGTTCCTTCTGCTACCGGACCCCACCCATGCCTGTACTTCTGAGTCATTCACCGGACCTGCAGTGACTCATTCAGTGTCTTTCCCCTCCTCTGGAGGACACGTTCTGAAGAACAAGGTCTGCCTTATGTCATATTCACTTGGTTTCTAGCATATGGCAGATACACATAAATATTTGCTGATGGTTGAATAAATGAGCGAAGGGGGGTGTCTACTGCTTTTACTCTGGGTTTACAGGTGATTCTTCACTTGAACATAGACATTCTTGGAAATGCAAATCAGAATTAAATATTTGGGCCCCTCAAAGCTAAAGGAGCAAAACCATTGAGTTTCCAAAACATACCTAATACCCTATATTCATTTCTGGTCTTGTCCAAAGCCTGAAGTAGCAAACAAACATAAGAACAAGTGGATCAGATTTTTGACAAGGGTGTCAAGATGATTCAATGGGAGAAAAGCATAATTTTTTCTGTAAATGGTGCTGGGACAACTGGATATGTACATGCAGAAGAATGAAGTTGAAACCTCTCCTTATACCATACATAAAAATTAACTCAAAGGCTCATACACCTAACCTAACAACTAAAACTTCTACTCAGAAGAAAACATAGGAACAAGTGTCTGTCACCTTGGGTTATTCAAAGCTTTCCTACACACGCCACCAAAAGCAGAAGTGACTAAATTGGACTTCATTGAAATGAAAAATGTTTGTGCTCCAAAGGATACTATCAAAACTTTACAAACCACAAAATGGGAGAAACCATTTGTAAATCATGTATCTCACTAAAAACTCAGATCCAGAATATCTAAGGTCTCTTACAACTCAATAAAAAGCCGATAACCTCTCAATAAAAAGAGAAAAAAAGGTAAAGAAAAAGCCAATAACCCAACTGAAAAATGCACAAAAGGATTTAAATAAACATTTTCCCAAAGATGATACAGGTGACCAATAGCACATGAAACGATGCTCAACAGGGGGACATAAATCAAAACCACAGTGAGACGCTAAGACGAATATAATCCACGTGACAGACAGTGTGTGTCGGCAAGGATCTGGAGAAACTGGAACCCTCAGATGTTGCTGGAGGGAATGTAAAATGGTGTAGCCACTTTGGAAATGTTTATCAGTTCCTCAAAAAATTAAACATGGAGTTACCATTTGACCCAGTAATCCCATTCCTTGGAATATACCCAAGAGATATTAAAATGTATGTCTACATAAAAAGTTGTATAAGAGTTTTCATAGTATTCATTATAGCCAAAAAGTGGCATCCACATATCTGTCTATGGATGAATGTATAAACAAAATGTGGCATATCCAAAAAGTGAAATATTTAGCCATAAAAGGGAGTAACATACGGATACATGTCACAACATGGATGAACCTTGAAAACCTTGAGTGTGAAAGAAGCCAGTCACAAAAGCCTACATATAACGTGGTTCTACTGATAGGAAACATCCAAAATAGGCAATCTATAGAGACAGGAAATATTGGCGGCTGCCTCGAGCTGGGTTTGGCAGGGGAAGGAGGGGTGGAGTGGGGGGGAGACCGCTAGCTGGCATAGCATTTTCCTGGGGTGATGAAAACATTCTAGAATTGCTTGTAGTGATGGCATCACAGTCCTATGACTAAAAACCACTGAACTGTATACTTTCAATGAGTTAATTGTATGGTATATGAATTATATCTCAATAAAGCTGTTAGAAATTTAAGTGGGAAAAAGAAATATTGTGCTTTTATTTAGAAATACCACACATTTGTTAGAAACCGATCTCACACCCATTTTCCCAAGCATAAAGAAAAATGCAGGTTTCTATCATCTGGGACACTAGGAGTCCTGAGCTCATTCGTTTTCCCGTGTGCCCGTACAACGGTCAAGGGCCAGTGCGGCAGTCCCACTCCTGATGAATCACAGGCCCGCAGGCTTCTTGCAGTGGAGCACTTCAACTCTATAAAGCCATGTACTTTTCTCTAGGAACAATACATTGTCCTTGAACCTTGAAATGAAGCACAAAAATTTTTCTTTTTCTCCAGCATAGACAAATTCACTCCATTAAGGCCACCTGAAACTCACTGGGTTAAGACATTTAGAGCGGGCCAGAGTGCCAGGATTACCAGACCCTAAATACAAGCTAACCTTTTGGGCTCCTGATGTGTTCTTTCCCTCCCTCCCTTTCTTTTGTCCAGGTTCTTTGGCTCTAAGACAAAAGTCTGAAGACACCCCCCCCACCCCTGCACCAAGAGTGTTAGATGGGAAGAGACAAAGGAACGTCCTGGAGTTTGGGCTCCATTTCCCAGCTCTTGGGGCCCACACTTGGGTGTCCATGTACTACTGAGACACTTTCCTTCCCTTCTTCATGACCACAGCAAGGCTGGACTGGGGGTCCTGGGAGCAACCCCTGCCCTGGCATGTCAGAGCGAACAAGTGAACACACAGGGAAGTCTGGCTGGTGAAAAGTCAAGAAGAAAAGCTAAGATTTTACTCAGGTGAAAATGACTAGAGATTCAGAGCAGGCACCAAAAGACACACACTGAAATAAATAAACAACTGGATTTCCAAAGTAAGAAAAACTTAAAATTTATCTTAGAAGTCACTGAAATACAAAAGAAGACAATGGCAAAGTGTAAGGCTAACACAAACCATACACTTGAGTGTCAGAGTACTCTAGGGTAAAAGGTGATGGAAAGGTATGTGACTCCGTATTTTTCTAGCTTCAAAAAGTCAGAGAGCCCAGATCATAGCCAGAACATCTCAGTATTGGTTACAGATTCTTTACAAAGGTATTTACCTGTGGGAAGAGAAAAACCAAAAATTAAATTTCACATTATCAACAAACTATATGATAGTCTTTCTATAATGCATATAGGCAAGCCCATGAGGTTTTTTTTTAGGAAGGGAAAATAGGCATGGAGAGAGGCATATGACCTACTCAGGGTCACATAGTTACAAATGGCAAAGTTAGGAACAGAACCCAGAAATTGCATTTCCCTAGTTCTAGAATGCCTTAGAGGAGGAAGTTAGCTAAGAAGCACATGTTATGAGTCAATTATTTAACAATGATTAGCCCCAAATAATTTAGAGAATAGGGATTATATTTGTAACTTGCACAAGGTCCCACAGGCTTTGGAGTGTGAAATGCAATTTGAGGTGCAAAGCACAAGACCCATTATGTTGAAATTTGAAGCAAAGATAAAAGTGCAATAAAGGAAACCACCAGAAAGCAGAAGCTAAGGTCCTCCCCACCTTGTTCATGAGTTCTTCCTGCTTGGTTACTACTTCAGAAAAATCATTATTGACATCCAACACCAGCACTGGAATGTTCAGCAAAGCGTCAAAGTGGAGCCTTTAAGAAGCATGAACATTTAGGGGACAGAAAAAAGAAGGCTGAGTCAAGCTTCACACACTCAGCAAGTCTTAATTAATTCAGAGAACAGACCTAAAGTCTGTTGAAGTTCCCAGTGAAGTTGCATATAAACAGGAGTTTTAAAAAAGAATTAAAGTTGGCTGGAAAGAGGAAGGCTGAAATTTCTCTTTAGTCTTGAGATGGATGCTGAAGGTCAGAGCTCCAAACATTTTGAGTGGACAGCATACCAGGCCCAGAAGGAGGAAAGGATGAAACCAGGAACTGTCAACTTAGTAAAGTAGACAATTTCTCTAAAATTTTTCAGCCCTTCACCCTAAGCCAACTATATCATAACATCATCAATCACAATATTCAATCTAGGGGAACGTTAGGAAACAAAAAAGCTGGAGAAACAGAATCTAGTAAAATGTATCCTGGAATACACAGATTACAACCAATATTAAATATCTGAGTTTTGTAATGCTTGACATTTCCAATCACTTCTAGTACATTCTGAAACTTCCTATGGGGCTGCATGTTGACTTCTTGTATTTTAACGACTGGCTTCAGGGAGGCAGGTCTCTGTCTGATGCTACCCTCTTCTCTGCTTACTTGGTTGTCTTGTGAATAAGCCAGGCTTCATGTTGACTGTGCAGCTGCTCGAGATACGCCAGCTCAATTCGTTTCTCCTCCTCCCTGGCCCTCTGGTGTAGTCTCTTCAAACAAACCTAAAAGACAATCCCCAGGCCGTGGTGAACTTGTCTACTATCTTGGCTGTTACAATGCAGTCTTGGGGGGGTGGAACAGGGTGCTTTCAGACCCATTCATGATGTCTATCCTGGGTGTTATATGCCACAACTTATCTTCTGCTGTTTTGTTTTCTTATTTAACCACAGGTTAAGGGCAAGAGTCACCCACCTGGGAACCTGGAATTACCCTTCTTTTTCTTCTTTCCGACCACATTCAGGAGGTCACTGAGTTCTCTTTGATCTCTCTCCAGCTGCTTCTCTTCTTGCCTCTCTCACCTCTACCCTGAACAGGCCCTAGGCCCCTCTCATCTGGACCATGGCAAGAGCCTCTGGCACTCTGCTTCCTGGAGGTGGTGAGGTGTATGGAAAGAGCACAGGCCTTAAAGTCAGACGTCCAGGATTAAATTCCTGTCTTCACTATGTATTACTGCAGTCTTTGTGGGCTTCCATTTCCTCATCCTCCACTCAGCCCTCAGGCGGCTGTGAGAACCCACCAGAGGGAGGCATACCACATTCCTGGCAAAGGCCACCCTTCCAGGGCGCCCCCTCCACCTACCCACCCTTCTACAGCACTGCAACACAGGGGTATTACTCTTCTTGCTGGCAGTCCTCAGAGCCTCCTTATTGCCTATGGCCACAAACTCTGGGGGTTCAAGGAAGTATGAGTATTTACAAAATGGTAAGTAATCTGAAACATCTCTCATCTCACTCACTCTGGAGCAGAATGCAAATAATGAAGTAAAAAAAAAGCGAGGCTTAATACTAACTCCCCTTCCCTGCCCTTCTGAGAGAGCGCATAATTCCATTCTGCCTCCACACGGCAGAAAAGCACACTGGCTCAGAGAATGTCATCCTTTCCTTTACTTGTCACACAAGGACATTCCTGGATTCTGGCCACCCCTCCCACTTCTCCACTTTCAACCTCCTCGGCGCCTCCCCTGGACTCACTGCTTTAGCGTGACTGGACCTCCTGGCGGCAGGGCAGGCCAAGCTCTTCCATACCTCAAGACTTTTGCTCCAAATGTTTTAGCTTGAATTGCTTTCCTTTCTCTCTGCCTGGCAAACAGGTCATCTATACATTCAATGTCACCTATCCTGGGTGGACAGGTAGATTAACCGACTGACTTAGGACCTCCCTCTTTCAATCACTTACAAAACTTTATTCCCAAATGTAAACTTCAACCCCAAGTGAAGTGCACATTATTCCCTAAGGCACTGAGTCTTTACTGTTTCCTCTTGTCTTACCTTTCCTCTAAGGAAACAAAATCATATAAGCAAATTTCATTTATGATATCAAGTCCAACTTTTCACACTGATGAAAAGAGAGACTGACCTAACTGGCTAATATTTTCAGCACCACCCCTCCTTGTCAATCTCTTTTCCCCAAATCAATTACTGTCCCAAACTTGGATGAAGTCTTTGTCCTCATGATTTTAATTTACCTAGACAATAAGTAAGACAATATCCAAAACAGCAAACCAAGTGCTAAGCTGTGAGGTTTGGGTCTTATTCCCAGCAGTTTAGATAAGGGAGGGAGCAACTGGGCCCCAGCAGTAAGAAGTGTTTCCTGAAGAGGCACGAGTTTCGCCTTTATCTCTGGTACCAGCTTCTGAGCGCTGCTCTGAGTGCGGGAGCTGTGCTAGGCCCCAGACAAACACCGACCACCATTTCAGCTGCATCATAAAGCAGAGGGAGGTGTACACTGGGGGTTCTAAGGGCCCAGGGAACTGGGAGGCAGGCTGGAGTCCGTCTCCTTTGGGGCTGAGCATGGGCCTGAGCAGAGTAGCTGGTCAATAAATATTCGTTGCATGTATTCTTTTAATGTTTTAATTTCTGACCTAGTCTCTCTATCTCCATTTACCTATTTCTCACTTGCATCCTTTTTATTTCTACCTTCCCTCATTCAGAACCTGCCTGCTTTCTTTCCTTCTTTCCATCTCCTGGCCCTGTATCCCCACTTCACTGCTGACAGCTTGTCGCCTCCCTTCCCGATCACACAGCTTTCCACCCGACTTCCAGCTCTGCTCCCACCCACACCCACCTGCCGTTAACTTTTTTTGTGTATTTTCAGAAACACCTTACACATAAGCATGTTCTAATCCCACCTTAAAACCCCACAAGCATGTAAGAGATGTTCCACCATACACTTTGCTCTTGTTTTTCCTAACACTACATCTTGGAGATTGTTACATATTAGTATCGTACTTTCCCATTTTCTTTTATGGCTTCAGAGTTTTCCAATGCATGGATAGGGCATAATATATTCAATTGGTCACTACTGCTGACCACTGGGTTCTTTCCAGTAATTTGCTATTACAAGCAATGTGGCCTTGCACACGAGCCATTTGCCCAAGTGGGAGCATATTTAAGGAGCAAATTCCAAGGAGCATAATCAGTAGGTCACATGTTTGTGCACTACAGTGACAAACTACCTTCTTAGGGGTTAAACAATTTACATTCCCACTAGCAAGGTAGCTTCGGGATGTGTCACACAGCAAAGCTACCTAATTTTCCTCTCTGAGAGAAAAATATTATCAGAATTAATTAAAATGCATATTTAAAAAATGTCTCTCTCCTATTAAAATAAGCTAATATTTCTTTTTACTATTAATTTGGCTAACAGAGCAAACTTTTCTTCCCCCTATAAATCCACATAAACTCCTATTTTGAACATTTGGCAAAATTCTTATTTTACTGATACGATTACAACGCATTTTTTAAAAAAATACCATGTATAAAACAGTGCTTTAGTCTTATACCTCTTCATAGTCCTCATGAGGAGGACACATCTGTGTGTCATAAGGACACAGTGTAGCTGCTAGGGGGCAGGGGGGACCCTCCTCCTAATCTGCCCCCTTCACCTGCCACCTCAGAAGTGGCTGCTACTTTGCCTGCTTGAAGTCAGACAGCAACTAGGCTGTGACTGTGGGCGACGGGCTGCTGTGCTTCCTGAGCCCCGGCCCAGGTGCCACTGGTCCCGGGCACTTCCTGCCCTGTATCCTACTGCGAACAGGCTGGCCCTCTGAGGCATACTGCCTGGCTGCACTTTCTCTTCCTGATTCCATGGGGCCAGGTGGGGACACTGAGGCCTAGACATTTTTGTTGCTGTTGTTGGCTTGCTTGAGTTTTAGAATTAGGGGAAAGCAGGTGGAACGGAGCGAAAGGCCTTCCTCAGGCGCACCCCGCCTGCTCCAACGCGGTTTTGCCAGTGCTCTGCTCTGGCCTTCTGGGCGCTTGCACAGCCTTGTGCGTAGAGCTGTCTTCACTTCTGTTCTGCTCCTCTCTTGGATACAGTTACTTCTGAATCTCCCAGAAGAGGTCAGGCATGACTTCAGGGGAAGAAATCAGTGTTCCTGGGTCCCTGGCTCTAATGCCATCGAACAGCACCAAATCCTCATCCAATCTCGGAATGAATATGCTATTTTGCTTTTTCTGCCGTTAAGTTGCAATAATCCCTCAGCTCCCCTCAATTTACCCCAGCTGAAATACTTCAATTAGTCTCTCCAAAGAGGTGCCTCCACCACACCGCCGTCACCACTGTCCCCTCCCCAGGCAGTCACCTGGAGTGCCCGAGAGTGAGGAGGATCTTTGTGCTTGTCCTCTCCTCTTTGCCTCCTGTGAGACTGTGAGATGTGGCTCACCCATTTTCTGACCCTGCTCTCAGTCTGCTCTGAGGCTTCCTCTGTCTACAAGGTTCAGGCCTGCCGGCCTCTAGTCTGAACAGAGCTCTCCCTCCTAAGATTATGTGGCATTCATGGCATCTGACTATACATTACATATGTGTCTCAAAAGTTGAGAGCAACACCTCTCTCAAAAACTACCTCCCTCCAGAGAGCCCTTAGACTTCACTAGTTTGAGCCATTGGATTTGACAGACAAGGACCCCCCAGGAGAAAGGTTCCAGGGGCGGCCATGGTCACTGCCAGTCAGCAGAGGCCAAAGACCACTGCTCTATCCAGAGACACTGGTGCTGCCACCCTAACATCAACCTACTGTGCCCCTGGCTGGCTCCATGGTCCAAGTCAGAACTGTGGAAGGCAACTTCTGCCATCCATCCTGCCTTACCAGTGGTGTTCTCAAGGTTCAAAAAGAGGCTATAAAGTAGGGCAGTATCAGGATAAGCTGAGGAAACCATCCTCTTCCTCCCAACATCCTATTCAGGAAACCATCAAGACCACCACAGACTCTGACAACTCAATTAGAGGGAAGGAAAAGCAAAGGCAATTGGCTATAGGTTGCCTGGTCGGAGGAGCCAATCTGCAAACCTGGGTGATAAAGACAATACCAATATTCTCTATATTGTTGCTACACTGTGCTATGCACGACCAACGGCTTTAGTCCTCTGCTGCAGAAGGCCTGTGGGCAACAGGTGCTCATGCCAGACGGGAGGGTGTTTATCCACTGCTCTCTATGCTCCACGTAATACCCACAATCCAATTTCTCCAACCAGAAAAATCAGGGGCTTGGAGAACACCACCTCCTAACTTTCAAATGGCCCTAAAAGCGTTTAGGTTCTGTTACCTGGGGAGTAGCCTGGAGGTAGATGAAGCCATGTAATTTGAGCTGGCTGGCAAACTCCTGCAGAAGAAAAGAATGCCAGTCCTGATAGATATGCCACTCGATGTCACTAAGGGAACCATTTTCAAAAAGATTCTTTGCAAAGATATACCTGGTTGGAAATATAAGTGGGATGGGGGAGCGGGAAAAGAATGGGAAATGGAATGAAAGACAGAAGAGAGAGAGAGAAGCAGAAAAATCAGTCACCAACTTGTTACATGTTTGTTTAAAACACTTAACCTTTCTAGTTCCTCATCAATCTTTAAGAAATCTGAATTTATATCTCCCTCCTTGCTCAACACTAAGACAGGAAAAAGCATCTAGACTTTAGTGGCCAAAATCACAGCTCTCCAGATGAATTACCCCACTGGAAGAAAAGGGGACACTGGAAAAGAGTGTCATTGGTCACCAACAATTTTCCCTGCTGGGAAAAATGTCCCTCAGACAGAACATACAGCATGGTGCACATACACTTAAACTTCTGAGACTTTCTTATTACTGTAGCAAGCCCCCAAACAAACAAAAAACTCTAGTATAAAGCACCCATCACATTTCATTTAACGACTGAGGTTTCTGAGTCTCCAGGCTGCTGAGCCATCCTTCTGTCTAGTTAAGAAGTGGAGAAGGAACTGTATTTAAGTGGCGTCACCTGGGGAGCAGGACATACATTTCTTGCTACCTTCAATTTTACCAAGAGAGTAGACTCTCCTCCATAGCACACATGGGCTCTTGTTTCCCTGCTTCCTCTACTGCTGAGCTTCTAATCCAGACACAAGAAAGCTAAATCTAAAAATCAAACTAGCTTTGCCCCTTGCTTATGGCCACAACCCAAGGAGCATGTGGTAAACAGGTATCAGAGCTGACCAGACACCATAGCTTCAGAAGGGTTAGTTCTGCTTTGAAACCTCAGGCTTCTTGATACAAAACACAATTTACATCCTAAACAATGGACTCCAGTTTCTACAGCAATGCTTAACAACTGGCCACTTCTGCGGAAATGAAAGTTGAAATCCTTGTGTAGGAATGGCTCAGGGAAGTGTAAACCCCAAAGCCGTATGTATTGCAGAGTCACATTCTGAGTCTGATCCTCGCTCCAAAAATCTCACAATTGCCCTGTCACCATAGGTAAATCACCTAACTCCCTCAGCCTGTTACTTCCTCTTTATATAAAGAGATAACAGTTGAACCTAACTCCCAGGGTTGCTGTGATGTGTGTATGTAATACTCACAAGGTGCTTAGAAGAGTGACTGACACACAGCACTCAAGACATCTTAGTCATTAGTGTGACTACTTCTTTGCTAGGCCATGAAGAAACTAATCTGGGGGCTCCAGAAGTCAACTTCCCAGTCTGGGATTGTTTAGCTATAGTCTAGCTGAAAGCAACAAAGAGAAGAGGTGACCTTTGTAACTCAATTTCTGAAAAATATTTTTAGCTTCTTCAAAGGTAACTTAGAAATTATGCATTTGTTAATAAGAGGGGCCCTCACTCTTCTCAAGGATGAGCATCTCCTTATTTCTCCATCAGTGGTGGTGGGCAGAGATGTGGCATGAGTGCTAAGGCGCAGGAACTACGGCAATCTGCATGCAGGGCCTGCAAAGGACAACTTAATAAGGACTTAGGCATCAGGGCCCTGCTCTAAAACCACAGGCTATTGTTTCTTTTAACTTAAAAAGGAAAGATTTCGCTTTCTTCCTCCCTGTCATAAAGGTTAAGTAACTTGTCCAAGGTCTCATGGTGAGTGTTGAATGGGGTCATCATTTTCCCAAACAACCTGTGCCCCTCCTGTGGAACATGACATGGCATCACACCCATGAGCAGGGGCGCAGTCTTTGAGTCCCCTGTTGGTCCTCTCTGATGGCTACCATGAAGGCAAGGACTGGACTGGGTCTGCCTTGCTCACTGTTGCAGCCCCAGGGTCCAGCCTGTGCCTGAACACAGTGGGGACTTCGTCAACCTATGCTGAGCAAATGAATGAATTTTTTAAAGAAGGGAAGGGTCTCAATTACCATCAGGATTATAACGTGTAATTAATTATCCTTTCTGTCTCCAAAACGCCTCCTCTGAAGAAAACATTTAGAACATTGTAGCTGCCTATAGTGCAACCAATTCTCATCTCTTCCTTTGCAAATAAATGTTAAGATCTTGTAGCTTCTAAATAAAGTATTTCTATTTCTGAGGGGCCTCTCACATGCCTACTTCACTAAAGGGCCAGAAATCAAGACCCATAGCGCATGTTCCCAAACCCAGGTGGTTTTATGTGATTTCTTTTCTCAGTCCAAGAGGTATGGCTTTGGAAAGGGCAGAGAAAAATATATAGCAGTAAACCCAACAATTGAAAAAAGAACCAAAATCAAAGCCCGACCGTAACTCACATATTTGGCTTTTATAAAGACACACTGAGAAGGAATATGCAGCCCAGAGGGTTTGTTTTACACATCTCGCATGAATTTTAGGTAATGTTAAAAAAAAAAAATACATGACATTACAAGTATACTCTCATATTTTCCCACCAGGAGACTTTATGAACACTAAGCAGTAAAACTAGTTTATCTAATTTGGAATGAAGTGGGTAATCAAATTAATGTCTTCAGAAGTGAACGGACAATGAAAATGCACCATTTTCCATTTTGATAACTCAAAGGGGCTTAAGATAGACCATCAGGGTTTAAACCACAATTTCCCACTGATAGAAGTCATTCATAGCCTGAAATATCCTCAGTAGTGTTCAGATCAAGGCACTATCACCTTGTCTCCAAATGGCTCAAACACAAGTCACAGCCTCGGCTGTGGCCCCACCAGAGCTCTGGAGCTGGGGAGGACTAACTTCCCTGGAATCGACTTCCCAAGCCAGTGCTAACCTTCACTAGAAGTGACTTCGGCCCTCACTCCCCCAGGCGTCGGGATGACACCTTTCCCTTGACCTGGCACAGGCCCTTGAGGCCCTCTGCAGACGGCAGCCAGCAACAAGCCCTGCCACAACATGGAGTTAAATAGGTAAAATCTGAGACAGAAGCCCATTTCACAAATGTGCTATTTCTACTTAGAAACCCTTTCTTGAAGAACAAAATAAGGATGTATTTTTCATATCATTTTAGGAACACACATTTTCATTATGTCTGCTTTTTTCTTTAAAGGTGATAACCAACCACTGATGCATTTGGTTCTAGAATATACGTTACTCCTGAAGTGTCTATTCTGTGCCTTTCAGCATATAATGGTATACTAGAGAGCTACCAGCTTGCCTCTCTGACAGAAATGAATAAGGAAACAAAGTAGGCAGTGGCAATGAAATTAAATGCATGCACTGTATGAAAAACACAATATCCTTTCTTGACATATATGGTAACTCTGAATAAATCTGTATGATTTGTCTTTAAGATGACAATTTTTCGAAGTACAATTTTCTAAGATGAGAGAGCTGTGCACGATCTGAGAAAGAGAAAATACACAGCATTGAGCATGGGGCTTATAATCAGCAGAGGGCTCAGGGTCCTACCTGTCACTGTACACAGACCTCTCAAAGACCTGGACTGCCTCCCTGGCCTGTAAGAGTTTCACAGGGAAGGGCTCCAGCTGTGCTTTCAGGCGGCTCATGAAAGAAAATGTCTGGAAAGTATAGGACCATCGTGCTGGCTCCTGGTACATCATATCCAGCAAGTTTCCAAGATTTTGGGTGGCACAGGCCTGGAGGGAAATTACAAAAGAGGAGAGTTTCCTAGAAGGCATATTTATTTCATGATGTTTACCACCTCTCCCCTCCCCCACATCAGTTTAATAGTCAATGAAAGAAGCAATTACAAATGTTTCCTGCCACTAAAACAATATAATCATTTGCCCTGGCATCGTCAAAGCTACATAATCAAGAAAGAGATTTTCCTATGTTATTAGACAAGAATTTGAAAGAGGGAGATGACATGTCACCTTCAATATACAAGAGCAGTGGAAAAACCACTATTTCCGCTGGTATAGAATTAGCTTATTCACTAGTTGCTGGGTTTGTGAAGCCTGCCTGAGGAGTTAACTGGCAACCATCTAAAAGTCGACTTCCAATCAAATCTTCCCATTGTAACAATCCTGCCTCTCTTTTGAGCTTTCATCTGGGCCTATTTCTTTATAAAACCTCAATCCAGACAAGAAAGCAACTGATTACTTGAAAATCCAAACAACCAACCAACCAACCAAATAGAACGCTCTCTCTCACAGGAGGGCTACAATTGTTAAACAAAACTCTCCCCCTCCATTCTAGTGTCTTTGTGGACTGTATTTGAAAGCCCGCTGACTCTGCATGTGCAGATGAGAATGTGTGCGATTCTCAGGAGCCCTGGATTCTTTCCTGGGCTCTGATGCTGACTCAGTGCAAAAGTGAGTTTTGTGCAAAGCCCTTTGGATCTGCATTTACCCCATCACTGTTAACTGAAGGCCTGCATGGATGAGGCACTCCATGGGCTCAGTGCTATAAGAAGTGTAAGAAACAAAACTAATAAGACTTGTTTCAGTGTTCACTGTACTATATTATCTCATTTAAACTTCAGAACAGCTTCAGGAAGTGGGTACTACTGTTATTCTCATTTTCCTGAGGGGACAATCCACTCATAAAGGTTAAGTAACTTGTCCAAGGTCTCATGGTGAGTAAGTGTTCAATGGGGACTCAAACCTGGCTTCCTTGAACTTCACTCTAATACTGCTCCATATAAAGAAAAGCAAAACATGGTTCCCAAACTCAAGAGGATATAAAGAGCTAGAATATAAGGCAGAACACATGATGAAGGATCTATCACATCTGGGAGATGGAATTTGAGCAACTTTCTAGAAATAAGTGGCATTAAACTGGGAAATAAATGATACATGGAGTTTCCACAGATGGATATGGAGATTAAAAAAGCATTTCAGGTGGAGACCAAGATACAAGAGGTAAAAAAAGACACTCCAAAAGAAGGGTCCCAGCACGTTGAAAGCTTTCAGCAGGAACAATGGAGGTGGAACAGAATGGATTACAAACAATTTCCCTTCTTTCAATCCCCCAACCCACAAATACACACCACCCTTGAAATTGGCCCCTGATTAAAAGCCGGAGGTAGACAAATTTGAAGCTATTTGAGTCTCTGATGGTGTCAGCAGCGCCTGCAGGAAGCCCTGGGTGGGCAGCACAGTTCTGAGACTGCAGGGGAAGCCTGCTGTAATAGAAGTTCTGTGTGCAAATGTACTAGGCCACCAGCAGGCTTTGGGCTACCCAGGGGAGGCTCTTCCAGGAACAAACAACTGTACAGGGTCTACATAATTTCTCAAAAACCCATGTCAGATATAGAACAAATGCAAACATCCCTTCAAATACATAAACAGATAGAGGGACAAATGCTGAATGTAAAAATATTCAGTAATTCAAAAAGAGAGGACCAATCTATATGCTCAGGAGAAGCAGCCTCTTAAGGAAACAGAGCTGTTGTCAGAAACAAGAAAAACAGAAAAATCTCAATGCAATTCAAAGGACTGCCCCATTGGTAAGAACATACTGTCATGAAAGAACACTGTTAGGGGAGAAAAGTGCAATCGCCAAAACAAAACACCCAATGAAGGTAATAACTAGCAGGCCATGTAAGACTGTAAACCTACTTAGTGAATATCATATAGAATTATCTAAACTAAGAGAAAAAAAGCAGAAAATTATGAAAGAAATTAAAGGACTTGCAGGTCTGAAAAAGGAGATCAAATATACATCAAAATAGAATGGCAGGGTATTTTTTGCTTTTTCTTCCTTTCCTCTGGAAAGATACATCAAGATGTAATGTCACTTGTGTCCCACCTCACAGTAATTCAATTTTGTATCAACCAACTTTCCAAAGAGGGGTTAAAATGATCTGCAAGGTCACAGTACTTATAGCTGAGACAAAGCCGCCTGAGCAAGGAAGTGATTTTCCTTCTCATGCAACAAGACTCTGATAAAGAAGTGAAACGCTACCCCCAACAGAGGCCACAGGAAGACTACTACTCATCAGATGGGCGTCTCCTTACCAAACTTCACCATCACTGAGAATCAGCGTCTAGTAGGAACATGAAGTATCTCTAGCTATTTAAGAACAGAAATAAAGTTTAAAGGCATGGTACAACTAGGAGTTATAGTCAAAGGGAACTTATCAGAGGAAATGAAGCTAAAATCAAAGAAAAAAATTAACGAAATCTATGAGACGTGAGACTTTCCACCACAGAAATTCACTAAGGACCAGAAAAGATTTTTTATGTATTTACATACACAGCTTATATACACACATACACACACACATGTACCCACAACTGGACCTATCCTGGCAAAATGTCAACAATTCATAAAAAGCAATACAAAAACACTAGTTACTTATTTAAAAAAACAGAAATTACCTTTTATATCTTTTGTATTCTAGAGCAAAAGACATTTTTAGACAAGCAATCACTCAGAAATTATACCACCCACATAACCTTTCTGAAGAAAAACTTCTCTAAAATATATTTCAACCAATGAAAAATTATTTCAAAATAAAGAATTAAGAAATGGGAAGATGTGGTAATGAGAAAACAGGGGTCAGTGATCAACAAGTAAAACAGTTAAATATAAAGTAACTATTATTAATATGGTTATAATGTTTATTGTCAATTTCTATTGTTAAAAGAGAAATTTCATGATGTAAAGACATTCTGGATCTATAACATTTCAGATGACTTCAATATACCTGGGAGTCTGGAGAAAAGAGTAATAAAAAGAGTAGTAGAGTTTTTTTTAATTTCTTTCAGAGAGACTCTATAACATTGATAGATAGGCTTAAACATGTATATTTTTAATTTAAATGTTTCTACCAGTAGAATAAAAAAAATAAATTTCCCATATGACTGAAGGGGAGAAAAATGAAAGAAAAATTTAAATACAGCAAAAAAAAAAAAAAAAAGGAAATGAAAGCACAAAATAACGTGGCAGAAATCAATTAAACATAATCAGAATAAATGAGAAAAATTCTCAGTCAAAGCAAATCCTAAGACTGGGTAAAAACTACAAATCCTATTCATAAGAAACACCTAAAGCAAAAAGACAGATCAGTTGAGGACAAAGGGCAGCAAAATCTACCAAGCAGATGCAAATAAGAGCAGACGCGACAAAACTGGGTTAAGAAGAAAAAGCATTAGATGCTGCCACAGGGCTTTTTATACTTATAGAACAATAAAGACTCCACAAAGAGGTCATGAGCCTTCTCATGGGGAACAAAGCATTGAAATATATAAATATAGAGCAAAGCCAATTAAAAATACGAGAAGAAATGGACAAAACACAATTAAAGTACAAAACTTTAACAGAGTTCTCTCAGGATTTAATATAAAAAGTAAACCCCAAAAACAAGAACTTAGCAGATAAGACTCTAAATCACTATTTTTTTTTACATATATGAAATTGGGATACATCTTACAATGTTTATTAAATTAAACAGACACTTTAATTATTCCTTAGATGTGCTGAGTATGTGCCTTATAGTCACTGGCATCTTAGATTTTAAAAAATATGTCACATTAAATTTCAAACTGTACAGATAACATACATATCCTTCTTTAATAAAGTCCACGGCACATTCACCAAAACTGATCATATATAAAATCTGATCATACATAAGCCATAAAGAAAACCTCAGTAAGTTTCCCCAATTAGAAACTGTGTGAGCCACATTGTCGGACCATAACAAAATACAATTATAACAACAAAACAATGTACACACAAAATCTACTCAGAAAATGTAAGGACTTCAAAAATAATTCTAGGGCAAAAAATTAATCAAAACTACTAACAAAAAAAATTTCAGTTGAAATCTTCTGTCAAAATATAGAAAATAGGGGCCAAACTTATCCCACGAAGAAAATTTCCAGTTGCAAATGCTTTTATTATTATGACAGAAAAAAAGAAAAATATACAAACTAATCATTTAACCTAAAGAGCTCTAAAAATGCAAAGAAATTCTGAAAAAGATATGAATAAATTTGAAGGCAAAAATTAATGAATTAGAATGCAACGTGCTCCCACAGAGTTAAAAAATAAAATCCATTAAGGTCTTTGAGAAAAGGATAAATGGACAACTATCTATCAAATCTAACCTTTCCAAAATATTCACACAAAATAAGCAACATCAGACAAAAGATATAATAATTCTGGATACAAAAGAATTTAAAGTATGAAAGAACACATGTACTAATTTTACACTACTAAATTTTTTTTTATTAAGGTATCACTGGTATACACTCTTATGAAGGTTTCACATGAAAAAACAATGTGGTTATTACATTCACCCATATTATCAAGTTCCCCCCCATACCCCATTGCAGTCACTGTCCATCAGCATAGTAAGATGGCCAGAGTCACTACTTGTCTTCTTGGTGCTATACTTCCTTCCCCATGACACCCCCACCCCCGAACACCATGTGTGCCAATCATAGTACCCCTCAATCCCCTTCTCCCTCCCTCCACACCCACCCTCCCCCACCCCTTCCCTTTGGTAACCACTAGTCCCTTCTTGGGAGTCTGTGAGTCTGCTGCTGTTTTGTTCCTTCAGTTTTGCTTCGTTGTTATACTCCACAAATGAGGGAAATCATTTGGCACTTGTCTTTCTCTGCCTGACTTATTTCACTGAGCATAAATAGCTCCATCCACGTTGTTGCAAATGGTAGGATTTGTTTTCTTCTTACGGCTGAATAGTATTCCATTGTGTATATGTACCACATCTTCTTTATCCATTTATCTACTAATGGACACTTAGGTTACTTCCATATCTTGGCTACTGTAAATAGTGCTGCGATAAACATAGGGGTGCATCTGTCTTTTTCAAACTGGGCTGCTGCATTCTTAGGGTAAATTCCTAGGAGTGGGATTCCTGGGTCAAATGGTATTTCTATTTTTAGTTTTTTGAGGAACCTCCATATTGCTTTCCACAATGGTTGAACTAATTTCCATTCCCACCAGCAGTTTACAATACTAAATTTGAAATCTCAATAACAGTGCAATTTCCTAAGAGAGCAAAATTATCAAAATTGACTCAAGGTAAAAAAAAAACTTGAATAATAAATGAGAAAGAAACAGCTGTCCAA
The DNA here is from genome assembly GCA_029783875.1 of Phataginus tricuspis. Classification (NCBI taxonomy): domain Eukaryota; kingdom Metazoa; phylum Chordata; class Mammalia; order Pholidota; family Manidae; genus Phataginus; species Phataginus tricuspis. Next base: position 64,239,659 of record JAQQAC010020896.1, read on the forward strand.
TTATTCCCCCCAACAGCACTGAATCTACATTATTTTAAAAATCATTTCTATCATACCTTCAAAGAGTAAATAATTCCTGTTAAAATCAATGCTTTCAAAGCTTCTCATTTCATTTTCATAATCCTGATGGTAAAACCTGTCACAAACTGTACAAATAGTAATACCAATTAAATTTATATACATCCAAAATTCTAAACAACACATTATAAAATAAATGGAACAGTATACTATGACCAACAGGTTTGATTTTAGGAATGTAAAGGCATCATTATCAAATCTTTCACTAATATTAAGAGATTAAAAAAAGAAAAACCCCACAGTTATCTTCTAGATCCTAAAAAGGCTTTTGATGAAAATTCAACATCTGAGCCTGATAAAAACATTTACTATCTTACTAATAGAAGCGAACCTTCTCCATATGGTCTACTAAAATGAATACTCATCATAGGACTTAACAGTGATACATCAGAGGTAATTTCACTAAAGAGAGAACAAGATAAGAGTGACCACCATCACTGCTATTATTTAATATTGTTCTGGAACTTCTAACCAATGAAAGAACACAAGAAAACAGAAATGAGGTATGGATATTGGAAAACTCTTACAAGTGATTAGTATTTAGAGAAAATTGTTCCTCTTTAAAGCCTCAAAAAAATAAAAGCAAAAATAAAAATTAAAACGAGAATTAAGTCACCCAAGACAAATACAACAATTAAGTGCTTTCCCTTAAAACAGCAATAACCAATTTGAGAAAGATGCTGGGAAAACAGATCCCACAGAACCACTCAAGAATAAACTAAACAAGAATACTTCTGGGACAAGTAAATAACTATTTGGGGGAAATTAGACTCCTGTAACTTTAAAGGCACATAAAGAGTAAAACCACACAAGCAAGAGAAAGAAGTGCTCTAAGAAGTCTTTTTAAACTTCAACAGTAAAAGCAGTAACTGTGAAGGAAAAGATAGATTTGACTACATAAAATTTAAAAATATTATACAGTGAAATACATTGTACATAAAGGAAAACGACAAGTGGGGAGAATATCAGCAAATATGACAAAGAGTTAAGATACTTTAACACACAGTGAGTTCTTACGAAGCTATTACAAAGATCTGACGGTCTCAAAAAAAAACTCCAAAAATTGGCAAGAGGTTTGAACAGGCAATTCAATCAAGACTAATAACGTGGCTGATGAATGTAAAAAAGATGTTCAATTTACTGGTATCGAAGAAATGTAAAATAAAGTAACACCCCACTTTCTTGCTTCACACATTAGCAAGGATGAAAACAGAGTTAACACCCAGTATTACTGAAAATGTGAGGAAATTGGTACTTTTTTGAAGGAAAAGTTTGTAAAATATATATAAGTGTCAACAAGATGCCTAATTTTTGGACATCAAAATTCCAGTTCTAGATATACCTGAGAAAATACAAAGGTGAACAAAATCTAGCTATTAAAAAAAAATGCAGCTACAAGTATATTCATCATTATAATATTGTTTATAATAGGGAGAAATTTAAAAAGTAAATATGCAGAATAAAAGATAACTAAAAAGAGTATATATTATGCAGTATACTGCAACCATTAAAATAACATTACAATGAAAGGAGGACCTTGTATATCAAGTGACATGGAGATGACAATAAAAATTTTTGTTTAAAAATAGCAAATGTAAATATATTTTCTCCACTGTATAAAGAAGTCTAAAAGAACAAAAATGTTAACTGTTTTAACTCTGGATAAAGGGATTATGGGAGTATTAGATATGTATTATTGCATAACAAAATCGTGCCAAAGTTTAGTGGCTGAAACAAAAAAAACATCATCTTAGTTTCTATGGATGAGGAATCTGAGACACAGCTCAGCTGGATGGTTCAGCCCCAGGGTTGCTCATGAGGTTTCAATCAGTGATGGCTGAGGCTGCAGTCATCTGAAGACCTGACTGGGGCTGGCGGAGCTGATTCCAAGAAGCCTCACTCATACAGCTGTTGGCAGGAGGACTCAGTTCTTTGCTGCAATGGGCCTCCACAGACGGGAGGCTTCATAACACCCCCAGAGCCAAAGAATGATGGAGAGAACAAGACAGAAGATACAATGCCTTTTTTATGATCTACCCTAGAAAGTCACACTCTCTTACTCCTGCTATTCTTTGAAAGCAAGTTGCTAAGACCAGCCCATACTCAAGAGGAGCACTAAGTCCACCTCCTGAAAGAAAGAATATCAAACAATTTGTGGACATATTTTTAAATCCCCTGAATAAGTGACCTGTGACAAACTCAGAAAAAGATACATAATTCTCTTTCCTAAATGGAAAAGTTAAAATTTCATGAATGCTCACTTGCTCTCTCACTCTTTCTCTTCTCTCTCTCTCTCACACACAAAGAGACTACTTAAAATACAAATATCCTAAATATGACGTGCCTGCCAAAAACGGTGACACAAACCTGAGTTGGGATAACAGGAAAACGGCGCCCAGAACAAGTTCTATGATGTTCTGCACCATTTAGACGACATCCAGAATGTCCTGTTCAGCTCTGAATTTACTTCATTCTTAGTAAATTCTTAATGGAAAACTAACAAACTGGGGCTCGTGACCTAGACAAAGTTACTTCAGAATGAGGAATCTTCCGGAGGAAAATGGTATTTGGCTTGAAAGAGAGAAGACTTAGCGGGAAAAGGGCATTACCTTCCACTGTATGAAGGGTCGCCATGTGGAAAAGTTCGAAGACTTAAGAGGTAGAACTTTAATCAATGAGTCAGAGTCACAGGGATGCAGAGTGGCTTATGTAAGAACTTTCTAACAATCAGAGTCAAAAAAAAGAATGAGCCCCTCAGTGATTGCCCCTCTCTGGGGCTGCAGGAGTCTGTAGTGACCGAGGCATGGCGTTGCCGCGCTCTCAGCTACCCCTAAGGCTCATGTCCAGACTGGCCCTTCCTCCTCACATGGAGGTGACTGGTGTTGAACCCAACCTTACAGCCTTTCCCAAAGCAGTAAACCTGACACGAGGGCCTGAGCAACGAGGCATAAGTGAGATGTACAGTGTCCAGCACAAAGTGCGTGCTTTATAAATGTTAGCTATTGTTCTGCACTGACTCAAAGTGACAAGATGCTAAGGTCTCTTCCAATTTCTAAGACGTCATAAATAAGTTCAAATCACTGTAATTAATGATTAATCCTGATGGTCAGCTTCAGCAATGACAAAATTCAACTTCAAAGCCAGGATGGCCGGACAGGCTTTGGGGAACCACACAGAGAACAGAGACAATCCCTAATGGAGATACATAAAAACCAGAAAAATCAAAACTAGTCATATTTAAACAAGTCATATCCTCTCTGGCATATATGGTCTGCTTTCTGGAATAAAGATATTTTAAAAAGAAGACTCAATATTGGGCTACTTCTGATTATTACAATTAGTTTACTCACCCACACCTGCCAACCACCCACTGCAGCTGAAAACTTACTTTTCGGGTGCCAGCAGCCTGGACATTCTGCCATGTTGCCACCGGTTCTGTAGCTACGTGCCACTCTGGGTGAATTTTCGTGAGTAACTTCACAAAGGTGGACTTTCCCACAGCTGCAATGCAAACGGCATATATTGGGACACTTCCCAAGTCAGGGCTGAAGGAGAAGGCTGCTACAAACACTGCCACAAATGCTCAACTCAAGAGAAATAAGTGCCAGTTTCTCCAATTTTGAAACCCAGCAGCCATACCACTGTCAGACTGATGATAGGCCAGGCCTGCTAACCAGAGTCACCATAAATGAAGACAGGCAATGGGGAAGAAAAACACCCTTCAGATTTGATCTGCAATTTTAATGTCCCAATTTCCCAAAGGCAAAGAGCATTTAGTAACAGGTGAAAATGCAATAGACTATCAAAAGTATATGAAATCAGCTTCTTAAGTCGTAAATCATATTTCTTAAGCTTAAATCATATTTATTCTGTTACAATGTAAAATTCCAAGTTTTTCAAGGTAGGAATGAAGATAATGACCCTCATTCATTCAACAAGTCTAAGAAATATTCACGGAATACTTACTATATGATCAGGACTGTCTGGTGGGTACAACGGTAAACAAAACACAGGATAGATTTTGCCCTCATAGAGCTTGTATGGGAGACAGATAATAAAGAAACATGCAAGTAATTAACAACAAATTGTGTTAATGCTAGGAAAGAAAAATGCAGGATGGCTCTAATATTGCTCAGGAAATCAGGGAAAGTTCGTCTGAGGGGAAAAAAATGCTATTTGAGGTAACACCTGAAAGGTGAGGAGTTAGCCAGGTCAAGGGTCGGGGAAGGGTAATCCAGGCAGAGGTAACAGCATGAACAAAGACTGGGAAAAGAGAAAGAGCCTAGCACACAAGGCAGAAGAGTCTGTGGCCTGGAGGTCAGTACAGCTACAGCATGGTCAAGTGAGGGACAAGACTGGCTCAAGATGTGTGGAGAGGCAGGTAGGCAGGCGGGGCCGGGTCACACAGAGGCTTGTAACCATGGTTAAGAAATGTGCATCTATTCTAACTAAGGGCAATGGAAAGTCAGTGACAGCAGATCATAAATAGTAAGGCTCTATCTCATTTTTTAAAAATCACTCCACCAATGGTGTAATACAGAAGTAGGCAGACCACTTGAATGAAGAGGATGGCAGAGGAGGCAGAAGCAGTAGTTGCTTCGAGGAATGCTTTGGAGATGAAATCACTGAGTACCACAACATCTAAGTTCTCTTCCCATTTAAACAATGTCTGGCCATACCTTCCTGAGCTCCAAACTCACCATCTGAAAGTCCTCCAGATATCTCCACTTGGATGTCCCATAAACACCTCAAAGAGTCAATTTACTGCCTAAATGAAGTCATCATCTTCCACATCAAGCTGAGCTTCCTCCATATCCTCAGGGTATGGCACTACCCTCCAGGGATTGTCAGAACAACTTCCTCTGCTAAACCAAGTAGCCACCAAGTGGTTTTGCACCTACTTGCCTTCCACATTTTCCCATCTGTCCTTTTCTCTCCATTCTCACCTCTGTGTTGAATACAGGCTCTCATCATCTCCTGCCTCTCTGACACTGGCCTTGCTCTTTCAATCCATCCTCCAATTGTAGCCACACTGAATACAAAATAACACTGCTTAAAACCCTCTGACAGCTCCCTATTGCCTACGACAAAATCCAACCCTTTATCATGGTTTACAAGACACATCAAGAATCTGGCCCCTGCATACCTCTCCCTGGCCTCAGCTTCCCTTCAGGCATTCTGAGCTCCTGCTGGATTAAACTCCTTCCAACTCCAAGCACGCCATGTTCTCTCCTGCAAATGTGTTCTCTCTGCATATGCTCTCCCATTGCCTGGAGCACCTTCTCGCTCCTCACCTGGCCAACTCCTACTCAGTCTTCAAGATTCGGCTCAGATGTGCCTCCTGTGCGAAACCTTTCCAGATCCTGACACCCCTAAGCTGGACCAGCAATCATCCTTCATGCTTGGCCTGGCACTGTGAGTCTCCATCACTGCAACTGGAATTGTGTTTCTTCAGCTAAAGATGGGGCTCTTCAAGGACAGGAACCAAAGCTGACTGAATGAATAAAACACTACATTATTAATTGCAGTTCCCTCTGAAACCTGCATTTGTTAAAAATTTAAAAATGAACCTTGGGAGTGTGTCTGGAACTCAATCTCCTCTTATCAGAGATGATCTTTCTCAAGTGAGTTCTACACTGAGGAGGAACCCAAATGGAACCAAGAGAAGAAGGGAGGCATCCTACCAGTCAGCTTTATCAGCCACTCATGGTTACTGATCAGGAACGAAGAGATGTCTCAGCCAAACAGCCCACACATCCAATATGTGACATTTACAACACACCACTCTAACTCCTCCTGCACACACAGGGTAAGAGCAGGGATCCGTGCATTCTGCACAGTCACGCTCATCCCGATCCACCCCCACCCAGCTCGTGTCTGCCTTTGCACATCTGCTCAGCCTGTGTTCTTCCCACCCATCAAGGAATAAATGCCTTTTCCTACTCTTCTAGGCCTGTGGGCTAAACCCTTTCCCCTACCAAGCCCAAGGCTCCACCTCTGCCATGAGGTCCAGGACTTATTTGGCTCACACAGTTCCTATCAGAATGGGCAGTTGCATCAAACAAGAAATGTTTATTAACTGCCTATGATATGTTTTGATTGTTTCATGGGCCTAATTTTGGTTTCCTAACAGGATCTGAATCTCTGGGTGGGGCCCCAGGAATTCACTTTAAAAGTATGCCTCAAGTGACCTGGAGGCACACTTACATTTGAGATTGCTATCTTGAACAATCTGATCAAAATCAATAGAGGTGGTTTTTAAAAAAAGGTATGTCCCCAAACCACATCCCATACTACTAAATAAAACCCTCCAGGCCTGTCATGGAGTACCTAACAGGATGGCAGGAATTATAAACTGATTTTGTATATTAAGAGATACCTGCCCTGCCCCGAGTAGCCCCTAGTTTAAAATATTTGGCACAGATGGTCAATATTTAGATTGCAGGTTGTTGATTAAGTCTAAAACATGGTCCCTGACTATCAGCTAGAAAGCTATTTTAATGAACATGAAAAGGTGATGGTAATTAGTTGTTAGATAGGTGGAATTGAATGCCTGTTAGAATTACTTGAATTTTTCTGAAGGTAAAAACAATTACTCAAGAAACTACTGCAGATGGAAAGGAAGGGCCCTGAGGGTTAGGGAATGCCAACTCCACCTCTGAGATCAGACACTATTAGCTCAGCTAAGGGCAGTCAGGACTCTGAGAAACTGACTCATGCCACTTAAACATACAAAACCCGGAAAGCCAACCAATGAGATGTAATGGGAAATACACAGTTCTAATTACTGGAACAATCATATCCAACCTGCACCCCATTCCCCCTTCCCCAGCTTCGGGAAAGTCAGTTTGGTAATCAGAAGCTGGCTTCAGCAAAGAATGACAGTAAATGGTGGTGGAAGGTCCTCAGAGCTGTGCCATCCATGTTGCTGCAGAGCTCAGCCTGGGTACTTTACTATAGGGCACTATTTCTTAAACTGCATTCCAATGGAACTTGGCTCTGCCAGGTACCACCCACAGACATGGACTACTTACTTTAAAAAATAATTCAAGGCTAATATTTATAGTAAAACCAGACACAGTATAAAATTTTTTAGTGCTGTGATACCTGATCATGATAGTTTTCTTCTTCCTGCTTGGGCTTTGTTTTTTTTTTTTAAAGACAAATGTTTTAAATATTCCCACAGGCTTCAAAAGAGTGGTGTTGTCCAGTTCTCTACATCTACACTGGCCTCCTCCTAGTGACCAGAACACTCAGGGCCACTGAAAGCCGCTCTTCTTCATGCAGCACTGGGCAAACTGACAGATTCCTCCTTTTGTCTGGTCTCTATGCAGAGCACCAGCCTCTTGTCAGTGATAAATGAGCTGAACTATTATCTTTCAATATGCTTGTTAATATGAAATTTGGGAGGCCTCGATCTCGGCATCAAGCCTTCCTCTCCAGCCTTGGCGATCACTGTACTTCATTACATGTGCCATGACAGTAAAAGGGTGGGAGGTACTTTCTTCTATTACTTCAACGTGTTTATTTTTATTAGCATCAGGATTGTCATTCCATAAGGCGGACCAAAGTTACATTGTTAATGTTCGTTTTTTCCAAAGTCATCGTTTTTTCCTCCTACACATTTTTCTATAAACTCTGATGCTTGCTATAGCTACATTATACTAAAATCTAGTAGGGAGATAGATCTGATATTATTATTTTAAATTTAATACAGTTGTATTTCATGGGAGTCTCTTAAATATACTAATACCTCCAGGCATTTTCTTTTCCTGAACAAGATGAAAAACATGGAGAAAAAAATCCAATTCTGAAACCTTTTAACCAAAAAGCAAACAGAGGCAGTAAATATATAATTGTTTATCTTTAAACAAAAAAAAGTCTTCTAAAGAAAATTTGAAGACTTCTCAGAGAAGACAAGTAGTGATTCTATAGCATCTCACTACACTGATGGATAGTGACTGTAATGGGGTTGGTGGAGGGGACCTGATGAAGGGGGGTAGTTTAATAACCATAATATTGCACATGTAACTGTAGGTTAATGATACCAAAATTAATTGTAAAAAAAAAAAAAAAGAGAATTTGAAGACTTTATTTCAGAAACTGCATTTGACGCTGCAGTCATGCACTTACTCATTTAACTGACAGATGTTTTTGGAGTAGCTACTCAGTCATAGGTACTGTAACTAAAATGATGAACTATGCTGAGACCCTGCCCTCCAGAAATGCACACTACAACTTTGAGCCCAAGTACCCAGCATCAGATAGGCTCTGAATCTAAAGGCATTCTGGGCAAACTTAACAAAAATCACTCTGCAGGCTTAAAAGAAACTTAATACATTTTTGCCCTGATTTTTTTTTCTTTTCATGGGAAACTATGTTTACAAAAAAAAAAAGCTCCTCACAACTTTCAGAGTACCATCCAAACTCATCTGTTCAGCAAGAGACCCTTGCTGATCTGGAATGCTCTCCTCCCCCACTCTGCCCACTCGATTTCATCCTTTCACTGTTAACTTCTCTGTGAAGCCTCGGCGAACTCCCTGGAGCCCTACTTCATCCCTAGGCAGGGTTAATCACTGCCTGCTCTGGTTTACCACGGTACTCATTTGCTGACTCGGCACTCTCTCCAGCTAGAATGGGAGCCTGCTTGCTGAAACACACACTGACCTTATTCTCTTTGCATCCTGAATATCTAGCCAGGTACTAAGAATGGAGATGGATGGATGGAATGAAGTGAATCACAGAAACAGAATCTCCAATACGCAATATTGGAATAAGTAGGTCTTTTTCCTCTAGGATTCTTCGCCCAATTGCTTATACTCAGTAAAAGTAAAAGATGAATATTACGTTATTAAATCACTAATTTTGAATGCTGGAGAAACATGTCATTAGGGAAGCTCTCTCCACTGCTTTATGTAGAAGTCTCTAGGCTGCAAAATCAAAAAACTGTTTCCTCTTCTGTTGGGTCTTTGAAAACCAAAGTGAGAATGGTCTGAGGTGACCCACTGACAGTACTTCATCCAGCAACCTTTCTTCAATACTGGCTTGTAATCATAAAATAACTGGTTTTGGAAGGCACTAATACACTATAGTGATGAATACATTCAAACAATAGACTAGGTATTTTACCGTTTAGACTTTAGGGATTCGAGGCACCAAGCTTTTGATTTTCAATCAGACATGGCCCATGGCTTCATAACTCACGCTAGATGCCATTAGTTGCTACTTCACTGATCCATTTTCCTTTCATGCTGCTGTCTGTACCTGCACAATTTTATTAACAAGACTTCGACTGCAAGACTATAAGAAAAGCCCCTGTAAACATACCTAACTCCGGTTAGGACAGGGGTCACCCCCCTGTTCAGGTTTCCTGAATGGGTCCTCTCATCTCGTCTGTTTGGGGCTGTCGCCTGTGACCACAGAACGAGAGAACTCTTAGTTTAACTGTAAAAGCAGTTTAATATCTTCCCTCTGTGGGTACCAATGACTGACTTCCACAAGGACATCTCAGTACAGGATTCAAGCACCTGTTAAACACTGAATGAGTACACCGTGTCAGGCAAGGGGTTGCGTGCTGGTGACACAAAGATGAACAAGACACCAAGTGCCCAGCCCAGGGAAGGTGCTGAATGTGCAAACCATTGCAACAGAATTCCAGTGCTGCAGCAGCTGTGGGTACAAAATGTTATAAGAGCACACCGAAGAGGCAATAACTAATTCTGTCTGAGGACTCTTCTGGGTGGGTGGGGTGATGGAGAGTAACAGGAGATAAAACAGAAAGAACCAGATGAAGGTCCCCCAGTCCACTTCTCATTAGCCACACTTTCCTTGGACAACTGCATTCATTTACAAGGCTTCAGCAACTACCCAAGTCAACATCTTCCATCTCTGAAATCTCAGCTCCCATCTCTCTCTTGATTTCAAGCACACATTCTAATCTGCCTCAGAACATCTATCTCTGTAGGTCTCAGATGCACCTCATACAAATCATCACTCTTGCCTCCCCAGAACTGCCTCAGTTCCTCTTTTCCCATGCTCAGTTTTCAGTCAGTGTCCAAATTATAAACCTCACTGTCATGTTCTATGCCTCCTTATCCCTCCCCCCCAAGTCCTGTCAACCCCACTTCCAATATCCATCTCAAACCTGTTCTTCTCTGTCCCTCCATACCCTCTGTTCAGCCTGCATCTTGCCACACTCCAACTACTACAATGGCCACAAATTGGTCTATCTACTCAAATTCATTCACTAACAAACTGGATGCAAGGCCCTATAGGTATTGTGGCAAACAAGACATACAAAGAACATGTCTACTTTCTGGAGCTTTCCTTTCATTCACCCTAGCCAGTTTCCTTCAAAAAATTAATCTGCTCAGGACACATACTGGCTTCAAATCAGTAGTCTCCACTGCCTACAGGAGAGACTACTAGCACCACCTAAACAGCTGAGGAACATCTGGCTAGTCCTACCCTTCCAACCTCTTCTGCTATCCTCTCGTAGGACATCCCTGTTATTAAAACTGCATGTTTCCTCAGGCTTCATCTTGGCAAATATTATTTCCTGTGCCTGGAACACTCTTTCCCCTCTTCTCTGCCTTGGGAATTTCCTACCTTTGAGATTCTGACTTACCATGCCCAAAGGTGGCACTCATCCTATGGTACAGAAATTATGTTTACAAGTCTGCTCCTCCCACCTGGTGGTGAGCTCCTTAAAGATCAAGAGCTGTGCACCCTCACAGGAGGCACTCAGTGAGTCTCAGTTCACGAGAAAGCAAGGAGAAACATAGAAATCTGGAAAGGTGAGTAGGCAAAGGTCAGGAAAATTGAAAGAGGGAGCTTGAACCTCACCTGACAGTCCATCCAGAAAAAGTACTTATTTTGTGAAGTACTTTGGTACCCTTCTGGGCTCTGAGGACAGAGCTTCCTTTAGGAGCATATTTAACAAAGTCCAGGACAGAACATCTGAATAACACCATCAGGCAGGTAGCAGGACCCTCCCTTCTCATTCCTTTTGGCGTGTCTGATTTGGCTGGAGAAATGAGTGTCTGGTCTCACTTTAAATTCATGACCACTAAGTCCAAGTGGGTGCTTAATGCTGCCCAGCAATTCCACATTTCTCTCTCACTCACTCACTAGACCACTTCATGTCTTTCCTCTGCCCTCACACTCACTCTTGGTTGATCTTCATTCTTATTTCACTGAGAAAACAGACACAACCAAAAGACTGTCCCCAGGTTCACAGCAAACCTACTTGAGCCAGTACTCATTATTTTGACATTTTCCCTGTTACCAGAGATAAACTGCTCCGAGCTATGGCCAACCTCTCTCCACTTGGGCAAGACTCCATTCCTCCTTGCTTACTAAAATCACTTCAGCAATTCTATCCTCTCCTACTTCACCAATTTTTTCCGCTCTCTACTAGACCTGAGGTTGAAAGGGTAATTTAATTCCTCTCACAAAAAGAGAGAAAAAAAAAAAACCCTCTTAAGCCCTTTTTCCATTTCAGCTACCACCCCAGGTCTGTCCTTTCTAGGAAAACTTCCCAACAGTTGTCTTAATCTTTAATGCACTGTCTCCAATTCCTCACCTCCCATTCTTCTTGAATTTAAGCCAATTAGACTTTCACCTAAAAGCCTAAAAATTGTTATTTTCAAGTTCACCGAAGCACTTAAGCAGCATTATAACCCTGATCATTTCCTCCCCCTGAATATCTTCACTTGGCTTCCAGGGTATCATTTCTTTTGGTTTTTCTCCTATCTCAGTGGTCATCCATCTCAGTCTCTTGTGCTGGTTCTTTCCCGCTCCCCAAACTCTCTAACACTTGTGCATCCCTGGGCATAGTCCTTTCCATCAACACACCTAAGTCTCCAGGCTTTAAATACCATCTACATTATAACTCCAGACAAGGGAAACTTTAATTCTGGACTCATATATCTAACTGCCTATTCAACATCTCCACCCAGACATCTCTTAAGTATATAAAACCAAACATGTCTGAAATCAAAATCTTGACACTTCTTATTCTTCTCCATTTAAGAAAACTGGAACTCCATCTCTCAAGTTGCTCAGAGAAAACTCACGTCATCACTGACTCTTCTCTTTATCTCATACCCCATACCTAATCTGTTACCAACTCCAGTTTGCCCTACCTTAAAAATGTAATGAGAATCCAACTGCTTATCACCTCTACTGTTACTATCCAGGTCCAACTCACTGTAATGCATCATTGCATAACTCATAACCTTCTGACCTTTTACTTTCAACCTATCAGCCAGAGTGATCTTTTCATAATCTAAATCAAATCATGTCATTTGACTGCTCAAACCTTCCAGAGACTGTCCATCTCAGTCAGACTAAAAATCCATAATGGACTACAAGGCCTATACTATCCAGACACCCCCTACCTTAGGGCTTCATCTCCTCCCACCACTTCTTGCTCACGACACTCCAGCCACAACTGCTTTCCTCCTGTTCCCTGAACATGCTTTCCACCTCAGAACTTTGCACGTGGTCTTCCCTCTGCCTGGAAGTCTTCTCCCAGTTGTCTCCTTGGTTTCACTCCCTCACCTCCTTCAGGTTTTTGCTCAGATATCACCTTCTCAGTGAGGCATGTCTTGACTACCCTATTTAAAATTACAACTTCCCTCAATCCCTCATCCCTGAATTTTCTCCATCACATTCATTACTATCTAACTTGGCTTACACTGTTTACTTGGCTTAGTTTATGTTGTTATTATTGTCTCTCTCTCTCTACTAGGGTTCCAAGAAAGCAGGGATTTTTATTTGTGCTATTCACTCTTGTATCCTCAGGGCCAAGAACAGTGCTGGCCTATGGGAGTTGCTCAAAAGGTTATGTGCTGAAGGAATAAAATGAGATATTCTCAGTCTGCTGCTAGAATGTCTTTGATACTCAGCACTTGCTAATGCCCTTCTAGGGCTCAGCACCTTGATAGATAAAAACATCAAATTAGATTCAGTAACATTAAATTGAAATGTTTTGCTTTCATTTTGTTACTTGATTACTTTCTATTTAAGATGCTGGGTCTCTATTTACTCTCGTAACAGTTACTTTTAATTTATAAGTTTAACAAGTGAGTTTCTTCTAAGAAAAATGTTAAATTATACTAGGACTAGCAAAGAGGCATGGCAAAATAGTGAAGGCGGAATCTGAATGACTGAAGTTGAGGAACTCTCTTAGGGTAGGGTTGCCAGATAAAATACAGGACACCCAGTTAAATTTGAATTTTTGATAAACAGTGAGTGATTTTCTTTTCAGTGTATGTCTCAAACAGTGCACAGAACACCCACTAAAATATTCATTCTCTTAAGTCCTGTTTAAATGGGCATCCTTCCCCTCCTCCCCCCACTAAGCCTAACAACCCTATCTTTGTGCACCCTGTTCCTTGTCGCTTTCAGTCAAAACAAGTTAGTAGAACTCTTGTCCTATCTACAGTCTTCGTGTGTGGGAGAGTACTGAGGCCTGACGTCCTAAAAATCAAGGAGCCAAAGGTCCGCAGTGTACTTTGGGAGGGGAAAGTCCCTGGCAGCTCAGGACAAGCAGCCCGGCCGCATCAGACTGGGAGAGTCGGGGCCCAACTCCTTTCCCAGACTATCAGGCACCTGCTCGGCGGAGGCCCAGGCTTGGCTGCCACGTTCCAGCCCTTACCAATGTTTCCTTCGATGGAGAGCCTTCGGGGCCCGCGCCCCGCGTGCAAGCCCCTGGAAGGGGACACGCCCTCGAGTGGGCTCTGGGCCATGGAACTGGAGGGCGTTCGCAGCAGCCTTGGAAGGAGCCGGCCCGCATACATCCTACCCACGATTCGCTCAGCGGCTACTTCCGCCGGAAGCACTTCCGCCCCCGTTAGCGTCGTCATGCGCTCCGGCGCGCCTCTGACATCAGGAGCTCTCGGGCAGGAAGTGGGTGGGGTTGAGCTGGCTGCGGAGGAGGCTGCCAAAGGCAGCGTCGTGTCTTCCGCTGTTTGGAGAGAGGCGTTGGGAGGAGGCAGAGACTTGCAGTGTGGGTGCGGGAAGTTTGCTAATAACTGGAGTTGTCACGGTGCAATTAGCCCCTACGTTTTTGTTCATTGGACAAATAGTGTTTTAAAAGAGACGTAACTCAACAATCCCATCACCTTTCATTTTTGTATAACTTTAAAATATATTTCATAACTAAAGAAAAATAAGTGTAATTTTAAACGAGGTTTCTTTTTTCCAGGTGTTTGTATCTATTTTTATTCCAACATAGGAAGAGATGGGCCGTTTTAAGTAGGAAAATGACAATCTATAGGCTTACGCAAATTAACATTTTCCTATTCCCTTTACCGCTCAACACAGTGCTGGCACGTTATTGAATAAATCAACACGTTAGTTCGCTTACACCCCAACTCATCTCTTGACGAATGTTTAAACCTTCTTTCATTCAATTTGCATAGAGGCCAAAAATTTCATTAGGATAAGGTGGGTAGAGGCTCAGCCATGTGAGTGAGACTGAAACTAGATAGATTGAGTTCTGTGGACACGAACAATGGCGAGGTGGGGCTTCTGAAGGGCATTTGTAAAGGGTGAGAAGAAGCTGAATAGAGGGACACTTGGCTGGTCTTTAAAAATGAGCCTGCTGATGGTGGAGCCCTGCTCCGCAAAGGGGCAAGGACAGTCCTGAGCTGTGGCCACTGGGTGAGGCCCGACTGCCTTTCCCTTCCACACCCCGTGGTTATAATCCCAGAACTAATGTTTTATGAAACGTTGTCAGAGGGTGCTTCCACTTTCCATCTCTTAAACCATAGGAGTCAAACCAAGAGTCAACAGGCAAATGGGCATTCAGGCAGCACTATTAGAGGTGGGAGGTTTTAGGCAATAGCGATCTGACGGCAAGGGGTTGTGGTCCTGTTGGTGGCTGGGACACCTGTCTTGCACATCAAGCACAAACCCTTTTTCTTACATTCATGTTTAAGGGGATAGTTGAAGTGATGATCGTAGATTAAGCACACTATTTAAAAAATAGATTATAAATGTATTTAGGATAACCTGGGTGGAGCACTAATAGATATTGGAGCAGCTGAAGACTTCCCATCTCCACGCCCACTCTCACAGCCACCTTCATGTAAAAATACTGGTCACATTTCTTTATCTGTGTAAGCCCATAGACTTGAAAAATATTTATCTGAGGGGCTCTCTGTGCTCCCAAGTTCTCCCTAACTTCACTGCCTCATGGTCCCAATGAAGATTAAATGATAAAGTTGTCAGACGTAGGGGCAGATAGGCAGCAAACCTACAAGTTAGAGCTCCTAAAAGTTATTAGTTGTATAAACTTTTTTTTTGAAGCAGTTTTTTTCTTATTAAGGTATTATTGATATACACTCGTATGAAGGTTTCACATGAAAAAACAATGTGGTTACTACATTTACCCATATTATCAAGTCCCCACCCATACCCCAAAGCAGTCACTGTCCTTCAGTGTACTAAGATGCCACAGATTCACTATTTGCCTTCTCTGTGCTACACTGTTTTACCCGTGATCCCCCCACACCATTTGTACTAAACATAATATCCCTCAATCCCCTTCTCCCCCCCTCCCCACTCGCCCTCCCACATCCCTCCCCTTTCGTAACCACTACTTCCTTCTTAGAGTCCCTCAGTGTGCTGCTATTTTGTTCCTTCAGTTTTGCTTCCTTGTTATACTCCGCAAATGAGGGAAATCATCTGGCACTTGTCTTTCTCTGCCTGGCTTATTTCACTGAGCATAATATCCTCCAGCTCCATCCATGTTGTTGCAAATGGTAGGATTTCTTTCTTTCTTATGGCTGAATAGTATTCCATTGTGTATATGTACCACATCTTCTTTATCCATTCATCTACTGATGGACATTTAGGTTGCTTCAATATCTTGTCTATTGTAAAAAGTGCTGCACTAAACATAGCGGTGCATATGTCTTTTTGAACCTGAGAAGTTGTATTCTTTGGGTAAATTCTAAGGAGTGGGATTCCCGGGTCAAATGGTATTTCTATTTTTAGTTTTTTGAGGAACCTCCATATTGCTTTCCACAATGACTGAACTAGCTTACATTCCCACGAGCACTGTACGAGGGTTCCCCTTTCTCTGCATCCTCGCCAGCATTTCTTGTTTTTAGTCTTTTGGATGCTGGCCATCCTCACTGGTGTGGAATATGGTTTTAATTTGCATTTCCCTGATGATTAGTGATGTGGAGCATCTTTTCATGTGTCTGTTGGCCGTCTGAATTTCTTCTTTGGAGAAGGGTCTGTTCATATCCTCTGCCCATTTTTTAATTGGGTTATTTGCTTTTTGGGTGTGGAGGCATTTAAGTTCTTTATATATTTTGTATGTTAACCCCTTATCGGATATGTCATTTACGAATATATTCTCCCATATTGTAGGATGCCTTTTTGTTCTGTTGATGGTGTCCTTTCCCATACAGAAACTTTTTAGTTTGATGTAGTCCCATGAGTTCATTTTTGCTTTTGTTTCCCTTGCTTGAGGAGATGCGTTCAGGAAGAAGTCGCTCATGCTTATATTGAGGATATTTTTGCCTATGTTGTCTTCTAAGAGTTTTATGGTTTCATGACTTACATTCAGGTCCTTGATCCATCTCTAGTTTACTTTTCTGTATGGGGTTAAACAATAATCCAGTTTCATTCTCTTGCATGTAACTGTCCAGTTTTGCCAGCACCGGCTGTTGAAGAGGCTGTCATTTCCCCATTGTATGTCCATGGCTCCTTTATCATATATTTATTGACCATATATGGTTGGGTTTTTATCAGGGCTCTCTAGTCTGTTCCATTGGTCTATGGGTCTGTTCTTGTGCCAGTACCAAATTATCTTGAGTACTGTAGCTTTGTACTAAAGCTTGAAGTTGGGGAGCATAATCCCCCCAGCTTTTTTCTTCATTCTCAGGATTGCTTTGGCTATTTGGGGGTCTTTTGTGGTTCTATATGAATTTTAGAATGATTTTCTCTAGTTCGCTGAAAAATGCTGTTGGTATTATGATAGGAATTGCACTGAATCTGTAGATTGCTTTAGGCAGGATGGCCATTTTGACAATATTAATTCTTCCTATCCATAAGCATGCAATGTGTTTCCATTTATTGGTATCTTCTTTAATTTCTCTCATGAGTGTCTTGCAGTTTTCAGAGTATACGTCTTTCACTTCCTTCGTTAGGTTTATTCCTCGGTATTTTATTCTTTTTTGTTTTGTTTTGTTTTTTGTTTTTATAATTTATTTTGGTATCATTAATCTACAATTACACATGCAATATTATGGTGATTAAACTACCCCTTCATCAGGTACCCCCTACCAACCCCATTACAGTCACTGTCCATCAGCATAGTGAGATGCTAGAGAATCACTACTTGTCTTCTCCGAGTTGTACAGTCCTCCCTATGCCCCACCAACATTACATCTGCTAATCGTAATGCCCCTTTTTCCCCCTTATCCCTCCCTTCCCACCCATCTTCCCCAGTCCCTTTCCCTTTGGTAAATATTAGTCTGCTCTTAGGTTCTGTGAGTCTGCTGATGTTTTGTTCCTTCAGTTTTTTTTTCTTTGTTCTTATACTCCACATGTGAGTGAAATCATTTGATACTTGTCTTTTTCGGCTTGGCTTATTTCACTGAGCATAATACCCTCTAGTTCCATCCATGTTGTTGCAAATGGTAGGATTTGTTTTCTTCTTATGGCTGAATAATATTCCATTGTGTATATGTACCACATCTTCTTTATCCATTCATCTACTGATGGACACTTAGATTGCTTCCATTTCTTGGCTATTGTAAATAGTGCTGCAATAAACATACGGGTGCATCTGTCTTTTTGAAACTGGGCTGCTGCATTCTTAGGGTAAATTCCTAGGAGTGGGATTCCTCGGTCGAATGGTATTTCTATTTTGAGTTTTTTGAGGAACCTCCATACTGCTTTCCACAATGGTTGAACTAATTTGCATTCCCACCAGCAGTGTAGGAGGGTTCCCTTTTCTCCACATCCTCGCCAACATTTGTTGTTGTTTGTGTTTTGGATGTTGGCCATCCTCACTGGTGTGAGGTGATTTCTCATTGTGGTTTTAATCTGCATTTCTCTGATGATTAGCGATGTGGAGCATCTTTTCATGTACCTGTTGGCCATCTGAATTTCTTCTTTAGAGAAGTGTCTGTTAATGTCCTCTGCCCATTTCTTAATTGGATTATTTGCTTTTTGTTTGTTAAGATGCGTGAGTTCTTTGTATATTTTGGATGTCAACCCTTTATCAGATACGTCATTTATGAATATATTTTCCCATACTGTAGGATGTCTTTTTGTTCTACTGATGGTGTCCTTTGCTGTACAGAAGCTTTTCAACTTGATATAGTCCCACTTGTTCATTTTTGCTTTTGTTTCCCTTGCCCAGGGAGATATGTTCATGAAGAAGTCGCTCATGTTTATGTCCAAGAGATTTTTGCCTGTTTTTTTCTATGAGTTTTATGGTTTCATGACTTACATTCAGGTCTTTGATCCACCTTGAGTTTACCTTTGTGTATGGGGCTAGACAGTAGTCCAGTTTCATTCTCTTACATGTAGCTGTCCAGTTTTTCCAACACCAGCTGCTGAAGAGGCTGTCATCTCCCCATTGTATATCCAGGGCTCCTTTATCAAATATTAATTGACTGTAGGTGTTTGGGTTAATGTTTGGATTTTCTATTCTTTTCCACTGGTCTGTGGGTCTGTTTTTGTGCTAATACCAAATTGTCTTGATTACTGTGGCTTTGTAGTAGAGCTTGAAGTCAGGGAGCATAATTCCCCCTGTTTGATTCCTCCTTCTCAGGATTGCTTTGGCTATTCAGGGTCTTTTGTGGTTCCATATGAATTTTAGAATTATTTCTTCCAGTTCATTGAAGAAAGCTTTTGGTAGTTTCATAGGGATTGCGTTGAATCTGTAGATTGCTTTAGGTAGTATAGCCATTTTGACAATATTTATTCTTCCTAACAAAGAGCATGGGATGCATTTCCATTTGTTACTGTCCTCTTTAATTTCTCCTAGGAGTGTCTTGTAGTTTTCAGAGTACAGGTCTTTCACTTCCTTCGTTAGGTTTATTCCTAGGTATTTTATTCTTTTTGATGCAATTGTGAATGGAATTGTTTTTCTGATTTCTCTTTCTGTTAGTTCATCGTTAGTGTATAGGAAAGCAACAGATTTCTCTGTGTTAATTTTGTATCCTGCAACTTTGCTGAATTCAGATATTAGTTCTAGTAGTTTTGGAGTGGAGTCTTTAGGGTTTTTTATGTACAGTATCATGTCATCTGCAAATAGTGACAATTTGACTTCTTCTTTACCAATCTGGATGCCTTGTATATCTTTGTTTTGTCTGATTGCCGTGGCTAGGACCTCCAGTACTATGTTGAATAACAGTGGAGAGAGTGGGCATCCCTGTCTTGTTCCCGATCTTAGGTGAAAAGCTTTCAGCTTCTCACTGTTAAGTATGATGTTAGCTGTGGGTTTGTCATGTATAGCCTTTGTGATGTTGAGGTACTTGCCGTCTATACCCATTTTGTTGAGAGTTTTAATCATGAATGGATGCTGAATTTTGTCAAATGCTTTTTCAGCATCTATGAAGATGATCATGTGGTTTTTGTTCTTCTTTTTGTTGATGTGGTGGATGATGTTGATGGATTTTCGAATGTTGTACCATCCTTGCATCCCTGGGATGAATCCCACTTGATCATGGTGTATGATCCTCTTGATGTATTTTTGAATTCGGTTTGCTAATATTTTGTTGAGTATTTTTGCATCTATGTTCATCAGGGATATTGGTCTGTAATTTTCTTTTTTAGTGAGGTCTTTGCCCGGTTTTGGTATTAGAGTGATGCTGTCTTCATAGAAAGAGTTTGGAAGTATTCCCTCCTCTTCTATTTTTTGGAAAACTTTAAGGAGAATGGGTGTTACTTCTTCTCTATATGTCTGGTAGAATTCAGAGGTGAATCCATCAGGTCCAGGGCTTTTGTTCTTGGGTAGTTTTTTGATTACCGATTCAATTTCGTTGCTGATGATTGGTCTGTTTAGTTTTTCTGTTTCCTGCTTGGTGAGTCTTGGAAGGCTGTATTTTTCTAAGAAGTTATCCATTTCTTCTAGGTTTTCCAGCTTGTTAGCATATAGATGCTCATAATATTCTCTTATAATTCTTTGTATTTCTGTGGGGTCCGTCGTTATTTTTCCTTTCTCATTTGTGATTCTGTTTATGTGTGTAGATTCTCTTTTTCTCTTAATGAGTCTGGCTAGGGGTTTATCTATTTTGTTTATTTTTTCAAAGAACCAGCTTTTGGCTTCATTGATTTTTCTATTGTTTTATTCTTCTCAATTTTATGTATTTCTTCTCTGATCTTTATTAGGTCTCTCCTGGTAACTTTGGGCCTCCTTTGTTCTTCTTTTTCCAATTTCAATAATTGTGTCTTTAGACTGTTCATTTGGGAATGCTCTTCCTTCTTTAAATAGGCCTGGATTGCAATGTACTTTCCTCTTAAGACTGCCTTCGCTGCATCCCACAGAAGTTGTGGCTTTGTATTGTTGTTGTCATTAGTCTCCATATATTCTTTGATTTCTGTTTTGATTTGGTCGTTAACCCATTGATTCATTAGGAGAATGTTGTTAAGTCTCCATGTATTTGTGAGCCTTTTTGATTTCTTTCTGAAATTTATTTCTAGTTTTATACCTTTGTGATCTGAGAAGTTGGTTGGTAGGATTTCAATATTTTTGAATTTACTGAGGTTCTTTTTGTGGCCTAGAATGTGGTCTATTCTGGAAAATGTTCCATGTGCACTTGAGAAGAATGTGTATCCTGCTGCTTTTGGGTGCAGAGTTCTGTAGATATCTGTTAGGTCCATCTGTTCTAGTGTGTTGTTCAGTGCCTCTGTGTCTTTACTTATCCTCTGCGTGGTTGATCTATCCTTTGAGTGAGTGGTGTGTTAAAGTCTCCTAGAATAATTGCATTGCTATTTCCTCCTTCACTTCTGTTAGTATTTGTTTCACATATGCTGATGCTCCTGTGTTAGGTGAATATATGTCTATAATGGTTATATCTTCTTGTTGGACTGACCCCTTTATCATTATGTAATGTCCTTCTTTATCTCTTGCTACTTTCTTCATTTTGAAGTCTATTTTATCTGATACCAGTACTGCAACACCTGCTTTTTTCACTTTGTTGTTTGCATGAAATATCTTTTTCCATCCCTTCACTTTTAGTCTGTGTATATCTTTGGGTTTGAGGTGAGTCTCTTGTAAGCAGCATATAGATGGGTCTTGCTTTTTTATCCACTCTGTTACTCTGTGTCTTTTGATTGGTGCATTCAGTCTGTTTACATTTAGGGTGATTATTGATAGATATGTACTTATTGCCATTGCGGGCTTTAGATTTGTGGTAACCAAAGGTTCAAGGTTTGCTTCTTTACTATCTGAGAATCTAAGTTAACTTTCTTGTTAAGTTATTGTGAACGCCGTCTGATGTTTCTTTATCTCTCCCTTCCTATTCTTCTTCCTCCTTTCTTTACATATTAGGTGTTTTATTCTTTGCCTTTAGTTGGTATTTGGATGGTCTGCTTTCTTTGCTATGCTTTTATTTTCTCTGGTGACATCTTTTTAGCCTTAGGGGTGTTTCCCTCTAGAGCAGTCCGTTTAAGATATCCTGTAGTGGTGGTTTATGAGAGGCAAACTCTCTCAACTTTCGCGTGTCTGGAAATTGTTTAATCCCTCCGTCATATTTAAATGATAATCGTGCTGGATACAATATTCTTGATTTGAGGCCCTTCTGTTTCATTATGTTAAATATATCATGTCATTCTCTTCTGGCCTGTAAGGTTTCTGTTGAGAAGTTTGATGATAGTCTGATGTGTTTTCCTTTGTAGGTGATCTTTTTCTCTCTCTAGCTGCCTTTAATACTCTGTCTTTATCTTTGATCTTTGCCATCTTGATTATTATGTGTCTTGGTGTTGTCTTCCTTGGGTCCCTTGTGTTGGGAGATCTGTGGGCTTCCATGGACTGTGAGACTATTTCCTTCCCCAGCGTGGGGAAGTTTTCAGCAATTATTTCTTCAAAGACACTTTCTATCCTTTTTCTCTCTCTTCTTCCTCTGGTACTCCTATTATGCGAATGTTGTTCCGTTTGGAATGGTCACACAGTTCTCTTAATATTCTTTCATTCTTAGAGATCCTTTTATCTCTCTCTGCCTCAGCTTCTTTGTATTCCTGTTCCCTGTCTTGTAATTCCTTGATCGTGTCTTGAACCTGATTCAATCTGCTGTTGAGCCCGTCAATGGCTAGTCTCATTTCTGCATTGTCTTTCCTCACTTTCCTCACTTCCTCCCTCAGCTCTTGCACATTTTTCTGTAGATCCGTCAGCATGGCTATGACTTTTATTCTGAATTCTTTTTCTGGAAGACTATGCATGTCCATTCCTTCAGATTCTCTCTCTGGGGTGGTGTTTGTCTGAAGCTTTGGTTGTATCATATTCTTCTGTCTTCTCATGACTATAGGATTAGTTGTTGGTAGTTGTCACGTATGTCCGCTGGGCTCTTTTTGACTTTAAAAAGGAAAGAGAAGAAAGGAGAGAAAAGAAAAAAAGAAAACAAAGAGAAAAAAATACTTCTACTAATAAAAAAAGTAAAAAGAGAGAGAGAAAAAGGAAAAGAAAATAAAGAAAAAGAAAAAGCAGTAACACGTAAAAGAAAAATAAAAAACGCCCACCGGAGGTGGTTTCTGTGTGAATGCTGTAGGTTGCGCTATTGCTCCACTATTCCAGAGCCGTGGCTACGTTGCTCCACATGGCCCTTTAAAGCTGTGGCCGGGTGTGAATGAATGGGAGGCTGTTGAACTCTGTGGGAGTCCTAAATATGGCTACCCTTTCCCAGTCATCAGCTATGGGGTCCGAGGCTCCCCACGACTCCAAGCCTGCTGGGTTGAGTGTGCCGCTGCGATGAGGTTCTCTGATGGACTCCTGTTTCTTTAAGACCACTGAGAAACAAAGCACGCGCTTTTCTCCTATTTTTTCCCCCCCTTTTCTTTCTCTCTTCTCTCTTAAGCTGGGCTGTTTATGACTTTAAAAAGGAGAAAGAAAAAAAAAGAAGAAGAAAAGAAAAAAGAAAGGAAATAATAATGGAAAGAGAGGGAAAGAACAAAATGAAAAGAAAGGGGAGAAAAAACAATAACCGCCTTGCTGGGACTCCCGCCGGAGTGCTGCAGTGGAGGAGCGCTCGGGTCTCGCTGAGTCGCCGCTCCGTCCCGCCTTGCTGGGTGCTGAGTCCTCTCTTTGGAGTGTCTGACCGCCAGAGCTCTGGGGGGGAGGAGCGCTTGGTCCCGCCAGGTCGCGGCTCCGTATCTTGTCCGCCTCACCAGCTGCCGAGTTCTCTCAGGTGTACCTGTATGCTGTGCACTTTCCTGTGTATTCTGGTCTTTCTTTTAGGGATAGTTGTATTTGCTGTGTTTTCGTGAATAAATATAATGTTGGGAGGAATTTTTCTGCTGGTCTGTTCACGTCACCATCTTCTGCCTCGTGTGACCCTGGAGGTAGATAACAGCAGATGTTTGCAGAAATGGATCAAGTTGAACTCTCCTGAGTTGACTTCAGACAAACGAAGTTGTTCCCTGTGGAGACCTTATTGGGAAAACAAAAATGTCACTAAGAGGTTGAACCTGACCCACTGGGCTTCCCCACTAAGAAGGGACAGTCCACTAGCCGTGACTTTCTTTGTTTTGAAGTCTATTTTGTCTGATACTTGTACTGCAACTCCTGCTTTTTTCTCCCTGTTAGTTGTATGAAATATCTTTTTCCATCCCTTCACTTTTAGTCTGTGTATGTCTTTGTGTTTCAAGTGAGTCTCTTGTAGGCAGCATGTAGATGGGTCTTGTTTTTTATCCATTCAGTGACTCTACATCTTTTGACTGGTGCATTCAGACCATTTACATTTAGCCTGATTATGGATAGGTATGTACTTATTGCCCTTGCAGGCTTTAGATTCGTGGTTACCAAAAGTTCAAGGTTAACTTCCTTACTATCTAAGAGTCTAACTTAACTCACTTAATATGCTATTACAAACACAATATAAAGGGTTTTTTCTCCTTTTTCTTCCTCCTCCATTCTTTACATATTATGTATCATATTCTGTACTCTTTGTCTATCCCTTGATTGACTTTGGGGATAATTAATTTAATTTTGCATTTGCTTAGTAATTAGCTGTTCTACTTTCTTTACTGTGGTTTTATTACCTCTGGTGACAGCTATTAAATGTTAGGAACACTTCCATCTATAGCAGTCCCTCCAAAATACACTGGAGAGATGGTTTGTGGGAGGTAAATTCTCTCAGCTTTTGCTTATCTGGAAATTGTTTAATCCCTCCTTCAAATTTAAATGATAATCTTGCTGGATAAAGTAATCTTGGTTTGAGGCCCTTCTGCTTCATTGATTAAATACATCATGCCACTCCCTTCTGGCCTGTAAGGTTTCTGCTGAGAAGCCTGATGGGCTTTCTTTTATATGTGATCTTTTCTCTCTCTCTGGCTGCTTTCAAAACTCTCTCCTTATCCTTGATCTTTGCCATTTTAATTATTATGTGTCTTGGTGTTGTCTTCCTTGGGTCCCTTGTGTTGGGAGATCTGTGGGCTTCCGTGGACTGTGAGACTATTTCCTTCCCCAGCGTGGGGAAGTTTTCAGCAATTATTTCTTCAAAGACACTTTCTATCCCTTTTTCTCTCTCTTTTTCTTCTGGTACCCCTATAATGCGAATATTGTTCCGTTTGGATTGGTCACACAGTTCTCTCAATATTCTTTCATTCTTAGAGATCCTTTTTTCTCTCTGTGCCTCAGCTTCTTTGTATTCCTCTTCTCTAGTTTCTATTTCATTTATCTTCTCCTCCACCGTATCTAATCTGCTTTTAATACCCTCCACTGTGCTCTTCAACAATAGGATCTCCGACCAGATTCATTCTTATTTCTTGAACATCTTTCTGTACCTCCATGAGCATGTTAATGATTTTTATTTTGAACTCCCTTTCAGGAAGATTCATGAGGTCGATGTCATTTAAATCTTTCTTAGGAGTTGTATTAATCATTTTACTCTGGACCAGGTTCCTTTGGCATTTCATATTTGTGTATGGAGCCCTCTAGTGCCCAGAGGCTCTACTCTCTGGAGCTTCTCAGCCCCTGAAGCAATATCGGGGCTCACAGGGGAGTGGTATTGGTGCCCAGGGGGAGGAAAGAGCTGTTTCCTGCTTCCCGGCTGCTATGCCTGTCTCTACTGCCTGAACCAGTTGGCCCAGCACACAGGTATAAGCCTCTATGCTTTGTGTTTGTAGTGGCTGTAGACAGATCTTCCCTCTGGCTGGCCTAACACCAGGGTAGGGTTTGCCAGTTTGCGAGTCAGGTGAGGTTGGCCAGGAGACAGGTGCAGTTGGCTGCGTATCATGGAGGGGGTCCTTGGTGTTGTGTAGCCAGCCAAGGAGCTGGAGCACCTGAAGAACATGAAAGCTCCCAACCTGCTGGGCAGAGTGCACCTGGACAGTTTTGTGTACTTGTCCTTTCTCCTGAGCAGTAAGCATCCTTGCCCCTTTAGCAGCCCTTTTGCTAAGGGCTTCCTTGTAGGAAGTCTCTCAGACTGCCTGCCTTTCTTTTGTCCCAGAGCAGCCGGATATGGATCCCTGCTTTCCACAAGTAGTTGGAATCTCAGCCTCTCCAGGAATTCTGCCTGTCTTAGCTTTCCAACCCCTTAATCACAAGAGTACCATGCAAGCACCATGATATGTATGTTTGTGCTCCCAGAGCAGATCTCTGGAGTTAGGTATTCAGCAGTCCCAGGCCTCCACTCCCTCCCCACTCCATTTCTCTTCCTCCTGCTGGTGAGCTGGGGTGGGGGAAGGGCTTGGATCCCGCCAGGCCAGGCCACAGTTTTGGTACATTATCCTGTTCTGTGAGGTCTGCCCTTTTCTCCATGTGTATGCAGTCTGGTGCAGTCCTCTTTTCTGTTGCTCTTTCAGGAGTAGTTATATTAATTATATTTTCATATTATATGCGGTTTTAGGAGGAAGCCTCTGTCTCACCTCTCACACAGCCATGTTTAATCCTTTGTGTTGTTGGGTCTTTTTTTCAAATGTTTAGTTGTATAAACTTTTATAGTGAAGTATAATATGTAATGAAGTTAAGAATAAGTATCATATATGTACAGTTTAATGAAAATCTCACAAACTGAACACACCCATTCAGGTAACCACAGTTCATGTTACTTGGATTCAGATCAAGAAATTGAGCATTACCAGTACCCCTAGACTCCATTTCTCCTTCCAGTTACTACCCCAAAAGTAACCAATAGACTGATTTCTAATAGCAGACAATAGTTTTGCCTGTTCTTTATATGAATGGAATCATGTAGTAAGTACTTCTTTCATTCAACTTAATATCTATGAAATTCATCCATACTGTATATGTAGTTATAGTTCATTTATTCTTGTTGCTGTATACTATTCCATTATGTTGCTACACCATGATGTATTTTATTTATTCTGTCATTGATGGGACAATGGACACTTTCTAGATTTGGGTTATTATAAATAGTGTTGCTATGAATATTCTTGAATATGTCTTTTGGTAAAGTATACAGTTCTCTTGGATATATACCTGTAAGTGAAATTGCTACATGATAGATTATTTGTAGGCTCAGCTTTGGTAAATTTCCCAAATAGTAGATCGTCCCATGACATTTGATAGTACCAGTCAATATTGCCACCAACAGTGAGTGAGGACTCTGGTTGTTCCACATTCTTACCAACAGTAGGTATTGTCAGCTTTTTTCATTTTATCCATTCTGCCATAAACAATGGTGTCTTATTTTAGTTTTGATCTGCATTTTCCTGATGATTAGTAAGTGAAACAGCTTCTCATATGTTTATTGCCCATCTCAGCAACAGCTGTTGTGAAGGACCTGTTCAATTCCTGTGCTCATTTTTCTGTTGGTTATCTGTCTTTTACTTAATGTTATTATTCTTTATTATTATTTACATATTCTGGATATGAGTCCTTTATAAATATTTTCTCTCTGTTGCTTGTTTCTAAAGTGCTTTTACATTTATTTGATGTATAGTGTAAATTAAGAAATTAAAGTGTCTTTTACTTAAAGTGCCTGTCAGTCATCCCAATGTTAATGAGGATTTTTTAGTCTCCTTTATTCTTTTTGCTTGTTTTATTCTGTTAAACCATGCATAAAAATTCAGCATCTTTCTTGGTCCTAATTCCAAATTCCCAGGAGAGAGAATCTGATTGGCCCAGCTGTGCACAAAAGATAGGGTATCCTCAAACAAACATGAGGATTGGAACCCCACCCCTGTGCATGAGGAAGGAGGGTGATTAAAGGAGATTGTTGTGAGCAAGGAAGACACCAAAAAAGGTGGTAAGCAGTTCCTCTTGGATAGTAAACGGTGTTTTTCATACCACTTCAGATGTTGGCCAGAAGACAGAAAGTAGGGCATGTTGGTGAGCAGAATTCCAACCACTTGCCTGGAAGAATAAAGTCACTCCCTGTTCTTGGGGGTTTCAGATATATGCTGGAGTTTATGAGTTACAGCTGATTGCCCTATGTGGACTCTAACCACTCAGCACCCATTCTTTTACCCAATATTTGCTGAGCACCTACACGTACTAGATACTCTGCTTAGTCTTGGAGTACACCTCTGAAGGAATTACTATCTTCAAATGTTTGTAAGTGCTACTGTAACAAATATAATACTGTTTGTATCACGAAAATTCTATGCCTACACAAATGTGACCCTGACCTACTTCTGCTGCTTGGATGTCTGGTCGGTTATGTTCTCATCTACAGCAAAGATGTTCTAATGTGCTGGATTTTGCTAACTCAGCTTGCTTAACATGGGAAGTATACTTCTAGAATGCCCTCCTTACAGGGCTCTGAGAGTTGGCCAGAAGAGGACCTGGTATGAGATTTGGAAGACAGAATGGGGGTCTCAGCTACTCATCTGAGAAGGTCTCCATCAGATATTGGGACAGACAGACAGACGCGCCCACAAATACATCCTAGATAGTTCTCCAGGCCTTAGTGGCTCCTCTCTGGTCATCCCACAATTCCTTCCAGACCTTCACTTCCCCAGCTCCTCAGTTTCATTCCTGTAAAAAAAATCCCTATTCTCATAATGTCCATGTTGGCTCCACTCCCCTGAATGAACTCCAACTGATATACCTAATCATAAAGGGAGGTATATAGGGAGTGGTTAAGGGTGTGGGCTCTGGCTTCAGATGGCCAAGGGTGAGCATTAAGAAAGGTAATGCACACGCAGCACTTAACGCCTGCCGCACAGTTACCACCCAATATGCTTTACATAATAAAATACTGCCTTTAGGTTGGCTCTCAGTACCGGACGTTATTTCTACTTCTCTTTAATTGACTTCCTGTTGGATTTCCACTCTCCTCAAGCCCTTTGTAACCAATCCATGCCCCCTCACTATCAGCACATAATGCAACTTCCTCTGAAGAATTTTAGGACAGCACTTCTTGAAGTGGAGGGAGGGAAGGGAGCAACTGGTCAGCCTCCCCTTCTCCCCCAACATGGAGATTCTGATGCACCCCTATGTAGCGCAGATCCTCAGGGCTCCGCATCTCCTGGGGTCCTCTGTGTGTGTGTGTGTCCAACCTCTGGCCTCCTTCCTGTGCTTTCTCTCCCAACAGCCAGCACCTACAGCTCTTCTTTGCAGGACTGCCCTCAGCCCACTGGAGCCCTTTCATAGCACAGGTGGAAAGCCTGGGACTATCCATGCCCCAGGGTGAGCCTTCACCAATCACTCATGGTGAGTTGAAAGCCCAGATCGTCGCACCCAGTCAGGGTTATACTCCACAGCTCCCTGGGGACCAGGCTGAAGCCACCCTCTGTGGGACTTTGCTTACCAGGTGCCCTCATGGACTTCCCTGTCCTGCCTCTCCCACTCTATTCCCCGGTTTTCCCCAAGAATGCTTCATTAATAAACCACTTGCCTGTGATTCCTTACTTCTGGAAAGCCCATCCTGAGACATAAATCCTTCAAGGTTTTTCTGGAAACATGCTCCTCCACTCCACCCTCAGAGGGCAAGTGCAGGGATGGCAGAGGAGGAATGTCTTGTGTTGAGGTCTGTGCGCTTCCTCTGAGCTCCACCATTTCCAAATAGGTGTGTCTGTGGAGGCTCATGGGCCAGGTGGGATCTGCTCAAGAGCATCAAGGTTGGGACTTGCTCGGTGGAGAGAACAAAGGGTACTCCAGGCACAAGGGAGGACCTAGCTCTTCTATTAACTAGCTGGGTGATCAAGTTAACTAGTAAACTAGCTAAAAAAGGGCGTGATACTAGACCCGCCTTATAGGGTTCTGATGAGGTTAGATGTAAGCACTCGTCATGTCAGCCATTCTTTTCCCTTACTTCGTCACAGCATTTTGTGGGTACTTCTATTTCACCCCACATCATTGTCTTGTATGTATGTGTTTGTCTCCCACTTTATGCAGTGAGATCCTGATGGGCAAGAATCATCTTTGTATGGTGCATAAATCCCATGTGCCCTTGCCCAGTAACTGTAGATAACCAAAGTAAACACGTGTGAAATTAAACAGAACTGACCAAGGGCAGGGGCGGGGGACAAACAGCAGGAGAGAGGAAGAGAAGAAGAAGAAGGTGGGGGAGCAGAGGAGCGGAGGGGGAGAAAAATCATTCCTCCTAAGGGTACTCCTTTCTTGATTAGTTTTGGGGCAAAATACCACCTAATCCTCAGTGACAATTGAGATCTTACACCCACTATGATCTTGCTTCACCTAAGTTCAAATAATACTGTGTCTGACCCACTCATGTGTCACAGCCTCTAAGACTTGTGTTTCTCTTTATGTCCATGTTCTCTGTGTATCATTGTTGAGTACAAGGACTTACATCTCTGAGAGCCCTAGTTTCTTACACCCCACTCCTAAAACAGTCATCCAGCTGTCATTTCTATTTGTGTCCAAGGAAAAGGAAACAAGGTAGCATAGTAGAACCACAGGCTATAGATCAGATACACTTGGATTTTCATCTTGGTTCTGTGTGCTTTTCGGCAGGTCTTTGACTTCTCTGAGCCTCAATTTCCACATCTGTAATATGGGGATAATAATAATACCTATCTCACAGGGTCACTGTGTGGATTAGAAATAAGGTATAAAAGCCCTCAGCACTAGGAAGGCCAACATCAAAAAAACTAGGAACAATAAATGCTGGCGAGGATGTGGAGAAAGGGGAACCCTCCCACACTGCTGGTGGGAATGTAAATTAGTTCAACCATTGTGGAAAGCAGTATGGAGGTTCCTCAAAAAACTCAAAATAGAAATACCGTATGACCCAGGAATCCCACTCCTAGGAATTTACCCCAAGAATGCAGCAGCCCAGTTTCAAAAAGACAGATGCACCCCTATGTTTATTGCAGCACTATTTACAATAGCCAAGAAATGGAAGCAACCTAAGTGCCCATCAGTAGATGAATGGATTAAGAAGATGTGGTACATATACACAATGGAATATTATTCAGCCATAAGAAAAAAACAAATCCTACCATTTGCAACAACATGGATGGAGCTGGAGGGTATTATACTCAGTGAAATAAGCCAAGCCGAAAAAGACAAGTACCAAATGATCTCACTCACATGTGGAGTATAAGAACAAAGAAAAAAAAAAAACCTGAAGGAACAAAACAGCAGCAGACTCACAGAACCCAAGAACGGACTAATAGTTACCAAAGGGAAAGGGACTGGGGAAGAAGGGCGGGAAGGGAGGGAAAGAGGGTAAAAGGGGCATTACGGTTAGCAGACATAGGGTGGGGGGGCACGGGGGGGAATGTACAGCTCAGAGAAGACAAGTAGTGATTCTCATCTCACTACGCTGATGGACAGTGACTGTAATAGGGTTGGTGGGGGGGACCTGATGAAGGGGGTAGTTTAATCGTCACAATATTGCTCATGTAATTGTAGGTTAATGATACTAAAATAAAAAAAAAATATTCCATCGTGAAAAAAAAAAACTCAAAATAGAAATACCATTTGACCCAGAATTCCACTCCTAGGAATTTACCCTAAGAATGCAGGATCCCAGATTCAAAAAGACAGATGCACCCCTATGTTTATCACAGCACTATTTATAATAGCCAAGATATGGAATCTAAGTGTCCATTAGTAGATGATGGATATAGAAGATGTGGTACATATACACAGTGGAATACTATTTAGCCATAAGAAGAAAACAAATCCTACCATTTGCCACAACATTGATGGAGATAGAGGGTATTATGCTCAGTGAAATAAGCCAGGCAGAGAAAGACAAATACCAAATGATTTCCCTCATCTGTGGAGCATAACAATGAAACAGAACTGAAGGAGCAAAACAGCAGCAGACCCACAGACTCCAAGAAGGGACTAGCGGTTACCAAAGGGGAGGGGTGGGGGAAGGCGGGTGGGGAGGGAGGGAGAAGGGGATTGAAGGGTATTATGATTAGTACACATGGTGTATGGGGGGTCATGGGGAAGACAGTGTAGCACAGAGAAGACAAGTAGCGACTCTGTGGCATCTTACTACACAGATGGACAGTGACTGCAGTGGGGTATGGGGGGTACTTGATAATATGGGCGAATGTAGCAACCACAGTGTTCTTCATGTGAAACCTTCATAAGAGTGTATATCAGTAATACCATAATGAAAAAAAAAGCCCTGAGCACTGTGTGAGACACAGCTCAGGAAATAAGAGCTGCACAGAGAGAAGTAAGGCTTGTAGGTTTTAATGTTTCATGATTGGCAACAGAGAAGTCTCAAGGAGATCCCCAGATAGCCTGTTCTGACTTTAGAAGCACTTCCTGTGGACAATGGAGGGCCCTGCCTCATCATACTCAGGCTTGCTGATCCACATCTGCTGGAAGGTGGAGAGAGAGGCCAGGATGGAGCCTCCAATCCAGACCGAGTACTTCCGCTCTGGGGGAGCAATAATCTGTAAAGAGAAAATGTGGTGACCCCAATATAGGTTGGTCATGGGGATGGCAGTACAGCACAGAGAATACAGTTAATGATTCTATAACATCTTACTACATTGATAGATAGTGACTGGACTAGAGGGGTATGGGTAACTGTAGAACCACTGTGTTGCATATTTGAAAGTAACATAAGGTGTATCAATGATACAATAAAAAACAACGTGGTGACTCATGATCAGCCCCCACATAGGGAATAGGGAAGGTGGTCCAGAAATCACTTCATCACACGGCCAGGCTGCTCCAGAGAAAGACGGCTCTCATGGTCAGAAACCAAAAAGGTGAACTGTGTGGATCTGATTATTACTCAAATCTTTACTTCCCACCCTTATGCCCCTACCCCTCCATGAGAAAGGTGCACTGTTCCACCCTGTGACTTTGGGTGGGGCCTTCTATTTGCTTTGGCCAATGGGATGTTAGCAGACATAACACAAAGAAGAGCTTGAAATGTGCTTCAGACAGTCAGGCATGCTCTCGTGTGCTTCTGTCATCATCACAAGAAGAGCTTCCCTTGAGGAGCTGCTAGCCCTTCAGCCGGGTCCCCATAATGGGAGATGTGGACCTGACCTGAGCTGGCTGGCGCCATAGAGCTGCCTAGCCAAGCTTGACCTAGATCAGCTGACTCCCAGCTGACCTGCAGATATATGGGCAATAAATGCTTATTGTTATGTGACCTTAGATTTCACAGTTTCCTGTAACTCAGCATTAGCTGGCCAATCCCAACATCTGTGGGGGTACTGTTCTGTTCCTGCTCGGAGCTTGGATGTTTGGATGTACTGGCAGCTCAGAAGGGGCTTTCTCCATTCCTGAGTCTGAGTCAGTCTACTCAGATTCTGCCTTGATCATCTGTCAACAGCTACTTATATCTGAGAAGTTCTCATATTCATAATACATTGTTCATCTTTGCCATGAGGAGCCCTGAGCTTAGCTTTAGAAATTGTCCTGTAAAACTCCATCTAAAAGTGGATCCAGAAGGACTGTGACCCTTCAACTAATTTCCTAGTTTCTGAAGGGTCTAAGAATTCAGTGCTGGAACAAACTAGACACTAAATTGACTTTTTGTCTCCTTAGAATCTCACCATTCTGGTAAAAAGCTCCTACCCAGGCCTGGCCTGATGTCCCCAACATGGCAGGCCTCAGTAAGCGCGGCTGCTTCAGTGGCTCTGGTGTCTTTCTGGTGGCCTGGTCTGTTTCCCTATGCTGAGCACCACCCACTAGGCAGAGGGAAGGCCTGAGGGAGCCGCCCTTTGGGAAGAAGGTTCTCAGAAAACTGACATAGAGAATTCACTTCCTCACATCAGGTCTACTACCCAGAGATCAGTTTTATCGTGAGACTTTGTAACTTTCAACCTATTTGTCATTTCTATTGTATTCTATTGTATTCTACTCTATTCTATTCTACTCTACTCTACTCTATTCTATTCCCAACTCTTTTACTAAACCTGTAGCAGTGAAGTTTCTAGAGCCCATAAAAAGGTCTGCATGATTGCTTGGGCACCAGAGGCTGGGGAAAGCAGCAAGGCTAGTGGGCCCCCCTGGTGCCAAGGCCTCTGCGGGGAGAAGCCCTGGTGAGCAGCCGTGTGGGGGGGGCTGTCACCAGATGAAGTAGCAGAGCAGAGGCTGCCCAGGAATCCAGGAGTGTCTCTGGCAATCCGAACCAGCAGCCTGCCCTGAGGCCAGGCTTTCTCTCTTTGGAAATCTCGCCCTCCTCTGGGGTGATAGCCGAGTCCTTTCAAAGGTTTAGAGATGCTGTAGTGCTGCTTCCTTGTTTTCTTCCTATTTCCCTCCTCCTAATTTCCCCTAAGCCCCTCAATATTCTCTTCATCCCCAAGCCTTTCACCCCCTTCTTCTACGACACTATGGGATCATGTTTGACAGCCTGTGCTGAACATGTCCCCAGCCCATCAGTGCCCAAGGAACATAATCCCCCAAGATGAATCTGTCCCTGACCATGAGGCTGGGGAACTTAGGAGGCCCCCAGGTGCAGCCTGACTTTGAGCATCACCCAAGTAGCCAAGTCCTTGTACAAAGAACAGGATGGAGGGAACTGGGGCAAGACCTACCTTGATCTTCATGGTACTGGGGGCCAAGGCTGTGATCTCTTTCTGCATCCTGTCAGCAATGCCAGGGTACATGGTGGTGCCCCCGGAGAGGACATTGTTGGCATATAAGTCCTTGCGGATGTCAATGTCACACTTCATGATGGAATTGTAGGTTGTTTCATGAATTCCAGCGGACTCCATGCCTTAGTGGAGATCACAGTATCCAGTCAACATCCACCATTTCATGAACGCCCACCCCTCCAGCTCCTCAAGGGACCCCTCTGGTTTTGCAACTACCCTAGTGCAGACTTCATCATCTTCCTAGTGGATTGCAAGGTCAGGTCCTCCAACTGACCATCACCCTGCCTTTAGTTTCCCTGTTCTTGTCAATCTTTCTCATTGTTGCCAGGGGTATATTTCTAAACACTTGCATTGTATCATCTTTTTTCACAGCTTTATTGAGATGTGATTCACATACCATAGTACTCACCCTTTTAAAGTGCGCAGCTCAGTACTTCTTAGTATATTCACAGAGTTGTTCAACCATTGCCACAATCTAATTTTAGAATGTTTTTAACGTCCCAAAAAGAAACTTCATACCCATTAGCAGACACTCCCCATTTTCCCTTTCATCCCTTCCCCAGCCCTAGGCCACAACTAATTTACTTTCTGTTTCTATAGATTTGCCAATTCTGGATATTTCATATAAGCAGAGCCATAAAATATGTGCCTTTTGTGTCTGGTTCCTTTCACTTAGCATATTTTCAGGGCTCATCCATGTGATGATAGCATGTGTCAGTACTTACCTCACTCGCTTTCATTGCCAAATAATATTCCATTGTATGGATAGACCCATCACATCATCTCTGACAGCCTCTGACGCCTTCAGGTCAACATCTAGCTATCTTAGCCTGGCACCGTGACCTTCTGCAGTGAAAAGTCCTGATGACAAACCAGCTCAGGCTCTGCCTGGTCTCTTCAACCTCTAGTCTTTCCCCATGTGATACAATTCCATAACTGTATATAGAAGAATCTCCATAAAATACAAACCTGATCTTGCTACAGTGTGCCTAAAAACTTCCAGGGGATTGCCATTGTTGATATGACTAACCCCCATGCTCTTTGTGGTCTGCTCTAACTTTTTCTGTATTTAAACACACACACAGACACACAGAATTCTACCATCATGTCCCAAATAGAACATGACCTTTCACACCTCCTGCCTTGGCATGTTCCATTCCCTACTCTGCACTCCTTCCAACCTCAGGTACCATAAAATGATACTCATTCTTCAATGTCCACCTTCTCTAAGAAGCCTTCACTGATCTCTTACACTTAGAGCACTTTGTCCAGTTTAGTTTGCTCTTTACCACTACACTGTATATCAGTGTTTGCTTAGAGACCTAACTCTCCTTAGACACTTCTCAAGAAAGTAGTTCCCCTTTTATTAAATATTTAATCCTGCTGGAATCCTCTCTAGTAGGTCCTGTCGTGAGAAATCTGAGGTTCAAAAATGTTAACTTGTCCAAGGAGACAGGGCTTGAAAGGGCAGAATGAGGATCTAAACCCAGGTCTGCACCCCAAGCGCCCCCTGTTTACTACCATAGGTTTCCTCTCTGTGACCAAAATGGTGAGCAACCCAAGAAGGGTTTTGTGTATTAACCTCACTCTTGGTTTCATATCACACCCCCATCCTGCTTTTCTTTCCATTTCCTTACCATTTTATTTAAAATTAGATTTTATCTACTTGCATTGCTTATGTATTTCTGGCCCTTCCTGGAAACATATGGACGGTGTATAAGCAATCAACAGAGCGCGCTTGGCTCCTGATGTTTCTCTCTCCGGCCTCGCACGCCCTCTCCCCTGTCCCCGGCTGGACCGGCGGGGCCCGTGGCGCCGTACCAATGAAGGAGGGCTGGAAGAGGGTCTCAGGGCAGCGGAAGCGCTCATTGCCGATGGTGATGACCTGCCCGTCTGGCAGCTCATAGCTCTTCTCCAGCGAGGAAGAAGAGGCTGCCGTGGCCATCTCGTTCTCAAAATCCAGGGCCACGTAGCACAGCTTCTCCTTGATGTCTCGCACGATTTCTCGCTCGGCTAGAAAGGGCGGAAATGACAGACAGTAGATGCTCAGTCCTCTTAGTTTGTTGTTCCTTTTTGATTTCCATGCAAACTTCCTCCTTACTTTTACTTTGGATTCAGTCTTAGGATGAATGTGATTTTTTCATTCCTTTTCCTAAATGGGAGTTCAAAATCTTGATTCCCCAGCAAAACTCCACATGGGCTTTTCTCCTGGCTTTCTTCACTCTGCCCTGAGAAGGCCGCAGGTCTTTTGAGGGGCTTGCAGGACACATTTCCAGTCTAGATGTAGGTTATATGCTGCGATCTTACAGAATCTAGAAAGGCCCCCACCTAAAAACTCCTCTTACCCAGGGTGGTCCCTGAAGCATGACACCTTCACCTTAGAAATTCACATATTATTTATTCCACGTGTCTCAGACAAACCATAAATACCCCAAGGTCATGAAATGCATCACCAGATCTCTACTACCATTCAGCACTATAAAAACTAGTTCTGACCCTGGTGTGGACACAGACAGAGGTAGCAGGTCCCTGGGCAAGGAGGGAAGGCTGTGAGAAGGGCACTTAAGGAGGCTTAGGTGAGCACTGCGTAGGATACGTAGGCCTAAGGCTTGACCCCACCCCAGGGAGTGGTGGCTGGGAGCCTTCCTCTTTAAACAAAGCTGGCTTGACTATCTGGTCTTGTCCAGAGGCCCAGGCTCAGCCCAGAGCCTCCCCATTTACCTTAAAAAAATTTGAGGACAGGGGGCCAGACTTTTCATCAGTCCTGAGAACTTCTGGTCCTAGATCAGATTTGGTTCTGAGCTCAAGTCAGAATCAGGAAAGGGCTGGATACCTGTGGTCACAAAAGAATAGCCTCTCTCTGTGAGGATCTTCATGAGGTAGTCTGTGAGGTCGCGGCCAGCCAGGTCCAGGCGCATGATGGCGTGGGGCAATGCATAGCCCTCATAGATGGGGACGTTGTGGGTGACGCCGTCCCCTGAATCCAGGACGATGCCTGTGTACAGAGGGGATAAGACCTATGGAAACATTTCTTGCCTTTCACCTGCCCTTCCGGGACCAGTTACCAAATGATCTTCAATTACCATATTTTTCTCTAGCAGGTAAGAAAACTCACCCACCACAAGAATCACCAATTGTATTTTTTGTGTACATCCATTTATTTTCCCAAATGAGACTGTAACCTCCTGGAAGGCAAGTAAAATGCCTGGAACGAGACTGGATAATTTGCTCATTCTTCACACATCAAACTAACACATATGCACATGCAATTAGAATGTTAGATCTGAAAGGGACTATAAAAACCAGCCAATTAAAAAAATATCATTCCCTGTTGATGAAACTTTAAGTAAACCATGAAAGGAAATAGGCTTTCTTAGTAAGAAATCTCTCTCAATCCAACTGCAAATCATTGATGGAGAAACACTATAATACTTTTAAGTACTATTATTATTGTATATTATCTCGTGTGTTCTATCTAGTGAAATAAGGCAGAAAATGCAAGAGATTTTGCCATTAGAAAGAAGCAGAATTGGCATTATGTGCAGTTGATGTAGTTGTACACCCAGAAAACACAAGAGAATCAACTAAGAAATGATCCAAGCTAATAAGATGGTTCAATGAGGGCCAGGTGCCGAATAAATATCCTGAGACTTGGAGCTTACTCTTGTATAAGGATGTTGATCATAACATATTTTATAATAAAAAATAAAAATTGGAGATAACTTAAAGGTCTAGAAGTGGTAAAATAAATACATAAGTCATGGAACCATCATACAGTGACTACCATGTGGACATTAAACATGATGTTTACAATGTAAAATAAGTGCAAAACACAGGATACAAAGCGGTATATACCCTGTGTTTCCCCATCACTGTCCTGTCACCTGCCATGAAATTATCTTTTACTTTTATTTCTGCCCCCCTAGACTGTTAGCTCCACAGTGGCAGGGTCTGCCTTGACTGTCAGCATGTGCCCATGGCCTGATGCAGTGTTTGGCACATGGTAGCAGCAATGGAAAATAACTGATGAGTGAATGAATGAATGGACACATCAATGAGTATTTGAAGAGTGTCATGTCCCTATTAAGTTCGCTGTTTCCCTGAGCACCTTTCTATACCAATACTTAACATCCACCATCACGAGTTCTGCCACTGCTGCTTCATGATCAGTAACATTCCAAAACTGTCAGAAAGTGTGTATAAGCTCCCCGACCTACTGCTGTCCTTGCTGGATGATTCAGTCATGTTTGTTCAGGTCAATGTTCCCCAGCTATGCTAGGGAGACTCACATCTGCATTCTCTGTAGCTTCCCTTCTGCTATCCCTAAGCAAGGTTTTCCCTGGACTTTGGCTGCCCCTTTGATTCTTTTGAGCAGGAACCTCTTCAGGAACCCAACTTTCCCTTCCTTCCCCTGAAGTCAGAAAGGGAACAGATTACAGGGCTACTAACCTGTTGTGCGGCCAGAAGCATAGAGGGAGAGCACAGCTTGAATGGCGACGTACATGGCAGGGACGTTGAAGGTTTCAAACATGATCTGAGAGGACAATGCAGAATAAAAAACAGGCAAAAAATCACAGCACCGCTTGCCTCACAGAGTGGTTTGTAATCTTCTTAAGGGCAGGAAGTGTGCCTGTTTACCCCACTCCCACCTCCCATGGACTACATACACAGCTGGTCTGCTAAAAATCCTGGTGCACCGATGCATGAATGGGAAGGATGATCTGGCCAAGCATCCACGCTGAATTCTTGTGCTACTGCCCCAGTCTTTCTGGCCTCTTACCTGGGTCATCTTCTCCCTGTTGGCCTTGGGATTTAGGGGGGCCTCTGTGAGCAGAGTGGGATGCTCCTCGGGTGCTACCCGCAGCTCATTGTAGAAGGAGTGGTGCCAGATCTGGTTGGGATAAAAGCCAGATGAGTCCAGCAGACCCCCAGTGGCTGGCAAATTCCAATTCACATGCCCATGCTGGGAGAGGAGGGTACCACATTCTCAGGATGGGCTGGATCTGGGGAGAAGACCTATCAGCCTGGGGAATTTCTGATTGGCCTTTGGAAGTTGTATTCCTTCCCAACAGGGCCCCAGACGGGACTCAGAGCTGGGCCATTTAGTGTGGTAGTTCCATCCAAACTTCCCTCCTCTTAGCTCTCTTCCCTTGTCTCCCCTGCTTTGTGTCCTGCGGCAGGTGGGGGGCAGACACACTGTGTCTCTCGGTGGTCCTTGCTTTCTGGCTTCCTGCCATGTTTGGCTAAAATGGAAGACACCATAAGAGGCTGGAGAAGGAGAGGAAGGAGAGCGGTCAGGGTGTTTCTCCCAGCAGAGGTGTGGCCCTCACTGAGCACAGCTCCTGTTGGGGGCCCTTCTTCCAGGGCTCCAACTCTCACTGAGCTCTAGTGACAGTGCTCCCCCTCTGGCCCCTTCAGGCTTAGGGGTGTGACATCTTCCTCCGTTGATAGTACTTGGGTGTCTCATCCCTCTTTCTGCTTCCTTGACCCTGCTCACACCTTAAATTAATTAAAAAACCCCAGCTGAGTGTATACTGTCTCCTGCTGGGGATCTGACACTTGAACTTTCACTGTTTATCACTGGCCAGGATGGTGCTTCAGAGCAGGACTTCTCTACCTCGGTGCCCTGACACTTTAGCTTGGATAATTCTCCACTGTGGGGGCTCACCCTGCATTATAGGAAGGTTAACAGCATCACCGGCTTCCACCCACTAGATGCCAATAGCACCTCTCCAGCTGTGACAGCAGAAATGTTTCCAGATGTTGCCAAATGGCCCCCGGGAGGCAAAATTGGCCTGGTTGAGAACCACTGCTTTAGAGGAAGTTATTTCTTCCCACTGTGTCTATTCCCTCTTCAGTGACGCGAGACAACTATACAAGGAGTTGTTATTTCAGAGGGATCCAGCAAAGAGTGGCAGGAACATAGGGCTTTGACTTCCTCACAGGTGGGGCACAGAGGTATTTGATTCCACTGTACCCATATGTCCTTGCCTGAGGATTTCAACCGTGGGCAAAGCAAGTTCACTATGGATTCAGTGGGACTGAGAAATGACAATGGAATGTTCTTGAGGTAAAAGCATTTATACCCGGCTTTATTCTCCCATTGGTAGGTTGAGCACTCAGTCTGCAGGTCTGTGATCCATCTCTGTCTCTGCCTCTACCCAGAGGACTGGGCAGAGCTCTTTTTATAGTGACTCAGTCAATAATAACTCATGGCCTATGAGAGTGGAAGTATTAGCCTAGCAGTACGCCAATTACATCATCAAGTAATTCAGGGTCAGGTGAGGATCCTGGCCAGAGGAACTTCCATTTTTCCCACACCATACATTTATGGGCCCCCAGCTTTGTACTAAGCTGAATGTGGTGAGGGCAGATATGAATCAGACATGGCCCCTAGATCTTAGTTTCAAAGTCTGGAGGGGAGGAAGGCAGGCAAAAAGACACACTACCAAGACACATGCACATTTTAAGAGAAGGGAGAGGCAGGAGAAGTTCATTTTCTGGGGGATTTGAGTGAGCCCTGAAGGCAAAGGAAGGTCTCCAGAGGCTGGGAAGGGCACCTGAGGCAGAATAAACGGCACAAGCAGAGGCCCTGGCCTGTGAAAGTTTCACGTGAAGGAGATGCCGATTAGTCTTAATTGGATGCTGTCACTGGTCCTTCAGATGTGGGCTCCAGATACTCTGTATCAGAAGTAGCCGGGTAACTGTTACAGGTTGCAGGTTCCAGGCTGTATCCCAGACCCATGAACCAGAAGCCTTGGGTCTTGGGTCAGAGCATCTGCACTTCACTTTATTTTTTGGAATGTTTATAAAATACAGTAAAGTTAAAGATGTTGATGATTTTAAAATTAGAAAAATATTTTTAAGAGTAATAAAAACCTCTCATATTTCCATCACCTAATAATAAAAAGCCAACATTTTGGCTTTTTCCTTCATCCTAATATTTCACCTTTATGTATTTTCAAATTTATTACTATTACTTTTTATTTACTTCAGATACTTGGATTTATTTACCATTATGCTATTACTATACCTTTACATTCAATTTTGTTTTCTGCCATGTTTCAGTTAATATAAATAATTTCCTTTTTCATATGAAACATTTACTTTTAATAAAGTGAACACACATTTATCTTTAATGCTTACACAACATTTCATCCTATACTATCATATATTTAATCATTACTAGTCATGGTATCTTCAATTTTTGTTTATAAATAATCCTGTGATGGGTATCTTTGTGCATAGTATATTTTCTTTATTCTATTCAGCATGTTTTCCAAAGAAAAGAATTCTGAAAGTGGAATTACTAGGCTAAAGAGCATGGCAACTGGAAGAAGACTTTGATTTCTTACCAAAAAATAGCAAAATCACTTTTCATTCAGGAATAAGAACATGCCTGTTTTTAACCTTACCTACATTCGGTTTTCTTGCTCTTAAACTGTGCAATAATTTGATACGTAAAAAATTACCTACTTGTTTTACTTTGAATATTTTTATTTGTTTCAAGTGAGTTTAAACTTTTTCTGATTTGCAACTTTTTATAATTTCTACTTGGCAAATTATTCATGTCCTTTGTCTGGTAGAAACTTTGTGTTTTTAATTATCAATTTACATTAGCTGTTTGTATTAATCCTTCACTGCACTTGTGAATATTTTTCTGGTTTGCTGTTTGCCTTTTAAATTTGGTTTTATTTTTCAAATACCAGAAGTTGTGAGTTTTAAGAAATCACATTTGTTGCTCTTTTTCTCTATGACATCTTTCACCTGAAATTGTGTAAGTATGTTTACTATATATGTTTTTAATCATTTGAATATTTATTTCTAACTTTTATATTCAACTGATATGTGTTTGGTGAAATGGTACAAGGTGAGAGCAATAAAGATTCCCTGTCCTCAAAATACCTAATCAGCTATCCCAGAATAATTCATTGAATAATCTTTTTCTCCCTTCTGGTGTGGAATTTAACTTATCATATATTTCCTCTTTATTTTGTGGTACCAAATTATTTTAACAACTATGTTATATTTTAATATTTGGATATGGCAAATCTCATTTGTTTTTCATATTCATTTTGTTCTCATTAATTTTGCCTTACTTATTTCTCCAAGTGCTGTATGATTATCTTGAATGACCAAAAATTGTGATTTATTTTAGCCAAACTCAGAGGAGCAGGGCATAGAAAGCAGGAGCTGGGGGATGGAGGAAATAGGGAGATGGTGGTCAAGGGGTACAAAGTCTCAGTTGTGCAGGATGAATAAATTCTGGAAATCTTAATGTTTTAGAATGGTGACTATAGGTAACAACACTCTCCTGTATATTTATAATTTGCTAAGAGGGTAACTCCTAATGTTCTCACTATAAGAGGAAAGAAGATAACTGTATGAGGGGATAGATATGGTAATTAGCTTGAACGTGGTGACACTATACCCTGTATATGTATATCAGTTGCACACTTTAAATATATACAATTAAAAAAATTGTGAGATTTTTATTGGAATGCCAATGAGCCTATAAGTTGATTTGGGAATATTTGACAGCTTTACACTATTCAGTGTTTCTTTTAAGGCACATAATATATTTTTAGGGTTTTTTTTTAAAGAGCTCATGCATTGTTATTACTGACACTAAAATATTTTGTCTATTATATTTTTGAATTAGATATTGTTAGATATATATGAATAATATATGTCATTTCTGGGACATTAAGTATGTTCAATGCCTTAGGATTATACTTTTTATCTAACTCAGTCTCCAGAGCAACCTAATGATGAAAGCATTTTTATCTCTGAAACAAAGAAACTGAGGCTTGGCAGGAAAGATTTGCTCCCAGGGCTCTCTGCCTCCATTGCTAATACCTGTGCTCTCAACCACTCCGCTGTGTGCACTGAAAGCTCATGCATTTTACCTATTTATCTCACATCCAGAGTGACTGAATCCAGGATTTGGAGAAAAGCAGAGTGAGCTGCAGATTTCAAATCAACTTTCTTTTTCCCAGTTGCAGTCTGTTCAATAAGCACCCTATTATAACGCAAGGTAGTTGCTGCAGATGAGAAGAATTCGCAGACAACTGTCAGCAGAATTTTATCAAAAGAATAGTAGAGAGGCTCAATTCACATTTTGCACACATGGTTTTGTTGGTCACAAACCACCATTTCAAGATGGACCCCGCCCCTGCATTTTCTTACACAAAAAAGCTAGGTCCCCCTAGAGATTCCTACTGGAAAATTTTGTTAGAGTCATCATAATAATAGGGCACCAGTGCACCTGTCTGAGGTCATGTCAGGGAAAATGAAAGGGAGAGAGGCAACAGCACCATTTTAAAGAAGACACAAGCTCTGGGCTGAGTGATGGCTGTATGAGGATGAAGCTGGGAATCAGGCGGGACCAGGCCCTCAGGTGCCAGACAGGGAGTTAGGAACCTACAACTGGTTCATGCGGAGCTGCTGGAGATTCCTGAGGAGGCAAGTGGCATGAGCTGCTCGTGTTGAGAAGGATAAGCTGTGCGACAGTGGGAGGAATGAACTGGGTGTGTGGTGCAGGAGGCAAAGAAACCAGCCAGGACACTGCTACAATAGTCCAGGGAGCAATGTGGGCAGCCTAGGCTGGAGAATAGCCAGGGGGATGGACAGTAGGGAAAGGAGGATGTGAGAAA
This sequence comes from Phataginus tricuspis, assembly GCA_029783875.1. NCBI lineage: Eukaryota > Metazoa > Chordata > Mammalia > Pholidota > Manidae > Phataginus > Phataginus tricuspis. Next base: position 64,283,539 of record JAQQAC010020896.1, read on the forward strand.
CATTTCAGAGGAAGAGTTGATGGCACAGAGGCCTGTGGGACACGAGGGCCATAATGACGTATTATTAAAATGAACACATTAAAGGGGGAGCCCACTGTACCTTCTCCATGTCGTCCCAGTTGGTGATGATGCCGTGTTCAATGGGGTATTTGAGAGTTAGGATCCCTCGTTTGCTCTGTGCCTCATCCCCGACGTAGCTGTCTTTCTGGCCCATTCCCACCATTACCCCCTGCAATGCAAAAGAGAAGATGTGAAGGGGCCGAGGGCAACACTCAGGGATTCAGGCGCTGGAGGGTCTCTGAAGAAGAATAAAGGTAGGACATATGTCCTTCTTCCCCTGGAAACAGGGCATGAGGCGGGGCAGATAACCAGTGAGTGTGGAGGTGATGGGGAGAGAAGGTGGAGAAGTCTGCATGGGGTAGTCTTTTTTCTTTCTCCTAAGACAATGCCATTTTCTGAGAGGCAAAAGGGCCCCATCCACGCACTTCCTCCCCTTTCCTTCCTCCGCACACACACACACACACACACACACACACACACACACAAACACAGACTTGTACTCGCCCTCCTCCGATCCCTGTGCTCGCACTTTCATATCCAGATGTTTGCTCCCGCGATTCTCCCCACACGCTGAGGCCTCTGAACCTTTGGTTATCCTTTCTTCTACAGTCTTCCCCTTCCCTAGTCCCTCTGTTCAGATTTCATCTCTCTCTCTTTTGTGCTCCCATGGGGAAATATACTGCCTCTATGCCTGTTATCTCAAGTTTGTTGTGTGGCTATCTTCACGAGTATAGATTTCTTAAAGGCAAGGGACTTGTGTTTTTATTGCATGTATTTGAAAAAGGTTGCTTCCAAACCTAGCACCCCCAAAAACTTAAGCCAGACATAATGCCATCATTGCTTTCTTCGGGGATGCTGGTTTTGACCCTGGATATTACTATTTAAGGGGTCTTGCTCTGTTAGTTAATCAGAAGAGGGTCCCCCACCCCCAACACACTCACATACACTCACACACAGAGCTCAGATTAGTCTTCACAATGCAGTGCTCACTCCTGGTGCCTCACAACCTTGTGTCCAGATGAGCACACACCTGGTGGCGAGGGCGGCCCACGATGGATGGGAAGACAGCCCGGGGGGCGTCATCTCCTGCAAAGCCAGCCTTGCACAGGCCAGAGCCATTGTCACACACGAGAGCGGTGGTCTCCTCTTCACACATGGTGAGGGTGGCTGAGTGAACCAGAGATTGGAGCACCTTAAGAGTAGGGAGAGAAGAGAATTAGTCAAAATCATATTAGAACAAAGCCACAGTAATCAAGACAATTTGGTACTGGCACAAGAACAGACCCACAGACCAATGGAACAGACTAGAGAGCCCAGATATAAACCCAAGCATATATGGTCAATTAATATATGATAAAGTAGCCATGGACATACAATGGGGAAATGACAGCCTCTTCAACAACTGGTGTTGGAAAAACTGGACAGCTACATGCAAGAGAATGGAATTGGGTTATAGTCTAACCCCATACACAAAAGTAAACTCAAAATGGATCAAAGACCTGAATGTAAGTGATGAAACCATAAAACTCTTAGAAGGAAACATAGGCAAAAATCTCTTGAATATAAACATGAGCAACTTTTTCCTGAATGCATCTCCTCGGGCAAAGGAAACAAAAGCAAAAATGAACAAATGGGACTACATCATGCTAAAGTTTCTGTACAGCAAAGGACACTATCAGCAGAACAAAAAGGCATCCTACATACAGTATGGGAGAATATATTTGTAAATGACATACCTGACAAGGGGTTAACATCCAAAATATATAAAGAACTCACATGTCTCAATACCCAAAAAGCAAATAACCCTATTAAAAAATGGGCAGATGATATGAATAGACACTTCCCTATAGAAGAAATTCAGATGGTCAACAGGCACATGAAAAGATGCTCCACATGGCTAATCATCAGAGAAATGCAAACTAAAACCACAATGAGATATCACCTCACACCAGTTAGGATGGCCAACATAGAAAAGACTAGGAACAACAAATGCTGGCGAGGATGCGGAGAAAGGGGAACCCTCCTACACTGCTGGTGGGAATACAAATTAGTTCAACCATTGTGGAAAGCAGTATGGAGGTTCCTCAAAAAACTCAAAATAGAAATACCATTTGACCCAGGAATCCCACACCTAGGAATTTACCCTAAGAATGCAGCAGCCCAGTTTCAAAAAGACAGATGCACCCCTATGTTTATTGCAGCACTATTTACAATAGGCAAGAAATGGAAGCAACCTAAGTGTCCATCAGTAGATGAATGGATAAAGAAGATGTGGTACACATACACAATGGAATATTATTCAGCCATAAGAAGAAAACAAATCCTACCATTTGCAACAACATGGATGGAGCTAGAGGGTATTATGCTCAGTGAAATAAGCCAGGCAGAGAAAGACAAGTACCAAATGATTTCACTCATCTGTGGAGCATAAGAACAAAGAAAAAACTGAAGGGACAAAACAGCAGCAGACTCACGGAACCCAAGAATGGACTAACAGTTGCCAAAGGGAAAGGGAATAAGGAGGCTGGGTGGGAAGGGAGGGAGAAGTGGAATAAGGGGCATTACAATTAGCACACATAACGTAGTGGGGTGCATGGGGAGGGCAGTATAGCACAGAGAAGACAAGTAGTGACTCTATAGCATGTTACTACACTGATGGACAGTGACTGTAATGGGGTGTGTGGGGGAGACTTGATAATGGGGGGAATCTAGTAACCACAATGTTGCTCATGTGATTGGATATTAATGATACAAAAAAAATCATATTAGAGAGTGTTCTTGGCTTTGGAGCCTGCCCACCTGTGACTAGGGCCCAGTTCCAAGAGGCACAGGAGTGTACCTGGCCTCCCACTCTCTGCAGGTGGGGCTTTGTCCCTCTACCTGCTCTTACAGCTGCATTGTTTCTCCCCCAAATTCATATGTTGAAGTCCTAGCCTCCAGTAACTCAGAGCATGACTATATTTGGGGACAGTGTTTAGAGAGGTGATAAAGGTAAAATGAAGTGACTAATCCAGTATGACTGGTGATTATAGGATAAATTCAGGTGGATGAGTGTCTAAGAAGAAGAGGAAACTAGGACACAGACTTGCACAGAAGAAAAATATGTGAAGACACAGGAAGGAGGCAGCCAACTGCAAGCCTAGGAGAGAGGCCTCAGAAGAAACTAACCCTGCCGACACCTGATATCAGACTTCTAACCTCCAGAACTGTGAGAAGGTAACTTTCTGTTGTTTAAGCCACCCAGTCTGTGGTCCTTCATTCCAACAGCCTGTGAACAAATCTGCTTGCCTCCTGAAAACCTGAAATAGCTGCAAAGCTTAAGTCTAATGGAGAGACTCCCTAAAAGACTTGAAGTTTAGGAAAGGCATTGAAAAAATGTACCATATATGTGACAAAGGATTAGCATTTACTATATATAAAGAATGGTTACACATCAGGAAAAAAGAAGCAAACAATGCCAAAGAAAAACAAAGATGAACAGATAATCGACAGAAAAGGAAATACAAATACCCAACAAGTACGTGAAGAGGTGCTATCACTAGTTATGAGAGTAGCACAAATGAAGTAAGACCATTCTCACTCACCATAGTAGTAAGATTCAAAGTTTCATAACAGGCGTCGGCAAAGGTGTGGGAAAACTGGCACTCTTCAATTAGAGAAACACACAAGCACACAAATTTGGAACTACCTAAAGGGCCAAATTATGGAATACTGTACTGACGTTAAGAGAAATGCTAGGCAGATCTACATGGACTAACATGGTTAGGTTTCTAAACCATTTATCTGAGTGAAAAAGAAAGTTGCACAAGAGAATGTACAGCATAAAACCATTTATGTCAGTTCTTTTTAAAGCAAAAAAAATATTGTGCATTTTCCACAATTTTCTTTTTGTGTTTATGAACATACAGCAAAAAGTTCTGGAAAAAAAGTCTACAACTTATCACAGCGATCACCTCTGGAGAGGGGACGGGGACAGGAGAGGAGGCGGTGGGTTATAGCTGTAGCATCATAATTTTTTACATGGAGACTGTATTCATGTATAGTGTATAATTAAAATCAATAACATAACATGATTAAGGAAAAGAAGATGTGGTCATTATAGGTGAAATGTACCCCTAAGGGTAGAAGTCACTTAGGAGGAAGGGGCGACCTAAGAGGAGAGAGGAAAGCAAGAGAATTCATGATGAGACTCACTGGCTTTGCCACTGCAGATGCAGAAGGCAGGGAAGTCCCTCCACCAGCACTGCAGATTGAACTGGGGGCGGCCACAGAGTGCTTGGAATTCATTTTCCAGCATCTGTTGCCGGTTTCCTTTCTTCTGGGGAGGTTAAGACAACACCTGACAATTCGTGGCACGCAGTTACAGAGGAACAACAGCAGAAGCTCAGGAGAGGGTGTGCAGATTGCCTCCTAGCTTGGGAGGCCCAGTGGTACAGGGAGGCAGTGGGGAAGGGCCTTGCTGAGGGGTTGGGAAGGCTGACTTTTAGGAGCCCAGAGAAGAGAGAGGCAGGAGATATGGAAAGAGAAGGTGGCCACAGGGGGTGGAAGACCTGTCCAAGCTTCGTTCAGAATGTGTGACCACAGGAGGGTAAGGAGACGGGTGACCTTGGCCCCTAGATGGCTTTATGTGGAAGGTGGGCAGCAAAGACCCTGGCCAAAGCACAGGGGAGACAGGGCCACAGCCCCCTGAATGCAGTCAGAAGGGCTAAGTAGAGACTCAGCAAAAGCTCAGTAACACAAACTTAAGGCTAAAAGGAAGCCCTCTTCTCTGTTATGTTCAAAGCAGCATGCATGCTAGGGGAGAGGCCCGCTGTGACTTCTGGAATCTGGCTCTGCTTCTGTCCCTTCTGACCTTCATGACCACCCCACACCCCCCACCTTGGCCATGGAAATCAAGTCCCAGCTCTCTGCCTCACCCTGTGTCTCCAAGCTTGTCTTCCCACCCCTCCCCCCACTGGCCTTCTCACTCTGGCTATGTGGAGTTTTTTTCCATTCTCTGAATTCCGTCATCTCCTCTCCCTCCTAGACCTTCAGTTGCAGGGTCTGGAACACCTTCCCCCGACCTGTCTGCTACTCCAACTCCTAGCACCTGTCAGGTCTCTGCACTGACACTGTATTTTCATGAGGCCTCTCTGGCCCACCAGTCTCAGTTAGTGGCCCCTCTTCTTTGCCCCACAGCACCTTGAACATGCCCGACCGATCATCAGCTCTGCATATGCCAGCTCATTCATACCTCTGTAAAGAAAGGGGCTGACTCTGTCCTGTTCCCCAGAGATTCTTCAGTGTACCTAACAATGTCTAGCACAGAGTGGGCTCTTAAATGATATCAAATGAATTAGTAAATAAATCAGTGGATGTCAAGGAGAAAGATTTTTAGAATGACAAAGATAGAATTAATATTGTTAAGAGGAAATTGAGGTCTGCAATGAGGTGGTGATTTAAGAAAAACACCTAGTTGCTCCGAACAGTATTGTCTCTGGCCTGAATGGTTTCTGGATTGCAGAGAAGATCCCTAACCTCCTACCGTACTAGAAGAATGGGAAATGGAGAGATGTCAGAAGACTGGAGATGGCAAATGGTTCAATGTTTGAAAAGAGAAAAAAGGCATATTTCTAAAACCTCAAATAATCTTCATATACAAGCCAGGCAGGTTTCCAGAAGGCATTATTAAAGAAGCAGTGATTTCTTATAACTAGTAAGGATTTACTGAGAAACATGTTGGCAGAATAACAGCATTCCCTTTTTTTCCCTGGGCTGCTGGGTTGGGAATGCAGAAGGTGGGAGATGTTGAACTAACTTGGTCATGGCATTGGACAGGTCTCCTGTGACAGAGCCATGTGGACCGAACAGTAAGTCAGTTAGGCACTTTGACAGCTGCCTGAGTTACAGTCACTGAAAGGTGTCTGTTAATGGGTCAACATCAGCCTGGAGGCCGCAATATGCCTCAGGGCTTCTACTCTTGGTCCTTTCCCATGCAACGCTTTTTTTTTTTAAGCAGAGTAAAAGTTTTATTTAAAGTTACTTAAAGAGAGAAAAAGTATAGGCCACCTCAGCAAGGAGAGGTGCCCTGAAAGTTTTGAAGAGAGAAAGTTTAAGATTAAAAGGTTACACACTTAGAAAGGATGCATGACCTCAGAGAGAGGAGCACCCCCTGAAAGGCTGAAAAGAGAAAGTTTAAAGTTAAAAGATTATGCACTTAGAAAGTGCGGGCGACCTCAGAGAGAGGAGAGACCCAAAAGGCTGGGGGTTCCCCCTTTTAAGGATTCTTTAGGAATGTGACTAAGGGCTGGGGGTGCAGATGATGCCGGGGTTCTTGTTCACAAAGCTGAAGAATGAGCTTAGCAAACACCCAAGGTAGGAGAGCAAGGCACAGGCTTTTATTTAGAAATAAAGTGAGAGGAAAGAGCTCCCGGCCCACGCCAGGAGGGGACAAGAGAGCCCCTCCCATGCAACAGTTTCATAAATGAGTTGGATGAAAATATAGAGCACATGTTGATCAAATTTCCAGATAAAACAGAGCTGGGAGAGATTATAACATTAAATATGTTGGAGGGAAGAATCAAAATCCAAGACCTCAAAAAGCAGAGAAAATGAGCTGAATCAAGTAAGATCAAATTTTACAGGGTAAATATGAGGTTTTGCATGTGAGTCTAAATAACCAAGCCATGAAAGCTCTTGCTCAGCATCGGTGAGCAGGACCTGGGGTCTTGTTGACAGTCAGCAGGCTGCTGTGGCCGGGACAAAAGCTAATCCCACCACTGGCTTGAGTCCTGTGTTTGGTTCTTGGGGCCACCCTTGCTGGCAAAGGTGTGGGCAAGTGGGCTAGAATTCACAGCTGACAAGTGTCAAGTTGTACAGCTTTTTGGAAGGGGAATTCAAAAATACTTATCAAAAGCCTTGAAAATGTACAGGTCTTTTGACTTTACAAAGGCACTTCTAGGAATTTATCCTTGAGAAACACTCATGGGAGAGTGCAAAGATTTTGGCTAAGAGCCAGTTTATCACAGCTTTGTTTAAACAACCAAAACCAGAAGAAACTTTAATGTTGAAAAAGGTTGAATGATAATTGGTTTGTAAACTATCTGCCAGAAAACTCCATACAATGAAGAGAGTATAATATTTAATTTTACCGAATAGAAATGGAAAATGGCAATGGAAAAGGTGCCAGTTGCTTTGGTAGGTAAAACAGCAGCATATTCTGTGTTTCCATTTTTGCTAAAAACGTATTTTTAGTTAAAAACATTTGGGGGAACCTTACATGTATTATCTATTTAATCTTCACAAAACCCTGAGGGAAGATTTTTTATTTTCCATTTTACAGATTTGGAAACTAAGTCTCGGAGAAGTGAAGCAACTTAGCTCAAGGTCTCCTAGCTGGGAAGAGGCAGGGCAGATGTTCGAGAGCCGAGCTCGCACCTTCATCACCACTTTAGTGACCTGTCATAACTTCTCCATGTTTGGTGTTTCTGCTTCTGTGTCCGCCTCTCTAGAGCTGCTAGCAGCAAGGGCCCTAAAACAAAAAGGTCTGTGTTCTCTTCTTTCCCTGAGCCTCTGCCCCTTTCCTAGGGCAGGACTACATCTGGATGTATATTTAGAGCCCCCGCACATAACTCGGTGTTTAGCCCAGAGTGGGTCCTCAATAAATGTTAGATGACAATCCCACCACCTGAGTGGCCCCCGCCCAGACATGGCTGCCACATCCAGTCTCATGACAGCTTGGTCACATGGCACAGTTTAGAACCACGTGGGGACAGTTTTCTCTTCACAAGCTGGTCAGCAAACAGCTGTGCTTCCCTGTTCTAGCAGATCCTCCACCACGAAGGGCAAACAACCTCAAAAGCCAGAAGGTGGCCCAGAGGCAAGGCAGCCCCTCTGTGACTGTCTCCCCCTTGGGTCCTCTCAGCGTCCCTCTCTCAGGCGATTTATAGTCAAGTCTTTTCAATGAACCCTTTGTCTTCCCCTGAGCTGCCCACACACAGAAAGAAACGGAGTGTTGGACTTAATTTCCCAAGGAGAGCAGCAGCTGAGACAAGCCACACAGTGACTGAGAACGGTCAACAGTACCAAACTGCAGCACTTTAGGTAAATTTGAATCTGCTTTTTTTAAAGATGGAAACAAATGAGCAGTAAGGGAGGTGAAGGCAGGGAGTAGGGCTGTTAGCCTGAAGCGGAGCCCCCACGAAGGCTCCACACTGCCCTGGAGAGATGGGTTTGACTGTGCAGCCAGGCTCTCTGGGAATCTCTCTGCCAGGAGAAATCCTAAGCCTTCCTCAGGGCTGGCTGGTAATTTGTGGCTAGGCTTCAGCGTGTTAGCGGAACCAGAGCCACAGTCACTGTGTTTTCCTCCAGTCACAACTGCTGTGCACTCAGAAAGCTGCGCAAACTCTTCTGACTCTTTCAGCACGTACTACGTCTGGGCATCACTGAGGATTTCACAGAGTTAGAAACAACTTTTTTTTTTCCTCCCTCCAAAGTGGCCAAAACCTAAAGACATAATGAGTACAAAGATTTTGCTCACTCACTCAACTCCCTGGCCATCTCCAAGCAAATATTAGTACCGAGACATTACCCTTTCCCTGCACCTGTCACTCTGAAGGAGACAAGATTTGGCTTCAGAGTTCCCTCCAGTTTCCCTTCTTTGCCCTTCTCCTCCCTCTGGGTATACCCCTTTCCCATGCCCAGTCACATGTCTGCATCTCTGACCTTCAGTTTCCTCTGCTGTAAAATGGAAATGGGAACATCCGTCTTCTGGGATGATGGATCAAAGAAATGATGGAAATGAAAGTGCTTATAAATTGTAACTCAGGTTCCACAAACTAATTTTTGTGTGACCCACCATCTAAGAATGGTTTTGACATTTTTTAAATAGTCGCAAAAAAGTCAAAGAGGAATATTCTGTGACCCAAGAAAACTATATGAAATTCAAGTTTGAGTGCCTATAAATAAAGTTTTATTGGAACATAGCTGCACCCATTCATTTACACACTGTCTTGGGCTGCTACAGCTACAGTGGCAGTATCGAGTAGTTGCAACAGATAACTTTAGATTCACAAGTCCTAAAATATTTACTATTTTGGTCCTCTACAGAAAAAGTTTGCCAACCTCTGTTGTAAAGCCTACAAAAATAATAATTCTTATTATCACTTACTCTTCTCCATCAGAACTTGCTCCCAGGATGAAGCCTGTCATGCTGGAAGAAGTTGGAAGATCTACTTCACAAATCAATGATTATTGAAGGGAAGGCTGAATTTATGCCAGTTCCCAAAGACATTTTCCTTTTAGTGGAAAGTTTAAGCCCTAAAAGGAAGGCCTCTCAGATGGTGAGACTTCGAGTGACAGTTGGGAAAATATTTTGCAGGGAGGCCTTCAATTCACATGCAGCTGCCTATTATAATCTACACACACACCTATATGGATATATGGAGATCCATAGGGTCAGAGAGCCTGAAGAGAGAAATGACTTCATGAAAAACACCTGTACAGTGGAAAAGTCTAGCACTGCCTCCTACTAATTTCAGGGTATACTGACTTGATTGATATACATGTTTATTAAATTAAAAACGACTTCTGGCTAGTAACATTTCTGACCCTCAAGAACCTGCTTTTGGGCCTGCTCTTCCGGCTTTTACCTGGGCTCCCCATGCACTCCACTGGCTCAGCTCCAGTCCAGACCTCTCTCTTGAGCTCCAGACCCACAGAGCCAACTGCTGCTGGCATCTAACTGTGGTCCCTAGCACCTCAACTCCACTTACGGGACTGCTGTCCTCTACACCATCATCTAACTGCAAGCTCCCCTCTGAGAACTGCACCACCCACCCTGGAGCTCACACCCAACACCCTGACTTCTTCTGCCCCCAACCAAGCCCTTGGTCCTATTATTTCTACCTCCACACCATCTCTGCCAACAACTTCAGACCCCTCCACACTGAGGTAGCCCTCCTGCCCCGTTCCTGTCCACCATCCTCCCAGCTGCCAGGACAGCCCTTCAAAAGGCACTCTCTAGCCATCACCCTGTGTGGTCCCCCATTGCCCAATCCTTTAGTGTAGAAAGTCCTAGTAATCTGGCCCTGCTCACCCCTCTGACCTTCATGCTCCCTGCTTCCTGCCTTGAAATCTAAATTCAGTGGACTTGAGCCACTTACAGAGTCCCAGAGACCATGCCTCCTCTGTACCAGGACTACCTCCTACTTCAGGACCTGGTTCAGGTACCCTTCCTCCAGAAAGCCTTCCCTGATTACTCCTGAACTGGGTGAGGGGCTCTTCCTGGGTTTTACCCCTTTCACACATTTATCTACTCCATGGTTCTCATCTGTTTATCTGCTCTCCCACTGATTGCAGAAGCCTCTACACTGTCCTGAAGGAGCAGACAGCACCTGGCACATAGTAAGTGCTCAATAAATGTTGGTGGAATGAAAAAAGGGAAAGAGGAAAAGAAATCTAGCCTCAAGGTCGTGATGTCATAGTGCCCATCTTGGTTTCCCAGGCTTGGCATGTGGAATCTCACTTCTCATGCGCTTCTCCAATAACCATCCATCTTCCTCACAGGGAACTCTGAAAAGAGTTTCAGCCCCAAGACTAACCACAAAGTCCAAACCTTTCAAATAATAAAAGCAAGTGCTTAGAGCCTCCCTATGCATTGTGGTCTCAGATCTGTGGCCTCAGCTTCACCTGGGAGCTTATTAGGAATGCAAATTATCATGCTCCTATCTCCCAGCCTACTGAATCAGAAGCTGGGGTGGGGTGTAGAACAATCTAGGTGTTAATAGGCCCTCCAGGTAATTCTTAAAGTTTGAGCACTCAGGGCCAGGCCTTGGCAGCACTGAGCTGAGCATTTTCTGTATGTATTATCTCATTTAATCCTCACAACAGCATTGCCAAGTAAATGTTATTACCATTACTCCCATTTTACAGGAAACCAAGGTCACTCATAGCTGGGCAATCTGCCTCCAAGGCCCGCCCCAGTGCACCAGCCTGCCTGAGCCATAAAGAGATGTTGGCAGACTGTGACCACAAAAGTGGATCAGTCCCTTGGTCTCATTGTCCTCTTCACTGTTTGTGTGTGTGTGTGTGTGCATGTTGCAGGGGAGAACAATGACATCGGCAGGTCATTTGACAGCTGGGTCTGAGACTTTTGGACAAGTCACTAATTCCTCTAGGCTTCAGTGTCCCCATCGGAGAATGAACTAGAAGTCTTCCATGGCCCTTCTAGCCCTAAAACCACACAATGTCACAGCATTGCCCCTTCCCCAACCCTGACTTTCCACATCTCCCAATGACCCTAGAACTTTCAAGGACTGAAAAAATTCTCCATTCGCCTCAGACAAGCATGAGTGAGAGAACAGTGAGACACAGGGGGATTGAAGAAAATACACTCCCACTCCCAACACAGACATTTTACAGACATGTGGACCATTGTTGGCTTAGATTCAAACACCCTGAGAAGGAGCTGTTTTCCTGCAAGGCATCTGGTCCCCTCAAACAGCTCCTCAGAGGTCCTGAGCTATGAGAGGACATGAGGGTGTAGCTCTGCGCCAGGCCTGGGGAGCAGGGTGAGTGGAGACCACAGGTGTTACATCCCATCTGCCACCCAGTCACAGGGCTGCCATAGGATGCCAGGGCCACAAATGCCTTTTCCTGGAAGGCAGCAGCATGATGGAGGCACGGCAGCCCCCGAGGGCCTTGAGGTGAGATCTGGGCCAGCGTCACAGAAGCCAGGCCAATCTGGAGGCGCCTCCAGCACCCAGGGGGCCAGGCAGCCCTGGAAAGGAAGAGCCGGCAGAAGCTGTGCAGTACTCACCGAGTGTATGAGAGGTCCTTCTCCCAGTGACCGAGGGCTGGTGTGGCTTTGGCATAAATACCAGAGCAATATAAAACCCCAGAGGCGGATCTTCTTTAAACAGAGTCCCTAAAAAGGCCAGCTGACGGTGTGTTAGCAATATTACCATATAAGGTGGTTTTTTCAATAAATCGGCCTTGGGGGTGGGGAAGGGGGCTGGTTAGAGTGAATTATCATTTGAAAAATGTATGCAAAAGGACTCCGGTGGCAACAGCCCCGGTGCTGGCAGATTTGTTCCTTTTATGCTGCACTTGCATAAACAAAACTCACACCAGGCCTTATAAGCTGCCCAGCGAGGCCCGACGGAGCTCTGCTCCTGGAGAGAACCATACCAAGAATGGCAGCGGGCCTCCGCCCTCCACGCCTCCCTCCTTTGACCCTGCTGCTTGCTGCCCTGGGTCAGCGTGGGACACCACTGCTGTGTCCCCAAACTGGGTGTGCCTGTGCCTTGTCTGCTGCAGGCCTGGGGCAGCCGGAAGCCAAAGGGAGAGCCCTCCACACCTGGGAGAGACACACCTGGACCTCCTCAGCTGCTGTCCTCACACAAGCTCCTCAGCCCAGGGCTGGTCACTTGTGGGTCCTGGGACACCTTCAGCTGCCCCTGGAATGTCACTGTCCCCTACCTTTCTCCTTTCCTTACTGGATTCCTGTTGCCAGTCCCTAGACACTGGGAACTACAGACCAAGGGAGCTATCTTAGGGTTGAGGCAGGCCTAACAAGACTCACAAGCTTACAGAACTTTTCACAGTCCTGTGGTTCTTCCTCTTCTTTTCATAATTCATGTACTCTCCCCGGTAGCTGTTTCATGTCCTACATTACCAGCTACCAGCTCTGTGGCAATTACTCTCCGCCCCACATGTTCGCAGTCCCAATACCTCACACCTAATCCAAATTAAAATTACCAACTGACTATTGGGCATCCTTACCCAGAGGCCCCCCCCAGACACAGACCCTTGTCTCATACCCTGAACAATGTTACAACTCTTGAGTTCCAAGCCTCAGAGTCGTCCCCCTGGTCCTTCAGGCTAGAAACTTCCAAGTCCATCTAGACTCATCAGTCTCCCGCACGCTCTACAACCCACTGGGCACCTTTCCTCATGGCCCTTCCCTTAAAAATGCCTCTCTGCTCTGCATCTTCTCTTCTGTCCCTGCTGGCCCTGCCCTACTTCAGGCTCAGGTCGGGTCTGGCCTGGTGCCATCACGGCTTCCTGACTCCGCCCCATCTTCACACCCAGAGGTTCCCAAAGTGCAGTCCCTAGGCCAGCTGGAAGTGTGACCTGGCGTTAGATGGTGTTAGAAACACACATGCTCGGCCTTCTTCCAGATGGATTGAATCAGAAACCCTGGGGGTGGGGCTCAGCCATCCTTGTTTTACAAATCTCCCCCCCACCCAGGGTCCCAGAATACCTACCCTTCACTGGAAGCAGTATGTGTTGAATACCTGCTTAAGGTGTCCTGGGACCCCCAGGTGACTCAGTCCAAGATTTAGGAACTTATGTGAGAGGCAGCAGCTGAGTAGGCCTCATGGAATTTCTCACCCAGGTATGGATGGTGTCTTTCTTTGGCTTTTAACTGCTCTGGGCTTGCAGAAGACAAGGCACAATTGCACCCACTTTGGGGACACTGCATGGGAGTTCTAGGTGGTTTGGGGTGACCTGGTACAATGGCTAGGTGCAGGTCTGTATTCCTCATTAACTGAGGACTAAGGTGGGTAGAGGTATGATTAAGAAGTGCCTGCTGCTGGAGAGAACCCAGAGGAAAGATCAGGGAAGGCTTTCTATAATGGCTTGTGATTGTCCCTTGTAGAAAAAGAACACTGTACCCAACAGGAGTTATACTTGTTCATCTTTTGACCACTGGCCTGACTGCATAGCACTAAGTCTAATTTCCAGGCCCCACAGGAAGCCTTGCAGGTGCTTGGAAAAGCCCTCACCTGGACAAGTCTTCACTGTGGAAGCAGGGGCATGTCAAACAGCAGGGTGAGGTGTGGGAGCTGTCCAGCAAGGACAGAGTGCTGTCAGTTCTGACTGGCCGAGGCAGCTGAGAGCTAGTGTCTAGGTCATAAGCTCCCTTTCTGAGTCTCCCTCCATGGATGGAGACAGGGTACCAGTCCCCCTTGCCCTCACCAGGAATCTAGAGGGGACATCACTTCCTTTCACAATGCCAGGGTCATCTCTGTTCCTTTCCTACCATTCAGCACCGTGGCCAGGGTGGAGGCCTGCAACTTGCTGGCACAGTCAGCTGATAAACAACAGTTTGAAATCAAAGGGGACTGGTTGTGATTCAAAGAGCCCAGAGATCAGAAAGGAAGGCTATCAGAATAAACTGAAGCTCTTGTGAAATGCTTAGGGAGGTGCAGATGGCCTTGACTTTGAGAGAGATAAGGAGGGGAAAGAGGGTGGGAGGCTAAACAAAGCGCCAGAGATACTCAAATTTTTTATAGGGTGAAGAAACCCATCCTTAACATGTTTTTTTTTCCTCCTGGTTCCAAAAATCAATGCAAAAAACTCAGAGTACAAAAATGTGTACTTTAGAAAGCAAATAGTTCCTACAATCTCACAGAGACCTGAGTCAGAGATGGCTACTATTAACAGTATGATGTGTATTCTTTCTCATTTTATCCAGATTTTTCTACCATTTTCATATTACTTTCTTAAAATGGGATTATAACATATATCTTTACAATTGTTGTGAAAGTTGTCATGTTCTCTTAATAATACTCTTGGATGTCTTTCCAAATCAGTTGATATGATTTTTCAAACCCTAGCACAATTTTCCTCTGTAAGATATACCATAAATGATTTAACCAATATCCTATTGATGGGTTCCTTAGATCATTTTCAGTTTTTACTTGCAAACATTGCTGCAATTAACAAAAAACGTTATATATATGTCTTTGTGTCCATGTGTGAGCATATCTATATGGTAAATTTCTTAAAGTGGAATTGTTTGAAATATTTGGAATATTGATGGAAACTGCCAAATCGTCTTCCAAGAAGGTTGTACAAGTTTACACTCCTGCCAGTAGTGTATAAGACCAGCTCCTTCTTCACACACTTTCAGACACTCTATCAATTTTTTGTCTATTACATTTATTACATTTGGAAACATACTGATTTTCATATGACTCACCACCTTAGAATTGGTTTAACTTTTTTGTCTGATTATAAAAGTAATACACACATTGGCCAAAAAAAAAGGAAAATTGGAAATAGGTGTTTGCATCTTAGGTTGTTTGCTTCGGTGGGCAGTTGCCCAAATGAGCCTCTCTCTCATCAGTGCCCAAAGAACCACCTTTAGCCATCTTTTAAATTTTGGAATTTCCCTTCAGCATTTAGCTGTCAGACAAGTACTCTGGGGACACTGCATGGGAGTTGTAGGTGGTAACTGAATTTATATATTAATTTAGAAAATGTTTATATCTTTACATTGTTGGATTTTCCATTTATGTCTTTCTACTTATTCAACACTTTCTTTGTTCTTCAATAACATCTCAAAGTTTTCATCCTATAGATCCTACAAGTTCTGTTTTTTCAAACCAGGTTTTTATATATTTTTTGTTGTTACTATATTAACATTTTAAAAATATTTCCTGATTATTGATATGTAGAAAACATACATTTTATTATGTAAACATACCTATTTTTATATACACACATCTAGTCATCTTACTAACTTCTCTCATTAGTGTGATATGTCTTTTTAGGTAGATAACATATCATCTGAAAATATTTATTTCAACCAATATTTCTACCTATGTTATTTTTATTATGCTACAGAACTTTTAGAATGTTTAAAGTTTTGCCTTTACACCTGGCATCCTCGTCTTTAATGAGGATGCCTCTAGTTCAGTGTTCTGAGCCCATCCCCTCGAGCCCCCACAGGTTCTATTCACTAAATCTGAAGTGGGACCCAGGCAACTGTGTATTGTTAGTTGCACACATAATATTGAAGCGTGTTCTTTTCCAATACACACTGAGGACCCTACTGTAGTGTTTACTCTTTAAATATTATTCAATATAATAGGGATTATTTTTCATCTTCAGGAAATATTGCTTCATTCTAGGTTTGTTAAGAGTTATGAATTGGGAATTGGATTTAATAAAATGTCTTTTCAGCATCTCAATGATCCTCCCTCTAGGATAAAATTTGAAAATGCAACTGTCTGAAGGCACAAGAGAACCATCAAAGCAGACAGGACACTAGAGATCAGGTTTCCAGATAAGGAGAACTAATTTGGGTGAATCTGATAGTCTATGCCATTTTCCTCTCGAGATATCTTTCAATGCTTAATCGGCTAAGGGCCAAGGCCAAGAAATTGATCAAGAATCAGTAACTAAGAGACTGAGAAGCTTATTAGCACTTTTAGCAGACGTACGGGGCTAGGGAGAAAATTCCTGGAGCTCAGAGCTCACTATGCAGGAGGTGCTGTCAAACACTCCAGGCTTTCTATTGGGACCTGTGATGTTAACTTTATGTGTCAACTTGGCTAAGCTACGATACTCAGATATTTGGTCAATTTAGGTATTTCTGTGAAGGTATTTTTTAGATGAGATTAACATTTAAATCAGTAGACTTCAGTAACGCAGATTATACTGTATAATATGGGTGGGTCTCATCCAATCAGCAGATGGCCTTAATATAAAAAGACTATCTTCCTGCAAGAAGGAATTCTTCCAGCATGCCACCTTTGGATATGAATTGCAATTCTTTCCTGGGCTCCAGGCTGTGAACACACACACACACACACGCACACACACACTCTCTCTCTCTATTGGTTCTATTTCTCTTGACACTGACTAATAACAGGTTCCTTAAAAACTATGCTTTAGGGAGTAAGTCTAGAAACAGACCAGGCCTTACAAAGACTGAACACATCCTCAAATAAATTCAGTGCCAGACTGGAATAAGGTGACCTCCAATTACCTGCCAAAATCTAAAGTAAATCCTTTTTAGAGGAAGATAATACTATTAAGAGCCTCTACAAATTGTTGTCTACACTATCTGGCATTCAATTAAAATTTTTTCAGGAATACAAGGAGATAGGATGGAAAGAGAAAAAAGCAAGCAGACTACAGATGATCTTTTGGAATAACATGAAAAATACAAAAAAGAAATTTGGAATATGGTGGAAAGGTCTAACATACATGTAATTGCAATGACAGAAAGAGAAGAGAGAAAGAATGGGACAGAAAAAATATGTGAAACATAATGGCCAAGAAATTTCCAAACTCATAAAAGACATTAAGTTACAGATTCAAGAAGTACTCTGCATCCCAAAAGGATAAATATGAAGAAAATAATTCCTAGGCACATCATAGTGGAAGCATGGTATGTGAAGGAACTAAGAAAAAGATAGATTTTAAAAAGCAAATGGGGGAACATATGTTAATTATGAGTGAAAAGCAATAAGACTTACAGCTGACTTTTCACAATGGAATGACATCTTTAAAATGCTGAATGAAAATAGATGCAACTTATAATTACATACCTGTGAAAATATCCTGAAAAATGAAGACAAAATAAAGACACTTTTAGAGAAGCTCACACTCTGACAAGTCATTCAGCTGACTTGCCTTAAGGAGAACTCCTCAAGTAGAAGGAAAATGATCCCAATAGAAAACACAAAAATACAGGAAGGAATAAAGATCAATTCAAGGGTTAGTATTGCATAAATATGCATGAATATTAACATACAAAACAAAAGTTATAAGGTCTTATGGAGTTTAAAATACATGTAGAGTTATAATGCATGACAACACAAGTCAGGAGGGAGATAAACTGAGTTAAAGTGTTCTAAGTTCCTTGCATTGTCTTAGAAGAAGAAAAGTTACTATTTTGCATGAAATATTAATAAGTCAAGGATGACTGTTATAGTATCTGGGGTAATCTCTAAAACAAAAAGAATGCATGACTAATAAGCTAATAGAGGAGAAAACCACTAGAATAATTTAAAATACTCCATTAACCTAAAAGAAATCAAGAAAGGAGAGAAAAAGAATGATAAAACATGTGGGAAAAATAGAAAACAAATTGTAAGGTGGTGACCTTATACCCAAATATTCAGTAATTACATTAAATTTAAATCAAGTAAATTTTTAAAATATATATTTTTTTAGTTTACAATTTATTTTGGTATCATTAACCTACAATTACATGTGCAATATTATGGTGATTAAACTACCCCTTCATCAGGTCGCCTCCACCAACCCCATTACAGTCACTGTCCATCAGCGTAGTGAGATGCTATACAGTCACTACTTGTCTTCTCTGAGTTGTACAGCCCTCCCCGTGCCCCCGCTACCTTATGTCTGCTAATCGTAATACCCCTTTTACCCTCTTATCCCTCCCTTCCCACCCATCTTCCCCAGTCCCTTTCCCTTTGGTAACTATTAGTCCGTCCTTGGGTTCTTGAGTCTGCTGATGTTTTGTTCCTTCAGTTTTTTTCTTTGTTCTTATACTCCACATATGAGTGAAATCATTTGATACTTGTCTTTTTCGGCTTGGCTTATTTCACTGAGCATAATACCCTCTAACTCCATCCATGTTGTTGCAAATGGTAGGATTTGTTTTCTTCTTATGGCTGAATAATATTCCATTGTGTATATGTACCACATCTTCTTTATCCATTCATCTACTGATGGACACTTAGGTTGCTTCCATTTCTTGGCTATTGTAAATAGTGCTGCAATAAACATAGGGGTGCATGTGTCTTTCTCAAACTGGGCTGCTGCATTCTTAGGGTAAATTCCCAGGATTGGGATTCCTGGGTCGAATGGTATTTCTATTTTGAGTTTTTTGAGGAACCTCCATACTGCTTTCCACAATGGTTGAACTAATTTGCATTCCCACCAGCAGTGTAGGAGGGTTCTCTTTTCTCCACATCCTTGCCAATATTTGTTGTTGTTTGTGTTTTGGATGTTGGCCATCCTCACTGGTGTGAGGTGATATCTCATTGTGGTTTTAATCTGCATTTCTCTGATGACAAACGATGTGGAGCATCTTTTCATGTGCCTGTTGGCCATCTGAATTTCTTCTTTAGAGAAGTGTCTGTTCATGTCCTCTGCCCATTTCTTAATTGGATTATTTGCTTTTTGTTTGTTAAGGTGCGTGAGTTCTTTATATATTTTGGATGTCAACCCCTTATCAGATACATCATTTATGAATATATTTTCCCATACTGTAGGATGTCTTTTTGTTCTACTGATGGTGTCCTTTGCTGTACAGAAGCTTTTCAGCTTGATATAGTCCCATTTGTTCATTTTTGCTTTTGTTTCCCTTGCCCGGGGGGATATGTTCATGAAGAAGTCGCTCATGTTTATGTCCAAGAGATTTTTGCCTATGCTTTTTTCTAAGAGTTTTATGGTTTCATGACTT